>JAEMON010000001.1:54235797-54249119 GCA_030264115.1 Lygus lineolaris
ATATCGATATCGATGTCGATATTTCTGAGCGGCATCGATACCAATAATATATCGGACCAAAACATCAATATTATCGATATCACTATCCCTTATCCCTACCGTTAGCGAAGCACCTGAACTTATCTCAAGTGGCAAAACAACATCTGTTTCCACTTCTGTTCTCACTGCAGAAAGGAATTGACTCAAGGGAGCCAGTTTTAACAAATTGGCGTTTTTACATTGACGAAAAGTCATTTTTCTAAGAAGAAAACGTTCTTTACTTGTCGCACTGTTAAAGGCTGGAGATTGAAATAAAAGTGGAAATGAGGCAACTATAATTTAAATTGAATATTGACCACACTATAAACGAGTTTCTGACACACAAACTTAATTATTGTGTCCAAATAAGAATTTCTATACAACAGGTGATGGTCGAAACATGTTGAATTTGGAAACCAATAATTGAAATTAAATGTAGCACCGCTACATACTCACCTACTATTTTGAGTTTTCGAATTATTTTCCCTATGAAAGTAGGTACGTGACCCTCTTTAATTTTTATTGAAGCCATTTTTTTGCATCCTTTTGTGTTGGTTTTTCAATCCGATATTATCGGTCCGAATCATCGATATATCGATAATATCGCATGTGTGGTATCGATGCTGAAATATCGAATATTGGGGGCCAAATATCGATATTTCGATAATATCGATATATCATCCCTAGTACTCACTCCTCTCAGCCACTCCAGCTCTACGCGTTCCATTCTTACAATGTCGTTTTTTCTCCTACATTGTGAATCGCTTAAATTATAATATATTTAAGGCTCATAATCTCCTATTGCGATAAACAATGAGATAATATTATGTCTAAATCATGTTAAAATGCCAAATTAGTCCTGAAACGTCTATTTTTATTTTATTTTTTATGTTATTTTCAATAACACGGGCAACGCCTAATATACAAGGTAAAATCAAATAGATATGATGAATAAGTACAAATAATGAATATCTGGCAGTGACAAAGTACGCTTATAAAGGTTGACAAGTGAATAAAAGGACATATTGTAATATACAGATGAAAGGAAAATGAATCTTGTTTAAGTTAGATAGGTAGGTACACGTAAACATTAGGAAGAAGAGTCAATAGCCTTCATCAAACTCGCCTTGAAGGAATTACATGACGACAATAAGACATTGGAGACCACATCACCACTAATGGACAGTCAATTAAAATCTTCCTGAATCCTCACCTTTGGATTGTTCCTCAGATAATTGGTTGACGAGGTGGGGACAGAGAATGTTTGAGCCTGGTGTCTGGTGGCGTAGGGCGGAGCATAAAAGCACAAGGTACTGAGCAGAAAAGGACTATCAATGCCACCTGAGACCAATCCGTCGAGGAACGAGGCGTCGGCAAGTCTACGACGGCCCTGCAGGGAGGACATGCTATTTCCCCTCATTGATACCATGTATTCGAAATCCACCCAACTGTGACCCTTCTTGTATGAGACATATCAAGAAACCGTCATTGATTGCGCTCAATTTTAGCCTTTGCAATGGAGTAGAGAGGGGACCAAACCACTGAAGGGTACTCGAGCAGTATACATACAAGCGAGGTATAAAGCAATTTCAGAGCCCCTGGATCCGAAAAGTCCCTCGTATTCCTTTTCAGGAAGCCCAACATCCGCATCGCACGCGAACAAACGTCATCAATGTGCTCTGCAAAGGTCAACTCAGCATCGAGCAAGACTCCTAGAGTATCGGAACTTGGCACAGTAATTGTTGATTGATCACATATAATAGTTTTTACAGCTGCTGTTGGATCTAGTCGGTTTCATTGAATTCTCGAGGTATTATTTTGTAAAATTCAAGGAGCAATGTATTTTACATTCGAAATTTTGCTAAATAAAAAAGTATTGAAAAAACCTTATATTCACATTTTCTGGTAGGGAAATTAGTGACGTTTTAAGTTTGAAAAAATTACATCAACCATATAGCGTCCATCTTGTTCGTAGCACGAAGCAAGCCTGTTGAGAAAGTTCTGGAGGGCACGCTGTAGTTAGCCATCGACGATTGACTCAATTTCGGTCGTTATTCCAGCCTTGAATTCGTCCAAGTTTTGAGGCATTAATACGCGACTCTAGGTATCCGCAAAGGAAGAAGTCACACGACTTCAAGTCAGGAGATCTAGGGGGCCAGTGAAAGTCCTCAAAACGTGATACGAGTCAGCTAGGGAACAACTCGCGTACGACGACCATAGCGGCGTTGGAGGTGTGAGGAAGGACACGTGATCACCTCGTTTTACCTATTGCACAACTGCCAACGTATAGGGGTGGAAATTCAACTTTGATTGTTTGTCGAACTGAACTGCGATTAATTTGCAGGGCCTCTGTTGTTAAAAAAGCAGTGACCCATCACATTATTGTTTTCAAATTGGGAACAGCACCACGACCTCTGATGTTGAAGTAAACCCTGAATGCACGCTGCACCGAAACAACCGATTTATGTTGTTAACAACCGCATCCTAGGCGAACACGCAGTGAACCAAACCCTGCCGTTCCATGACGATTACTAAATGGCACAATCAGAATGTTCGAATGAGACCTTTTCTGACCCCCTACCTTTATCCTGAGCCGAGAAAGGGACACCTACTTTTGGTTCTATTCCCGTGAACCAGTGTACAAACGAATGATCGATAATGAGCGAAATAAGGTCTCGTTGCAAACAATCTGCACCCGTTCGATGGATGAATCTGACAATCGCACAAATTTAGAACTCATGCTGAAGAAGATGAAAAGAGAAGTTCCATTCATGCAGCATGAGTTGATGAGCGAATTTTCGAAGAATGATTTCAACCGATTTGGTGGGTGATTCTCATAGGAAATCCCACGTTGATTCCGAATGTACTATATTCATGTTCCTATGTTAGGTGGTGGTGGACACCAAAAACCTCAAAAAACACCTTTTTAAAGCGATTTTTGACTATAAATTTTCAAAATTTGACCCCTTGGAGTACTCCAAAAATGCTGGCCAACGAACTCATCCTTTCTTTTAATATTATTGACGTTTTAATTATTATTATTATTATTATTTTTTTTTTAATCTCGATTCCAGGGTCAGATATCGTCTGGAGTGACACACACATTCATATATATATTAAAAAGTGTTGAATTTCAGGAATCGTTTTAGAATGGTCTGAAACGGATTTCCATGAAGAAAAAGTTCAAAAATTTGCATAATTTAAATTTTGAAGCCATTGCAATAGCTTCATTTTCTTCGAAAATTCGCCCAACATTCGGGACTATTCGGGAATCCCCATTTTGGCGTTTCTCGACCGACTCTCATACTCCGGGGAAAAGACACAAAATCCCGCATACTCTCCTCGCGCCGCCCCCACTAGAGCCAAGCCGCCCCCACATCGCCTGCCCTTTTGAGGAACTACCGCCGTCCGACCCTGGGAAACCCCGTAGGCCGCCCTCGAGGCCCACGGAGGGCCGCATCTGGACCCTATTGATTGGCGGCGGATTTTAATGGCTATGCCTGCTCCTGACATCCCAGGAGGGGGTTCCTGCTGTCACCGGCAGCGCCTGTTTGCCCTTCGGTTCTCCGAACCTTCCTCTCAGCGGCAGAAGAAGGAAAACCCACCTCTGTGTGCCTGCTGACTGCCCGCTCTGACTCATTCTAAACATAGCACTAGCCCCTTCTGGCCCTCCTCGCACGTGGCTGTCTCCACCGTCCCCAGGTTCCTCCTTTTGATCGACGATCTGAATTACACTCTACTCTCCCAGCGGGTTGTTCCTTCCCCATCTTTATCTCTGAAAGACCGGAAACCGTTTTCAACAATTGGACAGATAAAAACAAGGGAGTTCGTTTCATCAAAGCTCGGTGACTAGTCGTAACTTTCAACACTATTACACCTCTAGCCAACCCTGTAGTCATAGTTCTATCAGCTCTTATCGACCTAAATGGGGAATTATCGTGTATGAGAAAATAAAATTTTTTCGGCCTCAGTATTGTTATTCGGAATAAAATTACACTGCCGATACAATGAAAAAAACGTCTGCCAAGTTGGGTGTGCCACATAGCTTCCTCGTATCCATAACTTGATTGTAT
This sequence comes from Lygus lineolaris, assembly GCA_030264115.1. Taxonomy (NCBI): domain Eukaryota; kingdom Metazoa; phylum Arthropoda; class Insecta; order Hemiptera; family Miridae; genus Lygus; species Lygus lineolaris. Next base: position 54,239,889 of record JAEMON010000001.1, read on the forward strand.
ATATATATAACATATATATATTCCATCGAAATCGGATGAAAATTGTCGAAGTTACGAGTGATTCACGTTTGCGCATGCGCAGTGGGCACCACTGATCCGATCTTGATGAAACTCATAGGGCATTATCGAATCTCCGATCCTCAACTTTCCTCCAAATTTCCACCATTAGGTCGCGAGAAATTGATGTTTCGAAGATTTCACGTTTACGCATGCGCAGAGGCTACCGTTGGTCGGCTGGTGATTCATTTCATAGGGGACCATCTAGGGCCTAACCCGCGTAATCCCTGAGAATTTCATCAAAATGGGATGAAAAGTATCAAAGTAAAACGTGTTGTAAGGATTGTTCAGGAAGGTCTAAAACGTAAAACGCGAGTTGAAATTTTGATTTTGGAGATAAAAAATTGTGCACATCCCAAAAGTGAAAACAATGCTTCCGCTACTTTGGTAGACTCGGAAGCAATAGTTTATCGTTAGGGTGTGGAGAAAACTTGGAATAAAATCTCAGCTGTTTGAATTTACAGGCGGAATTCCGAAGGCTATTGAGAAACCCTTTCCTACGTCACACTAAAAGAACTGAACCGAAAAAGAATGAACTGAGATCGCATTGAGAGCAGTAAAAATATCAATAATTTAATAGGTAATTGATAAATTCAATCAATTTATTAATTCTGTTGGTAAATTCTATTCTCACTAATCAGGAGACCAAACTGTGATGGACTTTGTGTTTCGTTTTGTTCGGTTGTCATCTTGGACGGGATTGGTCAATGTCATACGACAGCCTTTTCAACGTCACTTTCTTGCCATATTACAATAATTATTTCAATAAATTTTCTATACACACATAGTGTTTTTCTTACACTATTTTTGCCTTACGACTTCATTATTGTTTCTTTTGAGTCATTATCTCTCAGAAAAAAAATTTAAAAAATTGATGATAATTCCCCATGGTTGTAGTAGGCATGTTAGTCTGGATTCAACCATGGAGAATTCCTAGAAATTTCTCACTGTTAACCATTTTTAGCGAATTATAGGGGAAAATGAAGCTATTGCATTGGCTTCAAAATTTCAGTACTGCAAATTTCTGGAAATTTTCTTCGAGGAAATCCGTTTCAGACCATTATAAAAGATTCCTGAAATTGATCACTTTTTTATATGTGTGTGACACAAATTCGCACATTAGATCATACCAAATTTACTCCTCGTAGGTAAAACTGTGTTATTTTCCCTTTGAAACCTCCTGAAAACCCCCTCTTGTACCGGCACCCGTGTGTTGGTGCCACTCTCTACTTCCGTAATGGGCGATTCTGTGACGCCCCCCGCCGTGGAGTAGATTGATAGCGTTTCGTCGTGGCACACCATCCATCCTCAAGGTCGGGCCGCGGCACCCACCTTGCATAATACCAACCACCTTCTTCCTTAAACGCCTCTCGCGGTAGGCAGATTCGTTCCGATTTGAATTTCGATCGTACACTTTCTTATTCTGCTGTTTCTCTCTTTGACATTGCTTTGATAGGTAGGTACCCATGTTCAGAGTATGTACCAATCACATTACTGTTAGCGAATTTTCGAAGAAAATGAAGCTATTACAATGGCTTCAAAATTTAAATTATGCAAACTTTTGAACTTTTTTTCATGGAAATCCGTTTCAGACCATTCTAAAACGATTCCTGAAATTTAACACTTTTTTATATGTATACATATATTTATATATTTGTTTATTTATATATTTGTCACTCCAGACGATATCTGACCGAGGAATCAAGATAAAAAATCAAAAAAAATTTTAAAATGTGAATAATATCAAAAGAAATGATGAGTTCGTTGACCAGAATTTTTGGAGTACTTCAAGGGTTCAAATTTTGAAAATTTAGTTTCAAAAATCTCTAAAAAACGCGTTTCTCGAGGTTTTAGGTGTAAATTACTATCTTAAACATAGGAACACTTTTATATTCGGAATCAGCCTGAAATGTCCTGTAAGAATCACCCACCAAATCGGGTAAAATTATTCTTTGAAAGTTCGCTCATCAACTCATGCTGCATGAATAGGACTTTTTTTCAATATCCTACGAAAATGTATCGTAGGAACCTAGATGAAAGTAGTATTTTACACTCGAAAAGACGACCTCCCTATCCCAAATACTCAATTCATCTCTTAAGGTGAATTAACTAATAAAACAAACCTCATTAGATCGGTGTGTGGAGCCACGGTTACCATACTTGTGGGGGTTGAGGGTGATGAAATATTTTGTGTCCTCTTCAGTTAAATTGTCCCACTAGTTTCGCCCAGATATAGTTGGAGAATACATAAGTAAACATAATCTTGATCCAGAATACTCTATTGTAGACTTTTTCAATAGACTTCCGAAATTCTTGGACTTCTTCTTGGAATATTCTGTGAAATCCGTTAAAATTTCAAATTGAAGGAGCGAAACGCTAATCATAATTAACTAATGAGGTTTCAATACGTGTAGGGGTTGAGGGTGAAGAAATAATTTGTGGCCTCTTCAGTTTAATTGTCCGACTAGTCTCACCGTTTTATTTGGTCTCATCAGGGGCTTAAATATTCATGTGGGGCATGTGCCATAAGGTCAGTGCAAAAAGATTTTTTTTCGTAAGTGGGTACATCATTTAACTAAGAGTGCAGGAGGTTCTGAATTAATGCCAGGTGAGTACCAGGAGCTTGTAGATACATTTCGCTGCCCAAAATGTAGTGTGTAAGATGATACTGTATCAGGTGAAGAAGTAGGTACCACGGGGCTAGATAATTCCTTGAAGTATAGTTTCCGGTGCTTGGGTAGAATACAATCAACTTTCAAATTTCTCTAAATATTGCAGTAGAGGCATGTTGCCACAAAACCGTCATCTTGTAGATTTATTTAGCTGCCCAATATGTGGTGTGTAAAATAATGCTGTATTCTAATGAAGAGGTAGGTACCACAGCGCTAGATTACTCCTTATAATGTAGCTACTGGTGCTTTGGTAGAGCTCAAACAAATCAAATTTCTCCAAAAATGCAGTACGTATTTATGTTGCCACGAAACCTACTCTAGCCCCTTGGTACCTACCTCTTCACTTGATACAGTATTATCTTACACACTACATGTGGTAGGTACTCATCTGGTATTTATTCAGCACCTCCTGCGCTCTTAGTTATCTGATGTACTCACTTACGAAAAAAAATCTTTTTGAACTGTCCTCATGGAACATGCCCCACATAAATATCAAAGTCCCTGATGAGGCCGAATACAACGGCGAAACTAGTCGGACAATTCAACTGAAGAGGCCACAAATTATTTCTTCACCCTCAACCCCTACAAGTATGGAAACCTCATTAGTTAATAATGATTACCGTTTCGCTCCTTCAATTTGAACTTTTAGCGGATTTCACAGGATATTTAGCTACTTCAATAAGTTCAAGAATTTTGGAAGTCAAATTTTTTGTTAGTTGCATAGAGTATTCTGGATCAAAATTATGTTCACTTATGAATTCTCCAACGATATCTCTTATAAATGGCCCAAAATGGTCCACAAGTGCCATTAGTATTTGAGACAATTTAGGTGCATTCCTAAAGGTTGTTGGATACTAGAAAGTGGGTGAAAATTCACTCATAAAGTCGAGAAATACCTAATTTGCTTTTTTCTCCTTTCAATCCGACCAGGAAGCCTTTAAAAAATATTATGGTAGCCCTTCGCTGTATTTGAAGGTTTAATGCAGGGGAAGCAATGGCTGACCGCTTTGTCTTACATCATTTCCCTGAGCCTTGAAATATTGAAACGCGAGTTTATGCAAGACATTGTAGGTAAGCATGCTAAAACACGAAGCAGGATGTAAAAAATCCCCTCTCACAAACATAGGGTCTTGGCGTCCTGAAGCAACTCCATTGCCTTTCATTCTTCGCCATCAAGCTCGCTGTCATAGTTTGAATGACCTTAGTGGATCTTAGTTTGAATGACCTTTGTGGAGCACAAGTTTGTCTCTTCAAGTGTACTGCCTTTTAGTCGCCTCTTGCTCTAATCAATCAGAATTTCTGTGTTTGTTTTGCTACTTGAATGACGTTTCCTGTCTACAACTTTTGGTTCTCATGTCCTAAGGTTTATCCGTTTGTGCACGTACATCGTTCGTTTCAAGTTGCATCGTGTCTGGTTTGAAATATTGTGCTTTATGAATAACTTCAAGGGCCCAGTCTAAACCAAATCCAACACTGCAATGACTCAAATCATGCAACTTCAAGCAATGAACTACCTGAAGAAACGGAATTGATATTTTCCTCTTTTTTTGAAATGCTATTATACGGATTTCTGACTCATGGTGATGTAAGGTTTCTTACTGGTCGCCCCTCAATCCTCAACTCCTTCATCTTCCAATAACCTTCCTCTCCCTCATTCCGTATTATTTACTCGTATATACGATTAGGTACACACTAATAGTCGTACATTTTTGTAAAGTGTTGAGGTAGGTCGAAAATACCGCTGAAGCACCTCCCCCTCCATCACTCTTAAGTCGACTCAATTTCACCATGTCAATGGGCTCGGTGAATGTATCACCAATCAGCAGACAAATATTTTATAGTCATCCTGAAGATAGCCGTTAAATTTAAAGACAGCTTTGTGGTTCAACGTAAGCATCTCTGTTCTAGGAAAGACATATAATTAATAAATTCTTGACTAAATTGAATTACTGTAACCAAACAAGGTCAAAACTTGGTGACCAGATATTGTTATTCAATAACAATGTCACGAACGATAAGGATACAAATCATGTAAAATCGGATTTAAGCTAATTAGATGTAGGTACCTAATATTTCTTCTCCAAAGTTTTATAATTTTCTCCTCATTCTGAATGTGGAACTCATCAAAGCATCATCAGCAGCCTGACATCGTTCAAGAGAACTCCGCCACAATCAATTTGAAGGGAACTCGTTATTGTAACTCATTTTCATCATAATCATTTGTCTCGGTTGTATACACTCCTATACAATAGGAGTTGTCGAATTTCCGGTTAAATTAAAAAATATCTTGAAATTTTCTAATGATTTATTTCAGTTGAATGCACGTAGAAAGAGTTGAAAATCGAGACGGTACAGATTGTTGGAAGCAAGGCAGAACAGATAGGTAGAACGAATTTCGTGTCATATTTTCTCGAAATTTTTTGAACTCGAAAAGTATTCCACTCGCAATTTTTATCTCACCATCCCACCAATAATAGAAAATCCGCATCCCCATTTCATACGAATGATTGTGATTTCCTACGAGTATAATTGATATTTCATTTGGAGACTCGTTTCTTATACTTACATAAATTCAATATACATATTATTGACTGCTATGCAGATCGATTCGGAGTAAACAATTTGGAAAAAGTGGATGATAGTGAAACTCAGAGATCCCACACGTTTTTCGTGGGTTAAGGGGGCAAGGAACCTTCCCTTAACCATTTTAGCATAGCACAGTTTTTCCCATTTTTCTCGGCCAATTTTCAACGGATTTTTATGCGGTTGGCGGCATTCTTCCTATTTTGTCATACTCGAGGGGGATGAAGTACCGTTATGCCAATTTGAATTTTAAAAAAGGACGAGAAAAATTTAAAATTACAAAATTAAAATTATATACAGGTGGTCCCCCTAGAGAATTGAATAACAAGAACAATGCCGCAAACCGCATCAAAAGCTGCCCAAAATTGGCTGAGAAAAATGGGAAAAACGTATTTCATCCATTCCTTGGCCCCTTTTGCGTTTTTTGTTATCTGATGCGCGATCGAGATTTCTGATGCGAATTTTGTTACGCTGCTGATGTAAAAGTAATAAATCGTTTGAGAGCAGGGACCATCAAGCACTTTACAATGAGCCCAAATCTATATTGAAAATTGACGATATTCTCGATATTATCATTTCATCATGCATTCCATCGTTATACAAGATTGTAAGAACTTATTTCTTCTGATAACAAAATGTTATGTTGTTGCTATTCAGACTGTGGTTCATCAGATTATAACATGTATGGAGAAGTTGTGCTTTCCAATTTGGACTAAAAGTTTAATTTGCAGAAAATTTCATAATTCCCCAAGTTAATAAATGTAGACTACCTGCAAAAGTTGTCGCTATCGGTTTATTTTGTCCCGCAAAATTTGACAATAATACATATCTATATAAATTTTTCCCTGTGATTGTATACGCAGTGAGCCATTTAACTTTCTTTAGCCCATTCTACCTCGAAAATTGAGGAGATTTCTAATAGCACAGGGTTTCACCAGTTTTCATGATAGGAAGGGCTTAAATCGAAAAATTGATATTACCACTTGGTACTGTGTGAAAAAAGAACCCAAAATATTGTATCGTACTAGGTGGTTTAATGCACCCGTAAATCACTTTTGTGCGTTTCGCAGGTACACTCAAATTCTGCGCTCATTTGTAGACTTTTTGTGCACTCATGAATTTGTATGGTTTTCCCATGGGATATAGCCTAGAATCTGAATCTACAATAAAAAGCTTGAGTCCTTGAGTGAATTTTTCGTAAACACATATATGGGGAGTCATATATTTAATTTTTTTCAAGTCCAGTTATAAGAGGATGTAAGGGAGGTGTTCACGTTAAATGGCCCGAAATACAGTGGTTGCTCTCTCTATGTCGTTATCAATTTTACAGCTAATTTAAACATTCCTTCACTGACGAGGTTATTGCCATTTGACAAACATACAGTGCCGGTGTGATTGCTTCCTCACCCCTCAGTGTTACCCGCGTTCAATAAAAATCCCCCTGGAAATGCCTTCAAAACTGGCTCGTTGGCCGTTTCCTTCCCCTCTTCTTACTCAACTTTTCTCATTACCCAAACGATTAACCAGTTACCGTGGACTCCTAAACTAGGTACTTGTCACTGCTCAAAAACCTTCGTTCCAATTAGAAGTTGACAGAGAGTTGAGAGAAATTAGGGGCTGAAAAAAAACTTTGTAAAGAAAGAAAAAAACATTTGTCAGATTTCAGCAACAACTGTTCTCACGAACATACAATTTTGTTTTGTTTTAACTCACTTGGATGTTGAAAATGCAACTGATTTTCTTTGTTGAAAATAGAACAAGGATGCTGGTGGCCAACAAGGAAGAGACCATTTTGTGTTTTTAATTCGATCAAATAATGAAATGACGTTCTTGGTATTGTCTGGGTCGATCACATCAACAAGTGGGCAAAGTGGTTTCAAATTGAAGGTGTGACAGAAACCCAAATCGTGTAATAAGTGAGTCTATAGTGTCAAACGCTTGGCAGGGGTCGATTTTGAATTAGGATTAGTGGAAAACCAGTGACCCGAGATGATGGTTTTAGCCGTGGGAGGTCTCCAAGCCCTATAGGGTGCCTGCCGGCCGTCCCCCCTTCATTGTAACTTTTCTCGTTGTCAATTGTGAGTCATATGCAAACGAACAAAAAATACATTTCGAGAATGAAAGTGTAATGGCTTATCCCTGGTTTGTTTAGGCGACGCTAGCAACGCTAGTATTGGCAGTGGGGAAGGTACGGGCGAAGAAGACGATGATACCAATGGTAAGAAGAACCAGAAGAAGAGGGGTATCTTCCCCAAAGTGGCCACCAACATTCTCCGAGCTTGGCTCTTTCAGCATCTCACTGTGAGTTTTTTAATTTCATTTTCCCGTTTTATTTCCGTTGTTTTTTTTTCAAATTAATTTGTGCACATCACACACATCTCATAGTTTTACACACCTTAATGTTCCCTAGCAATCCACACCGAATCGCAGAAACACCTGTCACCACCAAAACTAGTCCAGTCCGATTGAACCTCAAACTTACCAAATAATACGGACACATCTTGCTCATGGGCATAGTGGAACTTTGCACTGTTCACCTCAGATTCGTTGCTGATCACGCTGATTTAATACTTCTTATATACAGCAGAGTATTGGACAGTGTTAGTTAAACAAGGGTAAATTTATTAGGAAGATATCAGATGATGAATTAAATGTAGCTTTACAATGGTCATAATGCCGCCAACTTTCCTTTTCTGCTCTTTCATAATCTCAATACGAGTTTTTATTCTATTTTTTACGTTCGTTATATCACCGTTTTTGCTTCTGGGTCGCCCAGGGCAGCGGAAGCCTTGCTGTCACTAGTAAATAAATATTTTCGCCCCAAAATTGAAATTATTATGACATTCGTTCATAAATCCTCCCCACCAGAACAACTGGCACAAGTCTCATCCTAGTTTTCAGGGCTGTTTAACGTTCTGTGCTGGTTGACCCCAACAGATGGTCCCCTATGGATTTTAACTGCGCATACGAAAACGTGAATCGCCCATTCGAGTAATCACCCCGATTTCGATTATCGAAGATTGTTTTGTATCGAAGATTGTGATTTATGGTCTCTCGTGAAGTTCATCGCTGTCGTATATGGTAGATACTGCGTTCGCGTAAACCTGAATCCTGGAAACTGTTGAACTAGTGCACGTTGAACAAACAATTATTATTATTTCCATTATTTCCTCAACCATAACCACTCATTCTACTATGAAAACTTATATCTTCCTCTTGAAAACAATTATAGACTGGTCTGGTAGAAGTATCTGGTAGTTTTACAGCAAATAAACCGTGACGAACATTGTGAACTATCAACTATGCATGTTGCAGGGATTTGCAGATTCTAAATGTCCGACCGTTTAACGTACAAAGCGGGAACCAATTCATTCAGGAAGTTCTAAACATATCGTATCCAATAAACGTTATCCAATAGCCTCGATTCGGCTCGGGGAGATAGAAAAACAATATTATTGCGTTTTCCTCATCTCTTTAATGATATTTCGGACTCGCTTCATCCATCAACAGTTAACTTGGAAGCATATCTTTTGGATTGCACCCCCAAAGAAGATTAAGTCAGGTAGGTAACCTATGTCTTTCAACAACAAATTAGCAAACAAGAGGGCTGGGGAACAAAGGCTAAAGGGATAGTAATTTCACACACATACACACACACAAAACACGACCGAAATTCAAAAACAACCAACAACATTTAATAGAATCCAATTAGGTATTCGATCTTGGTGGATTCATAACCCCTAAAAGAGATCATACAGTCATTCGTAGATCAGTAGGTCAGTTTTCGTAAATCATTCTGCATAGGTGTTGGACAGTGTTATTATGCTTAGAGGGTTAATTAACCCCTTGAATTATGGATTGCATCCATTAGCGATCAACGCACCCCGTTGGCAGTTGTATAGTGGTGGGGGGGGGGGGG
>JAEMON010000001.1:54271799-54285109 GCA_030264115.1 Lygus lineolaris
CCCCCACACCCGCCCACTACCATCACCTGATTCAGAATTTTTGGAGTACCCTAAGCTGAGGGGTTAAATTCTTAATATTAAGGGTCGAAAATCGCGTTTTTTGTGGTTATTGGTGAAAATTACCTACCAACTCAGTAACATGGTACATTCGGAATCAGCACAAAATTTCCTGTAAGGACTCATAAATGAACTTGAAAAAATTATGGTACAAAAATCGATAATTCGCTCATTAACACATGCTGTATGACTGGAACTTTTAATATTTTTGATGAGTGGGGACTAATGTAAATTGCGCAATTTGTAGTGGAAGTGAATGTCACCCATTTTTCAACATTAACTAGGTTCCAGCTCATGCGCTCAATAATGCGGTGAGGGTGCTCCGGGATATGACTGTATGTGGAAACGATAAATTGCTATTTTATTCCTAAATTGAAGGGAGTAATCCTCGCTGGAGCATCCAAATGTACCCAGATTTTGACCGAACCCCACGGAATCAATTTGGTCTTTGAGGAAAAGTTGCTGCTGTCAAAAATAGGGAGCCAGAGGAGGAAGAATAGGTACTAAATTCGACGAAAAAAGTTTATAACGATGGACGTCTCCCATGCAGGGTGGACTGATTGGCATTCCTCTGGTTTCACATAGTTTGAATCATGTTTAGGAGCAGAATTGCCGAAATAGCCAGGCGGACAAACCAACCAGAATAATTTAGGTATTTAATGGTGCCAATCCTCTTCAAATAGCATGAAACGAAAAAGTAACGCAAAATTTCACAATTTTACAGTTTCAGACAAGCATACATGATACAATTTTATTAATATAGATTTTTCAATTCAAGCATCAGTCATTCGTGTTTCGAAGCGATTAGATGTGGTAAATGTCCATAAAATAGTTCACTATTATAAAATTTGTTGTAAACGTCAAAAAAAATTTTCAGTACCATCTTTTGATGTGTGCCGCAGCTATATTAGATTCACTAGCCAATCGTCCCGCCAGTCGCGACTTCCGGTCTTGTTTTTTTTTGTTGGACTATCGTATTCTAATAAGACGCGTTTGGTAATGCGGTTCTACGAAAAAATCCCCACCTAAATACTCGTAGAGAGGAGACTAAAATCTCCAGTTATCGATCCTATGCCTATCCCTCACTTCGCTCGGCCTGATAAAAACCTCTTATGGCATTACAGGGGCATAGCGGGCAGTTCCCAGGTTGGGTCAGTCGCTTTGACCTTTTTTTTTTTTGTTCGACTTTTTGTTCAATCGACACGTGAGACTCTTGGCGGGCACCTAAAACTCACTCGTTTGTCTAATTCGAAGAAGAATTCCCCAAAAGATGCTGGGATCACTTGTGAATATTGTTGGGGTGGTTTTAATGGAATTTTGAAGGAAGATTGTGTCATAGCAATGAGAATATTCATTTTCATGTACAAATTTTAAATCATTTTCTCCGTGAAGCGGCCCAAAACAAATTGTTTTCGTCCGAAATGTCAATAATATGAAAAGATAGGTAATTTTGGGGGTCTAAAATCACTAAAAATCCGCAATTTCGTGTTTTTTAGGACGTTTATGTGAATGTGTAAGAGTAGCCAAAACATTTCTGATTGTCTACCTATTATTATATACCTATTGGTTTATGACTCTAAAACTGGTTAAAATATCCCGAAAATTATTGTTTCCTTTTCAAAAATTTGGTCTCTAAGACTCACTGCATGTCCGTAACATCTTTTGAACTCAATGGTATTTCGAATCGACGTTTGTCGTGCCAGACGCAGTACGTCGCTCCAAATGGACGCATCAGCTGTGAATTACGATTCATCTTTCGCCTTCTCCCGCAAAGAACGATAACTCTCATCTGTCACTTCTAGTCCTGATATTTTCCCTTCTTTGATGGCGACCGCACCGCGAAAGTTCCCGAATGGAGGCGGAACTTGACGATTTCTTTCGGTTACGCCGCTTAAGAGGTTGCGGTTTAAGCGGACGTCGCGTGTGGCCGCAGACCGCCGAGACATGACTTGCCTGGTTAAAAGCGATAAAGCGATCATGCGATTTTTGCAACCCGGACTGCTCATTTGAATGGAACTAATCCGGCGAGGAGCGTGGTGGATTTTGACGGCTGAGGCCTGATGAACTTCTCAACCCCGAAACGTGATCCGCAAAACAACTTACATTTCACTCACGAGAATACTATTGTTGTGAAGTGTAGCCCTTAGCCCATCTATAATCCATCAGTGGCTTGCGATTTGTCGAATTCTCTGTTTTAACAGAACATTAATTTCATATTTAGGTCTACGTGATGAACTAATTATTATTAAACATGCATCAAATAGCTGAGTTCATTCAGACGTTGTACCAAATTTCCAAACCAGATATTTGAAAAAGCAGATGTCCATTAAGGTTTTTCCGGCCGGGGTGTGAACCTTCCTCAAAAATTACCAAATCTCGATTATCAAAGAGTTTATAATACATGAACTATTACTACAACCTTACTACCTACAACTTAAGGACAATAAGATTTAAAAAATATATAATAATACGCCCCCCTTCCCTCTCATTATGGAATGGAATAGAATAAATACGTCAAGGCTAAATAAAGATACCTATGTAACAATCAACAAAATATGCAACAATATTATGTCAGTTCAACAAACAAATATTCCTCCGGCGAATAAAGCTCTTTGCAGATCAGGAAATGCTTAATCCTCTTTCAGAATACGGGCGATGGGCAGTCTGCAGGGCACACTACATCATGTTGCAACTTGAAAGCAATATAGGCCACTTTCGAAAAACTGCGTTGTAAGAGCAGGAACCCGCTTCAGTGTGCCACCATGTCATGTGTGATAGTGGTGATCAAAGGCTAGATGCGAGAAGGCTGACGGATGTTTCGTTATGTAGCACTCATGACGAAAACTGACCAGATGGTGAGAAAATATTCTGTATTAAGAATATAAGAATAATCCCGGTCAGACATATCAAGCGTGATTTTGGGGCTCTCTTCTGCTGTCCGAAGATAGTTCTCAAGTTCGCTGCCGAACCCCAAAACAAATTCACGGAAAGAGGCCTGTATATGAGTACGTCGCATTTGGGGGGATGTGATGGATTTGAGTTTTCTGAAAGCAAAGCAAGCAAAGCTCACTCAACTTTGTGACGAGGCCAATCTGCCTGAATTTCGGAAAAACGGGTCTCGTCTTGGAACTTCACACGAACTCTATCCAATACTAGATCGCTCAGCTTACTGGCAAGAACTCGAGGCCCAAACCCACCGCTTCGAATCCATAACTTTGAGATTGAGAACATAGACTTGAAGTCCTTAAAGCATACATATCTATCGTTGCACCTCGTACCAAGAAGCTGGTGTCGTCTGCAATATATGAAGACCTCCTGTGTGTGTGCATCCTTATCGCATAAAACATTCGGTAGGTCATCAATTAGGATCAAAAAGAGGAGAGCCCCTACTAAACCACCCTGCGGCACTCCACAGTGATTGAATTTGAGCGACGATTCGTAGCGACGGCCATCATTCTTCAGGACTACTTAGAACGACTATTGGGAACCTTTAGCGGTAGCCTTGTCATAACTTGCTGGTCAAATTGGGTCTTCAATATGTCTTATTGTGTCCACTAAGTACTGCAGCTTTGAAAAATAAAAAAACCACTCACTTTTATCCACTAATGTCTCTCGCCATAGCCCGCAAACGGCGCTCGGAAGTTCCTTTTTTGAAATTAACTGAAAAACACCCAAATGGGGCAAAGAGTGTGGTGAGAGTGTCAGTAGAGGCATCCTAGTCCTCATGTTTTGTATTTGAGGAACCTTCTGAGGCTTAAATAAATTATTGTTGAAAAATAAATGCCTGTTTCCATGTTCGTGCGGGATCCTGTCAAGACGTTATAAAAATAACAGTGTGGCAGTTAAGCTACTACTCAGCCCCTAATTTTCTCTTAAACTGCTTAAAACTAACAGATACGCTGAATAAAACTGCTAAGAGCGGTGGAGGATACTATTATTAACAGGGTTATCGTGATGATTGTGTTGCTTTTAGCAACTAAGCTATTCCTGCCCCTTCACCATTCTAAGCTCATAGATGCGTTGTCCTTACCTAATGGCTCCCTTCAATATTGTTTACAAATACAGTGTTTTTCAAAATCATTTTCTGTTTGGCGTGATATCTCTCGTCTCTTTCGCTTCCCCCCTCTCATCGCTATTAAAGACGTCATGAGCCAGTTCCGAAACTGTAGGTGATATATCTGCTGGCACATTTGCTAAAGCGGGCTTTTATTGCGAAATGTTTGTTCTCCCTAGATCGAGCGTGCAGTGACCACCTCAGAATCTCGTTTGCTTCAAGATTTAGTCTACTCGCCAGTCACGAAACCTATACTCATTTCCTAATAGCGCGCCCATAGCTCTTTCGACAAATAAGAACGTTGGAGGCCCGACGCATAGCGAAAGGGCTTCTCTATTAGCTAAATTGAAACTACCTCTTCGAGCTAAAGTGACGGGTGTATAACTTCGGGAATCGGGTTATCACGAACCGAGTGGCGTCTTAGAAAAAACTAAAGTTACTTGATCAAACTGGAGGATCAAGATGGTTATACAGGCAATGCAATGAATGATGATGAACGAACACGATGGGATGTGTAATAAGGAACGGAGCCAGAAGCTATAAACGTCCTTGTTTGTCGTGTATGGGTGTTCTTGTGCCTGTATGTCGTGTGTGTCTTCTCCTCTGCTAGAAGTGAGTCATTATGTACATAACTACCGGATGTTCTGGATAAGTTTTAAGCGCGCCACTTCGCTGTTTCTTCCTCACTACCCGAAAGTAAGAAGCTATGTATTCATGCGAGAATTAAACAAAAAGTCGTCCTCCAAAATCAAAATGTCCACTCGCTTCATTGCGTTTCAAAGCTATCTGGATAAATTCGGTTCCTTGTCTGTGTGACTGTCGGTCTGTCTGAGGCAACTCATTGTCCCGGGCAAAACTGTACGTACTAAATTCGTGCGCTGTACTAATCGTGTGCGCATGCGCAAACGTGTTTTTCTTAATATACGGTTTCTCAGTTCTTAATGGACCGATATTGCTCAAATTCAGAGGGTAGTTAGGGGCTAGCTCCAAGACGACTGCCTATGAAATCTGTCACGAGATGAGATCTCTCAAACTTGAAATTTGTTGTTACAGGCATAACTCCGGAACTATTCTACTGATGTCAGTGAACTTTTCACTAACTTATTCTATACGCCCATGTTAAAGTGACACCTCCCCTAACGTGGCAGACTTCTTTGGTGGGTAAAGTTGAATGTTTCGTACAATCCGAATGCACATGCAAGACAAGAAAGTTGTCCTCAGATTATAAAAGTACTTACTTGCTTTTTGCCTTTCGAAGCTTTCTGAACAAATTTGGTTTCATGTCTGCCAGTCCCAAAATCCAAAAAAGTTTAAAAATGTCAATAATATCAAAAGAAAGGATGAGTTCGTTGAATTTTTGGAGTACTCCAATGGTCAAATCGATCATTTAGAGTCAAAAATCGCTGTTTAAAAGAACGGAATCAGCGTGAAATTTTCTGTAAGAATCACCCACCAAATCGGTTAAAATTATTCTTTGAAAATTCGCTCATCAACTCATGCTGCATGAATGGAACTTTTATTGTTTTTATCTGTTATTGTTTTGTTTTCTATTGTTATACTTGTTACATGATGTCCCGACGTTTGTATCATCTTTCGTAGGCCCCTACAAAGAAAAATATATACATACTGATGCATAATATATTTGAGGATCGATCTTCAGAAAAATCAGTTTTCGAATTGATGCTCCAGTAGAGCACATAGAGGTTACCAAAAGATGAGGAAGCTTTTCTCCCCACCCAACTTAGTAGACGTGTTTTACTTTGAACTTCGATCCTGTTTTTCCAATTTATACGGTAGTTTGATGAATAGATGAAAGGGCCAGAAAATCGTAGGCAACAAGCTGTGGATTGGCTGTATAATTAGGTCGATGCCCTGATTACTTATGTGCTAGCGCGGTTTCAGTGATATAGCGGTTCATAATATATTTCGCTGAGGAACTAAGGTGTGTGCCTTCGTACAAGTTATGAGCACCAGCACATCGTTCACTAAGCTTTTCCTCCCGCAACAAACTGGTTTCACAACGTTTTACTCTCGAATATACTGGTGGAGGTAATACAACTTTGAAATGAGACTGTCAACTCCACCAAACGTTGTTTATTGCCCCCCACTCGCAAGGTATAAATAAATAAAATGAACGTCGAGGTGAATGTGAAGACGGCGTTTGAACGACAAAGGCACAACCAAAGCTGGTTTTATGTTATTTCTATTACATTATTTAGAGCTCTCCCCCGTACTTGGTTTACTTCGCGGGAACGGTTTTTTCTCTTTTACCCCGCTTTGAAGACGAAAACTATAAAAGGAATACGTATTAGGTTCTGGGGAGGAAAGAGGCCTCTTGGAAATCGTTATTGCATGGGTGAAAAAAAAAACAGGGAAAAATGCTGTAGAGGGTTAAGCGATTGAATCCGCGCGGCTCCCCCGAGTGTGATCTAGTCAAAGCTGGTAAGATGTGATAAAACAATCATTTCCCTATATGCTCTTCTTCGATCCATATTTTCTTCTTTTTAAAAAGTCTATCTCCCGAAGTTTCACCCCTAGAGGGCGCAGGGGGTATAAAAATCCCCGTTCTCAATTTTCATGGGATGGCTTATGGTTTTCAAACTGAATGACGTTGGAAACCACCTTGTTCCCTTTTGATTTTTGTTAGCTTCCATCAAACTTTCCACACATCACTGGCACCTGCCATCTACGCATAGTTGTACAGTACATATTCAGACGAGACGATAGCTTTACATGCCTTTTTTAGTTCGTCCCGATTCCGGTCGGATGCTGCAGATTTTACAATGCCTCAATAATAGTACCTTCAGAAAATAGAAAGAAAATACATTATGCATCTCATTATATAGTTATTACACCTTGATAATATCTTATGCATAGATCAGTGCCCTGGTGCTCGCTGCGCTCGTATCTTCTATAGAAAGAAAACCATACCCAAATCAATCCATTAAACTTGTGGGCTACGCGCCATACTCTGGTCATATTCAGGGCCCAGTCGTGAAATACCAGTTTGAAATAGTTCTTCATGGTTTTAGATCTAAGAAACGATTTTCGGACCTCACAACTACTAAAATCAATAGTTGGTTGGTGAGTTCACCTTTTCAGCGCCTCAGATCAATCTAATGACCGTTTTCGTTATTAAAGACTTGCCGTTACTCAGCGTGTTTGTCTAGGGACGTCAGAAAGAAGACTTGTAGGGCTCTAGTCGAAGATAGGGAACGGCAGGTGTCTTCAAACCCCACCTGTCTCTTCAATCAACCTTCTTTATGCCTTTTTCTATCTCTTTTTTTACTGAAATTTAATTTAGAACAGTTACGCCTACGTGAAAGATTTTCCTCGGATCAGAAGGAAATAGTATGGGAGGAGCTTAGAAGAACTGGAATGATTAAACTGGCGATAAGAAACGGCTTGCAGAGACGTTGGGCTCTGGGACATTGCAATGGTGACGTGAAGGAAGCAGTTTATCAAGAAAATACAACCTACATATGGTCGGATACTCTTATTCA
Source organism: Lygus lineolaris (assembly GCA_030264115.1). NCBI lineage: Eukaryota > Metazoa > Arthropoda > Insecta > Hemiptera > Miridae > Lygus > Lygus lineolaris. Next base: position 54,279,414 of record JAEMON010000001.1, read on the forward strand.
TTGGAACTATATAATCATGACTTCTGCCCATTTCATCATCCTTCCTGTTACAACTCAAATCTTCAAAAACTCAAAACTGTGATGAGTGCACCCCATCGCACTCATACGTCATCACAGAGTTATGAGCGTCTCTCGTCCTATTCTTATACAAACTTCTGCAAATAAATTGAAGGTTCAATTTAATTTCTTATAACTCAGAAAATCCAAAAATGTTTGAGCTATTATTATTCCTGGATGTGAGGAAGTTTCTGAAATTAGGTGTATATAGAATTATGGAAACAAGCCTATTCCTCCTTTGAATCATTTCTCTTTGCAACTATGTAAGTGAGAAGATGCAGAAAATCGTGAATACCTACTACTGCTAGCTCAAACTTTGGAACCAAGAGACATTTTAGAAATGATCTCCTTGTCCATCACAATTCATGACCATTCCTTGTAACGTAAGATTGACCGAATTTAGACAAAGTGACGGATGATATTGATGACACGGCGATGGATGGTGTCATGATTTGTCACGTCGTATTAGACCATCACAGTTTTTCGTGCTAGTAGTGTCAATTTTGTAATGGAGGAAATGACGACGATCCCAAATCTTGCAAAATCCAAGCAATATGATGTTAATCAGTCCTTCAAGTTACTATCCGGCAGAGAGTTTAGACAAGTTGATGAATCTGTCCTCGAGCGGCTTGCGCATTGTAAGACCTACCTATCTCATGTGTTCCCGTATGCATTCTCTTGGGTAATGGTCCCATCTTATTCCCAGCCAAGACGACTCCCAGAGGACTCCCAAACCACCAGGTTTACCCCTGAAACGCGATGAATCTCTGCAAACCCCCCAACACCCCAGTGATTGCTCTTGGAACGCCCGTCACCGCACAAGTAATCGCAGCCGAAGGTGCAGTTTCCCCGAAAAAGGATGAAAAAAAATCGACTCCCACGGATCTGTAGGGGCGGAAGGGAAAAACTGAGAATTGCGGTCTGAAGGAATATAAAGGAAACGAGATGTAAGGGGAACTGGAGAGAATGGGAAGGCATTGGGCCTGTCCCGCCGGCGTTACAAACAATTTGGTGGCTGGATATGCAGCCCCTGGGAGCAGCAGTCCCCTAAACAAGCTCCCCCTACAAGCTCTCGCCTGCTCGGAAGAAAATTGCAAATTGTTGCTCCCTTCTTCGGCCACCCTCTGGCTCTCCCTCTGGGACTAATTCTGAAGCTCATTTCCCAACTAAGGAAACATTAAACTTACCCTGATGGCGTCTTAACCTTCATATTAAATTATTAAGCCTTTATTCTCTCCCTTTTTCGCTCTTTTGCATCCGAAGCGTTCATTTTTATTAATCAATTACCGTCCAATGCGTCTATTTCCTCCTTCGTTCGGCCTATGCGATTTAGTTAAACCAAACATTTTGACCGATTTGTAGACAGCTTTGAATGATCGAGACATTCAGTTATTATTCAGAAATGATCATTCAGTCAAGAAGGCAACAGAGTTAGGAGGTGATCAAATCAATATGTCGTCAGTTGCTTAGTCAACAGGAACCCTGAAGCCCAGTTGGGATTGAACACTTTTCTAGTTTCATGAAAATATTTAGTATGTATTTCGAAGCATCCGGAAAATTCAGATGTTTGGTTCGTTGTTGGAGGTATTCACAGAGAGAATCTGAGAACTTACGCATCATATTTTGTTCACTTGTGAGTCTTGACGCTATCAGTTTGTGTTTTTCATGATGCTCAAATATTTAGTTCTAAAATTAATTAAACGACTTTGACCCGGATTGAAAACCAGCCTTCATTAGAGTTTCGAAAACCTCATTTATCGTTATTACTACTGTCTTGAGGATACGGTTTACCCTGTAAATGTTGAACCCATTAAAGGAACGTTTGGGTAACTGATCAGTGAGAAATCCACTGGGAAATTTTTCAACTTAACTTCAAAGACCCCACCCAAAACGACTTTCAGGGTCGGGACAGATCAGATCCCAGTCATTTTGACATACTTAGAGTCGCCTCAAGCTAGAGGTGCTTGAGTAGTTCGTCACTCCAAGTACTAATGAGGTAGGGTTTCTCTAAATGTACTCAGAGATAACGTGTTGTTCGTTCACCACCGGTGGACTAATTTTACTGACGTGTTTGTGGTTTTTACTCCCGCGTCTAATGTTTGTAAATGAATCTTACGGAGAAAACGCTGAGTCAGCGTTACATTAACATTCCGTATAGGAACGTGAAAGCGAAAATGCAGATCAAAATCGAGCGCGGGGCGATAAGAGGGGCGGGAGAGGGCGGTAGCTAGACAATGAAGAATGATACATCGGCAACCGCGGTCGCACAATGGCCTCGGGTCTGTCCGACTCCCCTTCGCCGGTCTCCGCACCGACGGGGTTAAATTATTTTCATCGTCGGACACTGAGTTTGTAGGCTCATGCGGGATTGAAGGGAAGAGAAAAGAGAGATTGAAAGGAAGGTAATGCAAGTCCTAGCGGCTCCTAACCTCTAAAGGAAAGGATGAAATCAAGAATTTCTGGCCCAGGTTGCTTATAGGTACATTTTACAAGAACTAATGAACTAGGAAGTAGTTTGGTAGACGGGTTACCAACTTTCAATATTTTCAAACGTATATCTGATCGAATATACATGTCACAACTTCTGGAAACGACCCTTATAATGAATATTTTGGTTTGCGCCATTTATGAAACTATATAGAGTGCCAGTGCCGCAGTAGTCGAACCTTTGTACGAGTGTCAGGATGAGCTAAGAAAATGTACCTACCTACTCGAAATGTGTACTTGTTCGTTGAAACCAACAACTACAAATGTCATGTCAATCAACACCGGCGAGTTATCGTCGCGCCTCGATGCATTGAGAGTATTCGATCTCGGTAGAGTCTCCTGTTATTGTGCTTCGTTCCTGTGCTTTTCCGCTGATTACTATTGCTGTGTACTGGAATTAGGCAAATTTTAACATTAGTTACAAGTGGGTTTGGTACATCTAGAGCTCACAAGGACTGCCAATATCCACCTGAAGTCCACCCTTGATCACATACCGCAATTCTTCATTTATGTTTCCCTGATGACGGCACTCACAAATTTGCTTATGTCTTCCATTTCAACTAGGTACTGCTTTTGTTCAGTTGCCACATCCTTCATTACCTTTTCGGATGCATCCACAGGAATCATCCTCAAGTTTCTAGTTATATACTTTTATATTTTGAGCAGTCAGTGATCAACGTCCTCAACAACAATAGTTTTGCTGTAAAGCCCTTACTCCAAACGCTTTCTTTCAGGAGTTTGTTGTGCCTCATCAACTCACTGCCTCACCGGTCAACGATTGCTAGTAAAGGAGGCTATAACTGTAGCCCATTGTCACCCAAAAGAGACCCAAGAAGCCAAAAGACTCTGAAGAAAAAATGGAAACTGGGACATCCATTGGGGTACTCCTTCTTGAGGATTTTGAGGAGGAAATCTCCGTGACTGGTTGTCCACCTTGACGAATGAACCACTGCTCGAAACGGTGATTCTGCCGAGGGAGTATCATCTTTTCCCAGCCACCAGGCCGATTTAATGACACGTAACATTGTTCGAGCGTACAAATCTTCAACGGTCCTCGCCGTACACCGCCCTCGTTCTGTCGTTTCTCTCAGGAAAAAAGAAAAAAAGAAGAAAAAAACTCGTTACTTTGGACGGCTCAATCACAGTAGCTCCCGGATGCTTCACGACCATCGCTCATTGTTTCCGTGTTTTTGTGGCCGGTGTTTCCAGGATAGAGGGGGTCACTTCGTGTTGTGAATCGATCTCGATTTCTGTTCTGAATCGCTCGGGTGAACAAAAAACCGTCGCGTCCTTGGCTCGCCCCTTCGGTCACCTCGTCTGCTCATTCCAATCGTCGATTCCTTTTGGCTTGGTCTTCCGCGCCTTTGAAGTCCATCTGCATTTTAACTCCCATTCCTACACCTTTGAGCTCCAAACAGACTCGCCTCTTGATTTCTTAATTATATATTTTTTGTCTTTATTAGCAAACCTGCTCAACGAGCTAGTCGATTCCAAGTTGTGCCAAAATCGTGGAACCGGGTGTGCGGTTTTGGAACTCGCTACGTTGCTGGTTGCAGGCGATATAATGCATCATACGCGAGTACAGGGAGAATTAGATAAAACAAAATACGCGATCGTCTTGGATCCAGCTGGCCCCTGTGCTCGGTTCCGCAGGGACGATTAGATATATGGAAGTTTTCCGCCACTAGAACAACATTAATACGCCAAGCATTCCTTACTGATGTGCCTCAAGTGTTTGACCAAGTTTGACACAGGAGGCCTCCAGCTGAATAACGAATAAGCCACAAGAGAGGAGATTTACCCTTATTTATTAGCAGATAGTCACCTCAGAGCTAAATGAGAACAGGAAGGCTTTGAGCTTCAGAATATTACTGCAGGCGTATCCTAAGGAAGTGTCCCTGGTCCAGTATTCAATGTGCTCTTCATTGGTAGGGAGGATGACTTGCAGGAACCCATAGGGTTCACATCCACAACATTTTCTGACGCCACAGCGATACGGTCAATTCGCAGATCCGTCGAAGCAGCACAGCCAAAGTGGCTAATTCTTCACAAATTATTTGCGTACCAAACAAAAGTAACAATAAACGGAGATAGGAACTAAATGAGACCAGATACACTCACATTATACACTCAACCGAAACGTGACGTTATCCCTGTTCAGACAAACTCAGTAACAGTAACCCTCGCAAATACAGTGAAATATCTGATTCACAAGCTATTTGAGGAGATTTTTTTACAAAACATCGTGAATCCATTTTGATAAAAGTGAACATGAGGCAACGATTTGTGGGTGGATTTATCGAGTGAGTTCGTCGATTTGAGTAGTGACAAAAAATAAGACATTTCCTCACAGTATGTGAAGAAGACCAAATTCCAGAAAAGTGGTCAAAAACGCGTTTTGGCCGACAATGGATGTAGGACGTTTTCTAAAAGAAAAAATTCCTCATTGGATGTTCGATCCAGGTCGGGCCACAATAACTGACGAAAGAACTCCTAACCATTCGACCTTCGTAATTAATTGTGATTTTTCTTGTATTGGATAATTCAAATATAATCATCATCTTTTTTGTACCCACCCGAAGCCCGAGCGCCGAGGAAATGGATGGCAAAAAATAAAAAACAAAATAGGAATATAACCTAACCGAAAAAAGAAGTCTTAGAGGTTTGAACGAATTCTATTGAAAGAAGTCAAAGTTATCTCACGTAATTTTTGGCCGTGATAATCATTTGAAAGTTCCACCCCTCTAATTCTTTTTTTTTCGTTTTCCCATCCACTTTAAAATGCTCATTTTCCCCCACTACCCCAACGCCGAGGGGTGTTTCAGTCCCTCTTCCCTCAAACTCAACTTTTCGGGGGCGTAATGAGATGGGTTGGCCCGAAGGGTAGAACATACATTTCGGAAGGCTCTGGAAAATCGAAGTTTCCCCTTTCCCTCAAATTGTCCCCGTTAAAAGGCGTAAAGGATTTTAATTAGTCGTGTTCAACTTGTGTATTCCTAACTCTAATCTATCTGTAGGTTTCCTTGTATTCACCGTTCAACAATGGAAACAGGCGCGCTCCGCTTCTATTTGAGTGGTATCACCCAGTCATTAAAATTTTAGCGAATTTCCGAAGAAAATGAATGGCTTCAAAATTTTTGTAATGCAAATTT
>JAEMON010000001.1:54285521-54300743 GCA_030264115.1 Lygus lineolaris
ATTCGCTCACCAACTCATGCTGCATGATTGGAACTTTTTCTTTTTTTGCTAGGAATTAATATTTTACCCATATAAATAAATGATTTAAAGTTGAAAACTCTGAATCTATTTATTTTACAACGAAATTTGCTATCACGTTTGCGCATAACTTTTAGCATCCACGCACCCTACTCTTTGTGGGGTTGGGTCAATCCCTACATAGGGCGTCACTTTCTTTTCAGTCAAATGGCTGGAATGCATAATAATCATTAAATTTTTTTCATTTTGAAGTGCTGAACCTCTTAATCCATATTCTTCATTTTCCAAATTCTTCTCTCAACACTACATTGACAAGTATACTTGAAGTATAATATAGTATAAGTATAAAGTATAATTCTGATTGAAAATCATGTTTTGTATTTTCTGTTTGTTACAGCACCCTTACCCTTCTGAAGATCAGAAAAAGCAATTAGCGCAGGACACTGGGCTGACCATACTCCAAGTAAACAATTGGTGAGTACAACATAATAATAATTATTGTATAATTTGTATAATTATTAATATAAACGATAGCCGAGTACTACTACTGGAGAGTGGTCGGATAGGAGTCCTTCCTGAATCTAACCAGCAGAACACATCATTTTTTTTAAAGTATAGGAGGTTAAAGGCGACTTCATATAAAAAGATAAAATATCCACACCAGGAGAGCGTTGAAAGGCGTACCAGTTGTAAGCCGGGGACAGAGCAACTGAGGGGGTATTAGATTAATAAAGTACGTGTATATTATTGGCGAAAAAGGGGCTCCAAGGGGGGTGGGTACACAAGTGTGAGAGCTGGAAGAGGGTCGGGTGACGCCATGTGCGGCAAATAGTTCAAAACCAGCGCAATAAACCGAGCACTCAATTATCACTTGGCAGTTGGGTCCGAACCCAGCACCGTCGTCCCCGGCATACAAATCAGGTTTCGCCGAGCTGTTCCTTCAGGAAAGAGAGAGAAAACTAAATTAACTAGCTTGAAGCTGCCTCTCAGAAACCCAACTAGGTATGAGCCTGTTGTAGCTTACTACAGCAACCGATATTAAAACCCTATCCCTACACATAAACGCGCATTTCACAAGATGGACCCAGAATTCTGCCATAAGATTCACCGCCCAGCTAACTACGCAGGTACTCGTTTTGAAATTAACGATTTCGAGAAAGAGCATCAAATCCTCAGACAGGAAACATCCTCGTGTATTTACTTAGCTACAAATTACAGGATCGCTCGAGGAAGGCTTAATGACATTCCCTTCATCAACGGGAATAAGTTTTTTCGAGGCATCTGCCATCAAGAAACTTAATTGCTACAGATTTCTTCACGCCGTCGACTTCTAATGAAAAACGGAATGAGCGCCAGTTCTTAGCGATTCCCATTCTGATACCTGCCTTTTAACAGTGCTAAGAAAAACGTGTGAATTCCTTGAGGATAGAAGTTAACATTTTTTTCATTGGCGTCCAGATTATTTATGGATTTTTCAGGCTTTCCTGCATCCAAGCTTTTTCAGGCCAGTTTTCTCAATTTTGTTTATAGTCCACGAATCCAAAAGGATTATCTCCTGGATTGGGATATTTGGGAACAGCTCAGCCCCCCCTCTCCCCCACCTACTTATCCACCTCACTTAATTGATAACTTCAATTTGATTTCCTCTTTACCTTTTTTTTTAACAAAAAAACATAAAATGTTGTTGAGAAAAGTTCGTTTGCTGAATACACTATTATTAGGTACAGATATTAACGATAGATATTATTAATACTCATCTAACGTGTTGCAATGTAAATTGTTACACTCCTGATCAGCACGGATTTTCTCTTAGTACCTCAATTTAGTGCTTGAACCTTGTTTGAGATAGACACTAATTTGATCCGTGCTTCGGGAAATACTTCGACTCTTGTTTCCAGGAATAATTTATCCCTCTCTTCCCTGTCTCATTTAAAGTGGACAAAGCCTGCAGATTAGCATAGTCTGCAGTTTCCAACTCCAATCCGCCAGTAATAGGCTTCTGGTGTGAGATTGTAAAGTCGACTCGGTGAAGGATCGAAACCAAACACAATACGAGTAGTTCTTAAATATTTACATAAATGATTCTCACCCTTCGACGCGTATTCGGAAAAGAGTAAGCAAGGGAGGGCTTTGCCATGACAATTAGGAAGAGAAGGCACCCCAACATGCTACCCCAGCAATAACAGAACCACCACCCCCTATTCCCGGGGTTATTTCCACCAAATCTCATTTCTATTCGGACAACAATTAGTCTTGAAAGAGAGCGGGGGAGGACTCAGCTGGTTGTAATTACTCAGATTAATCAATCCCTCGAAGCATGTGTCAGGGGCAAATCTTATTATGTAGGGAACAGTTGACATATTGTCTGGCCCAAACAACACCCCTTGCACTGTCCCTGTCCCATGGGGCTAAGACCGGAGCTCGGTCACCTCCTTCGGATCGTTTAGGAGTTGCTACGCCAGAAGCGCCACCGTTCCCTCTTCCTCAATCACCCTTTCAGGATTAAACTACAAGGGCCACATATGAATCCGTCGCCGTTATATTTGGTTGAATGGATGGCAGCCGAGTCGGCCAGATGGGTCTCTTTTCTACCATGTGGTTTCAACCTGCGAAAATACTGAGCTGAAACTCGACTCTGTTCCGCTCTCTGTCTTTTAAACGAAACATGTGGCCTCAGCCCCATTCTCGCCTTCCCCTTGACAATCTGAAAATCGTACTTCCTTACCTTCTGCTGTTCAGCTCCTAAATAATCCTACTTCATCTGATCCTACAGACCAATTGAAGATGCTCGACGTTTTCCTTCGGTTTATAGTTCTCATCTAGATCGTTCATACTTCCAACTATTTTTGGACGTCTTTGACTCTGTTCCTACCAGCTGTGATCATGAAGCTGTGATACTGGTCGTCTGAATCTGATGAGATGACAATTCCTACTCCAATATCTAGATAAGCACATCATTCAAGTTCGCGCTGTTCTGAATTCATGATGGAAATATTGGCTTGCGATCTTCAACTGTGAATTCCTTTTGAGAAACTTTTCAGGAAGGAAGTGTGTGCAATCAGAGTTTAATTGGCCTCTCTAGTTTTCAGAATCCCTACCTCCTGAATGAGTTCGATGAATAAAATATAACAAATGTCGGTAACTTCCTGATTATCTACTCACAAATGTCACGTCTGTAGTTTTAATTGAATTAATCGGGTGGGAGGGTTGTGGATTTGTGAGAGGTGCTGGATCGCTTCAAGTTCTAGAAAACATTTTTGGATATACGCGAAGTTCGAGTGACAACTCGAGGTGCAGTCGGGCCCTGTAACGGGAAGATTGAAAGGGGGCGAGAACCCTCAGGGGGTGTAGCCAGGGAGTGGGCTTAGGACCTTAGCTGAACTTCTCGACGGAGTTGTAATTTCCGTGAAGCTCATCGGGGCTTTAGCGTACCCCAAGGAGACCTAAGACCGCCTACTCCAATGGATCAATTAACGCGGAACCCCCTTCCACAACCTCAGACCTACATCTCATCCAAACCCTTAACATTCATCCCTCCTTGAACTCCTCGAAAACTTTCCCTCCTCGGTTCCTGTCACTGAGTACAAGTCGCCGAATGGAGGATTCTGCTTGCGAGCATTAAGGAAAATTGATCCCCACGGGGAACAAGCGTTTATTGACTGTGGGTACAACAAGATACGGAGTCACATCAGAATTGAAGTTTATCAGGAACGGCGCACAGTGGTATGAAACTGCCCTTTCCGGCAACGCTTAAGCCGTAGACTGGACTCCATACTAATAGGCACTGTCCTCATCAGAAAACCTAGAAATGCAAGTTTTCGAGCATTGGAACCGACCAAAATTGTTTTTGTAAGAAAGGTTGAAGACCTTACGAATCTGTGTCGAATGAGACCAACGCCAGCTCACCACCTCAGTACCCATGATTTTTGGTGATTTATCCAAGTCGTATTTCAGTCATGAATAAGAAAAAAGTCGCAAAAACGTTCCTATAGATTTGGAGGGGAGCTTGGTTTTTGCCCAATCCGAACCACTGTGCGGCGGACGGCGATGGAATTGCCAGACAATTGTTTCGTTATCTAATGAATTCGCCCAGGGAGTAGGGATTCTGAAAACTGAAGTTGAAGGCAGGAAGAAAGCGTTGGAAACCGATTTTGCAGTCTGAAAACTGAATGAACAGAACATGCATTGTTTCCTCTGAACATCCTTTCAAATCTTCCATCCGAGGTTCCTGCCACGAAGGACGAGGCGCCAAACTTATGGAGGATTCTGGTTATCAACATTAAGGAAATGATATCCACGGGGAACACTAACTAATTGACTGTAAAATGGACGGTTAAGTCACTAAAGTATAAACAATATTGTAAATGCTTTAGTGACATTGAGAGACATGGGAATACGTGAAAAAAATATTTTTTGAGAAGAGGAACGTATAATTTCCCTAATTACCTATATTCTGAAAAACACGATTAGGAACAAAAAAATCCCATTCATGCAGCATGAGTTGATGAGCGATTTTTCAGAGAATCATTTTAACCGATTTGGTGGGTGATTCTTATAGGAAATTTCATGCTGATTCCGAATATACCATATATTCCTATGTTTAGGATGATAATTTACACAAAAAACGTATTTTTTAGCGATTTTTTATTCTAAATTGTCAAAATTTGAATGCTTGGAGCACTCCAGAAATTATGGCCAACGAACTTCACCTTTCTTTTGATATTATTGACATTTTAAAATGTTTTTGGATTTTTTGTATCGATTCCTCGGTCAGATATCTTCTGAAGTAACACATATATAAATAAATATATAAATATATATACATATGAAAAAGTGTTAAATTTCAGGAATCGTTTTAGAATGGTCTAAAACGGATTTCCATGAAGAAAATTTTGAAAAAAATTTGCATTAATTTGCATTGTCCATTGCAATAGCTTAATTTTCTTCGAAAATTCGATAAAAAGATTAAGGCTTCCACACTTTTCTGGCTCTCAGCAGTTTATACATTCCCAACGTTTGTGATCCTCGGTTCCTGATTTCATTATCATCCTGATTGTCCGCATTTTGGAATACTGATCCTTACCGACGGAATTGCAAAAATAATAAAAACTAGCGTGAAAATTAGCTACATTTACTTTGAAAATATCACGATGAAAATATTTGGGTCCATAGGTACCTAATTTGAACCCATCTGATCCCCCGGTGACCGCTCCTCTTCGGCTGCCCTCTTTTTTCGGCCGTGCGTGGTTTCTCTCGCCCGGTAATTCGACCGCGCGGTTGCCAAGCCATTTTGTCCGAGGCGGTAATTCGATGACATTCGAGAACCAGCTATGATCCAACTCCAATTATCCGTGAATAAACGCCGGGCTTGTAAGTGATACTTGCAATTCGTGTTGACTTGTTATCTCCTCAGATCTTGTTGTTGAGGAAACTGTGAATGATGATACTTCCGGAAACGAGTCAAAATTCCCTCGTGTTGAATTCGTGCTCTTGTTCAGTACAGTTACTCGAAATTGCAAGTGCGCCTATCTGTTTATTTTAAATATGAAATTGGGCCCAATGTTGCACGTGAAGTTGGAAGTCAAACACTACAAATATACTAAGTTTTGCAGCCATTTTATTTCATACCCGTCATTTTGCGCCATTTTGACTAGCTTCCTCAGTGATCTTCTCGCCTGGTGAACATTTAAAATTTGTGAATTTTATACCTGTTCATATCGAGAGTTCGTCGTCGATCTAATGACACTGAGTAGGCGTTGATGGCTGCTGCCCTTTAGTGCCTTTATTATAAATTTGCTTGATGTATTGAGGAAGTATGGCGTTTGTCTTTTTAGCGAATTTTCGAAGAAAGTGAACCTATTGCAATGGCTTCAAAATTTTTGTAATGTAAATTTTTGACAACGTGTTTTTTGAGGTTTTTTGTGTGAAATACCATACTAAACATAGGAACATATGGTATATTCGGAATCAGCGTGAAATTTCCTATAAGAATCACCCAGAAAAACGGTTAAAATTATTCTTTGAAAATTCGCTCACCAACACTCATGCTGCATGAATGGAAGTTTATTGAACTGCATTTGTTTTCATTTGGTTTGATGGACAAATAAGGTCATGCTTGTACAGAACAGAAAGAATGAAGAGAAACCACTCTGATTATTTTACATCACTCTCATGTTATTTCATGAGGTTGCCGAAATGAATCTTTCTCCCAAAATTGGCTGCTTGTTTCATCTCACCAGATGAAAACACGTGAATTTTATTTCAAATTTTAATCTTCAGTGGACGAAATAATATTGTACGTATTCTCCCCCACAACAAGACGTGCGACAAATAGATAAAAGAGCCTTACAACCCTCAGAGAAATCCTGGTGAATGATGAGGTATTAATCAAAGGTCCATTCGGAGTGAGAAATTTATAAACTTCGTCACCACAACTTGTCTGGCGGTCAGGCAATGAAGATTTACAACGGATTAATCAATTGAAGCACGTTGTATTGGGTGGTGAGCATAAATTTCAATAGGGGTACTCGATTCCACGGTTGATGAAGACTCCCCCTTCCGTCACTCGGGCTTCAAAAAAACCCTTTTGTTGAACAATGGTGTACACGATTTACTGTGACGCCCGGGATGAATGCAAGAACGATCGAAAATGAAAGATCACCGCTCAAGCTCGAAGACGTCTCTCTACGCTTATTAAAATAAATTTAAAAAAATATATCTCCAAAGCCATCCCACGAGTCTGGCTGTCAAGAATCATGCCATTTAACGCATGAAGTATTTTATTCTCGCTTTTGGGAAGTAAAGGTATTTAGAGAAATGAAGCACTCTTCAGAGGCATGTACAAAAAGCGTTTTAAAACAATCTAATTTGAAATTGTTGGGTATTTCTGTAAATTCTATCATTAATCAAACTTGAAAAAGAAAGAGTAACGTCATGATTCGCTAACTCATCTTGAATTTACAATATTATTAGCGCAGTACGTAACCAATTTGTCACATAAGAAAATTAGTGGGAATTCCTCAAATTAGGTGCCAATCAATTTCAAGATGAAAATTTACCTACTGTTTTACTTCTCTCTGACCTGCAGGGAATAGAGAAGGGTGGTTATACGATAGGCTCCAAACATTTCTTGAACACCCAAAATTAGGTCTTATTTTCATGATACATAAGAAACTCATTTTCCACTTCTCTCCCACTTCATTTGTCACTTCTTTTCCAGAGGTCAGTGTTTTCGGATAGCATTTCTACCTATGAAAACATGCAGTACCTAACTCATATGAGATTTCTTTTTGGCCCCTCGAGTCAGCTTGGAAATTAAGTCTAATAACTGATAGGTATAACATATCCGTTTTTGCCTGTTTTTTTCTCTATTTTCTCGATGTTAGCTTTTTTGACATTTTTGATAGCACTCATTAGCTTATTTTTCTGTTAAGAAACGGGAAATTTTTATTTTCTCATCACTTAGGTTGATGAGCATCAGAACTCTTCTGAGTTGTCATGTGAAATCGTTCCTCCCTACTAATTTTCTGTAATTTGATGGTTGTAATTCAACCTGAAAGACGCTATTTATTTTTTTTCTGGTGCGATATAAATCTATCACGATTCCCGTGGAATAGAATTGTTATTGAATTAATTTTCTCGTGATTCCTGAAAAAAGAGTAATCAATGTTGTTTAACTTGGATATCGGACCATCGGATTTATTTGGTCACGCCAAACCTGTCATCTACTTTACAATCGTGAGCGATTAGCTTAGTTGATTCACATCGACTTGTGTTCACTCGATTCCGGGCGTCATCTTCTCAGCGTTGCATGTCTGGAATTTGTATCTGTCGTGTCTGCTGGTTTTTCGCCGTTCAAAATTGGAGTGATTCACATCCCCTATTCATGTGTGTGACAAAAGTGATCTGAGATTGAACGTTCACAAATGTCGTTTTTCTGAGGGAAGGAGAGACGAAATGATTTTGAGTCATTTGTGTTTTCAACGGAATGGAATGGCAGACTACTCAGTTAGCCTCCAAATCTCCCCAATAGCCAACCCTAAAACCTCACTTGAAAGAAAAATACCTTTCCATTTCCTTTCTTAACTTGGGAAATAGGTACTCTTTCTTTCTCTCTTCTAACTTAAAAGAGATCTCTTTTTAAGAATTGTACAAGTTTGACAATTGAGCACTCAACTTTGTAACTTACTAGTCCATCCACTATTTTTCTGAGGAGTTCCTGATGATGGAGCTAGCAGATGATGAAATTTCCCAGAAGTTAGATGGCAGTTAAGTGAAGTTCCCCAGAAGTTGTAGTTAGGTTTTCCCTTATGTTGATATTAGCAAGATGCAGAAAGGTAGGTAAGTTATTTTGAACAATTTTTTAGAGAAGCTGCTAAGGTTGGGCTACCTAGCACAGCAGACCAGGACTCAAGAAGGACTCTTAACTTTTTTGTGAGGGTCCCTGATTTTGGTTTGTTGGTAATTTCGTTAGGTCATATAACCCTAGAGAAAGAAAGAAGAGAGAAAATCTGCGGGTGAGGCCATATTGTCTCCCTTTGAGAGTCATACGGAGTGTGGCCATATATAGTCACTCAGAGCTTGAAAGTGAGACCGTATAGTCTCCCTTGTAACGTCCACCTATAATGCCTGAGTGATCATATAATCTCTCAGTATTAACTACCTTCCAACAGACCAGATCAAGTCCCACCTGACTACTGTATGTTGGTACCTGAAAGAGTCAATAGAGGATGGGCCCCTGGTGTGGTGAATATCTCCCTTTTCATTCAATCTCCTGCTTGGGAAGGTGTCTGGAAGTTTCTCCTGGCCTGCTCCCTGGTGTTGATGTCAGGTAACTCGGAGCTACCCTGGAATGATAACAGATGGCACTGGGCACCACTTCTCACAAACCAGCCTCTTTTCAATTAGCTATTTCATCCCTTTAAATTCTCTAAATGGTTTAGTGAAGTTATAAAACCATCTTTTCCCATAATTATTTTTCATAATCTGAAGTAAAACTGTTCATCCCTATTATTTTCATTTAAAACATTTGAACGCAAGATGTGAGAGGACTGTCATCCATGATTAGAAGTGATGCTTTAGTTCCCCAGGTTCCCTGGAGATGGTGTGGTCGTCCGCCCAGGTTTGCTTCCTCCATGTGATCACAGCTGGTGCTGGGCACCTCATCTCTCTCTCTCTCTTCACACGTGTTATTTATGATCCCATTATCTTCATTGATGTTTCTTTGATTGCAATTTCTTCCTCTTTTGACATTATCTTTCACATCATTCACAGAAATGCATGCAATTCAGGGTTTTTATTTAGTTTCAAGATACTTCAGAAGTGAGGTGATGACTAGCTGCCATGGTGTTTTGTGGTGTAGTTCATTGAATTCTCCGTTGGTGATGGTAGGTGGTTTCTTTTACAAATTTATTTCCAACCTCTTCCAAAGTTTGGTGATTTGTTTTTCTAACTACTGAAAATCGCAATGACAATGAAATCGATCCGCGGCAGTTTGGTCTTAATATTATGATAATCACTGAGCATCAAGTAGTATCGATTCTCATTTGAATGCTTTCCAAGCTCAGTTTTTGGTTTTCGTTTATTGATAATTGATGGGGAAACGTCTATAATATGATCTGATGTTGCCATATTTACTTAGGGCATAGGAATATACTTATTGAATATGAGCGACATCAATAAAATATGTAATGTTGATGAAGAATATTCTTGAAGACTGGTCATTTCGCTTGAAAAAAGTTTAAAACAATAAGTAGTTTGCATATTGGTACCGCCTATGTTGATTCTTGTTTTGCAAGAAATCTCAATGAATGTGATATCACCAAAGCCGTTGCAGGAGTCAGGGGTCTAGACCCATTTACATCGGAGCGTGTAAGTCTCCCTCTAGGCGGTCGACAAAAACGCATCTTGAAGGAAGGGCCGTCCTAAACCAATATTGGTTGGTGAGCTTACGGCCATTCAGAAGGAATAGGATCGATTCACGGGAGCAATGCTATCTCAATTCTTATCACCGTGTTCTGTCCGTCACCTCATCACAACACAACACAACCTACAGGACAACAGTAAAGCTAAATAAAACCATTGCGACGCTCCTTTTTAAACTCTAGAACCACTTGATATGATTGTTCAACAACATATGATTGTTCGTTCCATTCAAACGTAATTTTTTGAAAATAATACTGTCGTATAGTTATCGAAAATTAAGCAATTTGTTCCTAAAATTTCTGGTGGAAAAATTTGGAACCTTCCTCCATAGTGGCCCTTGTGAACCTGTACAATGCTCATTTTGAAAACAGTTTAAAACTTCAAAATTTGCTCCAAACAATAAATCAGAAAAAGGGACGAGTCAGGAGGCCATCAATCTAAGCAAAATCTTCATAATATACCATAACTTGGTTTATTTATTGCGTTCAATAAGAAATAACGCTAACCGTTTCGTTGTGATCTTATTGGACTTTCATGTACAAGTTTGAAAATCACTCATGTCTCTCTGAAAATTCTTTCATTGTTTCTTTTCTGCTTCAAATCTGGAACATTGGCCAAAAACTTACGAAATGGAGACATTTCAAATATAATAAATTGGCATGTAGGTAATCCAAAAGGCCGAAAGCTCCGAGAGAAGGCAATTGTGGTGTTATAACTTGAGGACTTACAGAAACAGCTGCTATACATTGGTTGTCGTGATGGTCAAACGAAGGTAAGTTAGAGATAGTAAGCGATGCAAAATACGAGTTAAGCCAATATGGTTTGAACCGGGTTTCCAAGAATCTCCATGAGGCTTCAAGGAGCCGAGGTGGAGTGTGATGGAGTGAAATCCTATGAAAGAGCAACAAGGACTTGAAAACGAAATACGGCAAGTGTTCTTTCAGCTAGGTAGTGGAAGGTGGAAGCCCTTGCTCCACGAGTTATGACCCATCCGGAGCAAGAGAGCTCAGAGCCCGAGGCCTTGAGTTGTGATTCAACAGATAAGCTGGTTCCATCATTAGCATCCCGCCAATTAGCTTTGGAAACAGACTTCTGAGGGTATGCGCATTTGGCCCCCTAAAGGGTTTTCCGTTTTGTTTCGTTTTCACCATCATTAGCCGCCATGGCAACTGATCGTCGGCCACATTTCGATCGGACGTGCCCATTGTCCCTCATCGTTCGATAGGTCTTTCAGAGCCGACACCCTTCCCCGGTCGAACTGGCGAGTCAGAACTGATGTTATTTACATTGAATCGAATTCTTACGAAACTTGATAACCCTTCTTGTAGCTTTCCTATACTTTACCCAACTATTAGGTAATTACGCTGAAATTATTTCCAGAAAGTCAAACACCGCGTTAGAATCCAACTTCATAAATCGCTCTACTTGATAGACGTGTCCCAAATTTTCAATTTCAGTGAGAAGTGGAAAATTTGAGGTTTTAAAGTTCCACGAATGACCGTTTACCCCTGTGGACACGGCTTCAGATTTTTGTTCTGAGAAGTCCGGGACCAATTGATCGATTGAACACTAACTTCTCCCGTACCCAACTTAACTGTGTAGGCGGCTAATTTTCTAATATGAAGAAGGAGGATCGATTCGGCAGTCAATGGATTGTAAATATCCCGGGAGGGAAGGGGAGTAGAAGGACCGAGAAAAGACAAGCAGAGCCCAATCCCAATGTTGTACCCTCTAATGGACGTGCTATCAAGGTAGCTCCCCTATCCAAGGATACCAACCCTTAAAATATTGCCCTAAGAACAGAGGGCGGGAAAGGTATCCGGAATTTATTTGCAAAGTACATATTAAACAGCAGTAAATCCTATTGTTCCTTAGTGAAACAATTAGCTAAGAACGCTTCTCAAATAAATTAAGCTAAAACTCGTTTCCTTATTTTAATTTAAACGGCGCGGAGCTTAAAACTGATTTAATTACTTTCCTACTAAACTCCCGTCCTTCGAAGCATAAAACGCGGAGTTTAATAACACCGCCCGAATTTCAGTTCAAATTTCACGGCAAATGTCTTCCCAACCTCTAAGTACTTGAAGATCTGAGGTCCTGTTGGCTTATTGGTTTTCATTTCGAAAAAACAAATCATTTCACGATGGATTTCTATTATGGGGATTTCTATTATTCAGGTAGTTACATAGACCAAAAAAGCAGAACGTTGACAAGTGGTGAAAACGGCTGGCCTTCATCGTTGAGGTGAGAATGAATAAGTCAATGTCATGAGAGGGTTAAAACCAGCCTTCTACAATTAACATTACATTCTAAAAATTCATCTCATTTGGAAAGTTTGAAATCGTCGTAATTGATTACGGAACTTTCCATAAAGCCCGCCGAGGCTACTAATGAATTTGGCTATTTTTGGGTAAGTACCGTACAGCACGGATGGGTGTATACAAGCCGTTTCAGTACATCAATAACCAATTGAGCGAAAATTTTTGAAAAATGCATGAATCGTCTTTAACCTTCACAAACAAGATTAAATGGTAAATAAACCAATTTTCCTTTACTAGAATTAATTCAGACCTGAAGCGGTTAAGGAATTCAAAGGTTGCCGAAGGTTCAATTTATATAAAAACGTCGTTAAAAATTCATTATTCATACCTACCTGTTAAATGAAGGATTTGCATATATTGTGTAGCAAATCTTGCTACATAATTTATTTTTTACCGAAACTTCCTTAAATTTCCCTTTATTACTCATAATATAGGAGTGCATACATGATAGGCTCGATGATACGATAGGATTATTTAGTGTAAAAACGCATTGTGTTTGGAATTCCGATGTTGAGCCTATAGTGGTAAGTAGGTATACTCGTACTTACTTATTTACGATCATGGGCATCAATTTAGTTCGGTACCTCTAGCTATCCCATCCTGGAATACCAGTCTTCGACAGTTATGAAATGAGAAACGTTACTTCTCGCTTCTTCATCAAACTACCAACCTATTCGATGGTTGATGAGAACTTGTGTTATACTTGAATAAAATCGTAGAGCAAACCTACTGCTTGAATAGATCAAATTAATATTGAATACAAATTGAACTGCGGGTTGCGATTCTCCCTGAAGATCCGACGATCGTCTCGCAACTTCCATAAGAACTTGTATACTTGAAATATTACAATCTTGTGAAGACCATCTTGACAGTCGCCGATTGATGATTCCAATTGAAAGCATTATATGATGACTGGGAAAGATGGCTGTTTTCCTCTGTTTATTTTGTTTGCAGAGAGCTGCTGCTCTGGAATATGATAATTAAATCTTCCAACCCAGTATGAAAACTCTATTTCCCATATTTTTCCCGATCACGTCCCACCGTCGCGCCGCCCCCATAACAACCGGCATCGTTCCCTCTAGTGAAGCCTAACGAACGTTGAAACCCAATCCGGGTCTCCGGGAGAATCCCCCACAGGCCTTGATGGGCAACATTTATTATCCTCCAGGGCACATCTAATGACTCGGTAGGTTCCTAATAAGGGATTACACCTTCACTAGAGGCACATACGAGATGAGGAACGGGATCCGAAGGGGATGGAAAGGAAGAACCAGTTATGGAAATGCGCGCGTTTTAAGGTAGTTTCCAAGCGTTTTCTGCGGCGAATAATTACGAACTGGGCGTCGCGCTATCACTGCGAGTCGTACAGAACAGCTATTGAAATACAGGGTGGTCTTGAACTTGCTTGAGGTAACTCGCCGTTTTCAAATGGTGTATACCTAAAATAGGAAAAGCCCAGGTAATGTTCGGTGCGATAAGAGTCAACAATCTCGGTGTGTGGTGCTTTGTTTCTGAGAAACACGTAGTCAAAATACAAAAACTATTACTCATGGAAAACTAGGCCAACTGTTAACTATTCTGCGCGTAGCCCAAGAAATAGTTCACTGTATAAATGCAACATTGAAAAGATGAGGAATCATGCTTCGAATAATTTGCTGTTCAATGCTTAATTGTTGCCAATTGAACTGTTCATTATTACCGTAATTTGGTACGAGTCTGACATAGCTCACGCGGGCGAGACGGTGATGATGCTGGGCCATCGCCCGATTTTTCACCTCCGGACCCTTAGAGTGTATTGTGCAGGAACTATGGACTTTGGTGGGTCTCGTGTCCTAGCTCCCCTTGGATTCGTCCTCTTGGGCTTCTTACACAGGTAGCAGGGTCAGAAAAATTTAGGTGAAGAGATGTTGTGTTTTCATTGCTCCATGAAGAAGGGAAAGGAACTGAGAAGAGATTGTGTCTACCTCTACATTCTGCCTCAACACCATTGTTAGGGAAGCCGTCTCATATACTTGACTAGGGCGCTCGGTGGGCATAAACTCGATCTCGCCTATTGGGGTCCTCCATACTCGCAGTTTCAAGCTGGTCCAGGTACATTCATAGTCTTTGCGTTATCCTCTACAACTGGCAGAAGTGTGACCGTTTGGCACCTCTGATGGAATGGCCACAGCCTAGCACTCTCATTGATCCATTTCTAATATTGTGGGTATTTTTGGTAAACGCTTATACACTCCATGTGGAGATGCATTCGAGAAACTTTGAAGTTCGGTCTGGTCAGCCATCAGCCGAACCAACTTGTAATGGGCGCAATATAGCCACATTGCGTTACGTTGTCCATCCATCTATAGCCTGCGTCAGTGCAGTTCTAATAATTAAGATGGGAAGGACGGATTTAGGGCGGATTGACAGGAGTGAAGTCTGGGGATCGACCCCTACCAGACGATTATGTATTAAACGGGGCTCCGGATGGTACTGGGCTGGTGCAGGAGGGTGGTGCCCCCTAGTGGTGGTGTGAGGGTATTTCGTGTTTTAGATGTTACCACGTGGGGGTTGCACATGCCTCACCTTTGATTGACAGCCTACATCCTCCGCTTATTTATTTATAGGAATCACTCACGCCATCGCCCCCCTTGCGATCCCGTCTACCCTCCCCGTCCATCACGTATTTACTTTATCCATTTCGAGCTAATTTTGTTCCTCCATCCGTCACTGTGCAACATTTTGGCCTGAAAGAAACAATGGCTCGTGTTGGAATCTGAATTAATATAAGTATGCTTCGCAGGTTTCTGCCATTTTCCTAAGCCGAGACTGTTTTGTATGTACTGATTTATTCCTTGTTGGCATTTTGTAACGAAGGCAGGATTGACATCCAACATTTTAATAGGTACTGAAGCACATCATTTGAAGTGAACATTTCCTTGCGTACGAAAATCGGTATGGTAATTGTTATGATTTTATC
>JAEMON010000001.1:54318717-54341838 GCA_030264115.1 Lygus lineolaris
TGAATGCGGAAAAACAGCAGGCACCTACGAAAATACGAGTACATACAACACCAGAAAATTAACTAACGGATTCTAAATTTTTTTGTGTTTGCCATTGTAGTGATATATCAATTCATCATTCAATCAATATATCAACATTCAGATTGATAATTTCAAGGATATCAGGGCAATATGAAATCCTCGTTGTGAATCTGAGGTCGTTTTACTCAATTTCAGTACAAAAAAAGGAGGTTAAAATAAAATATTCTATGTGTCCCGAATCCTGCTTGCCACTCTCAAAACTTATCAACTTCCACAATTTTCCACCGATTTTGAGACATTTCCAAGGATTTAGCGGGCTAGGGCCTCGATGGTCCCCAACCGTTCGCAAAGCGTGCAATTTCCTATAAGAATCACCCACCAAATCGGCTAAAATTATTATTTGAAAGTTCGCTCATCAACTTATTGGGTCATGAGTGGAACTCTTCAGAAATTTTCATTCGGTTTCAAAGTGCGAAAATCGAAAAACGTGTACCAGGAGGGGGGCAGTAGGTATGTATTAGCTTCCTCACTTATTGTAATGTGACCATATTATGACCATATGAGGAGATGGTTTGCGTATGCGAAATTGCTCGTACTACCCCGATCTCGATAAAATTAGTATGAAAACACCACTGATGATGATGAAATTCATATGGGTCGTCTAAAGTTCTAGTCTCAAATTTGAGCTGAATGGACCGTTTCAAGTCGTGAAAAATTAGGTACGTTTGTAGGATTTGACACTTGCGCATGGCAATCGGTGGGGACCATCGAGGCCCTAGCCCGCTAAATCCTTGGAAATGTCTCAAAATCGGTGGAAAATTGTGGAAGTTGATAAGTTTTGAGAGTGGCAAGCAGGATTCGCGACACATAGACTATTTTATTTAAACCTCCTTTTTTTGTACTGAAATTGAGTAAAACGAGCTCAGACTTACAACGAGGATTTCATTTTGCCCTGATATCCTTGAAATTATCAATCTGAATCATATCACCACAATGGCAAACACAAAAAAAATGAGAATCCGTTTGTTAATTTTCTGGTAGGTACACTTATTTTCGTAGGTGCCTGCTGTTTTTCCGCATTCAAACGTGAATTTCTCCATGAAATCGATAAGGAATCGCAAAGTTGATCATACCATTAGAAAGCTGATTAAATTTGCAAGTTTTTCTGAGATTTGACAGCTTCCAGCACATTTTTTGGAAATGCAGTTAACGTACAAGTATTTTCATAAATTTAATTTTTTTTAAATTTCAATGCTTGAACTGCAATTGCGGTCCACAGGAGTTTGTTCTTGATTATGTATGTGCATTAGGCGTATAGGAAATTTAACGCTGGATCCAAAAATGTGATCGAAAGTAGAAAAAAATGGTTTCAAAGTGGAGAAACGTGGGTTTTTATGGCGAAAAACGTGGTTTTATGAAAAAACCTTTAAAAAAATCATATCTCGAGAACGGATTGATATAGAAAGGTGCGATTGGCGGCGTTCTACTCGTTTTTCAGTCTAGTTTTACCCATTTTTTTCTTTTACACCAAGTGACAAACGCCCTGTATATTCTGTGTGTTGCTTGAATTTTCTGAAACTCTCAACACGTTGAGTATGGCTTGGGCTCAGTTACTGTACCTCTGATGATCAGATTGCATATATATGACGACCAGCTGTTTCAGCATGCACAAACAGCACACGCCTGAATGAGCATTCAGCGGGTAGTAGTCGTGATGCGCTTATAAATCAACTCAGACGTTTTGTTCCGCCTATACTCGTCGACCAGTTGGTTTATTTTATTTGACAACACTCGAAATAACTGGCGTCACACTTCACAATAGCACGTCGTTACCTTCTGCATAGCATATCCGCAATATGGGCCTTTAAAAAGCAAACACAATGGTTGTGACTGATTGAGATGCAGTCGACTCAAAACGGAACTTTTCTGCGTACGACATTGAGATTGTACGTGAAGACCCAAAGCCTACATTACGATCTCCCATTCGAGCAAACAATCACAAGAAATCATATGGGTCGTAAAAAGTTCCATTCATGCAGCATGAGTTGGTGAGCGAATTTTCAAAGAATAACCTTAACCGATTTGGTGGGTATACCATATGTTCCTTTGTTTAAGATGGTAATTCACACCAAAAACCTCGAAAAACACGTTTTTTTTTTAAAAGCGATTTTTGACTCAAAATGTTCTAAATTTTACCCCTTGGAGTACTCCTAAAATTCCTTCCAACGAACTCATCCTTTCTTTTGATATTATTGACATTTTAATTTTTTTTTGGATTTTTTTTTATCGATCCCTCGGGCAGATATCGTCTGGAGTGACACTCACGGGCGCGTACACACACACACACACACACACCTATATACATATATATAAATAAATGTTACATTTCAGGAATCGGTTTAGAATGGTCTGAAACGGATTTCCATGAAGAAAATTTTCATTACAAAAATTTTGAAGCCGTTGCAATAGCTTCACTTTCTTCGAAAATTCGCTGAAAGTCTCTGAACAGCTCTGACGAAATTCAGGACTTAATGACCTAGATTCTACAGTCGAACCTTTCAAAGGCAGCCAAGGAATTCAGTGTCCGCCTTCGAGGGGTTTCTCAGGAGAGGAGAATCGAGAAAAAAAAGTGGAGGAAAAACATCTGATAAATAAATATCCAATAATCAACAATCGTCAATCATCCGACTCTGACAGTCGGTGTTTGACTAAGAAGAGGGTTTTTGTTGGATCATGTTCTGAATTGTGATTGCGCCACGGTGATGATTGATATCACAGAAGCTGTGGAGTCAGAGTTGCTTAAAGGTCCAAAAAACGAATTTACGTTTCCAGCTTTGGTATTCATTAGACCATTCCGAACGCGGAATTCCCGAAAATCTATATTTTCGTTCTCAAACAAGAAAGAACGTGAATGTAGAGATTGATGTTTAAAAAAATAATGATAATAAACTAATTATGATAGTGAAATATACCTATTTATTCATCTATTAAATTAGCAGTATAGTACGTACTGTATTAAAGTTCCATTCATGCAGCATGAGTTGGTGACTGAATTTTCAAATACCTAATAATTTTAACCGATTTCGTGGGTGATTCTTATAGTAACTTTCACGCTGATTCCGAATATACCATATGTTCCTATGTTTAGGATACCTTTCACACCAAAAACCTCAATAAATACGATTTTTGATCTTCATTTTCAAAATTTGACCCTTGGAGTACCTACTCTAAAAATTCTGACCAACGAATTCATCCTTTCTTTTATTATTATTGACATTTTGAATTTCTTCGGATTTTTTTTGGATTCCAAGGCAGATATCGTATAAATCATTATATATATATATATAAATCATTATATATATAAATCATTATATATATAAATCATTTTATATATATATTGCTCAACCACAGGAAACGTATTGCCGTGGTACTTGATTTATTGTAAGTAAATTCTTGAATACGGTGCAGCAAAACACCTGTTAGTTTCCAGTTGGTACAAATATGACTCTTGCCGACGGCCTCATCTGGTGGAATAAACCGGTTCCCGTGAGATCACCGAAGTTTAAACTATCAGCGGCGTGGTTAGTGCTTGGATGGGTGACCGCCTGTGTGCCTTCGGGCATCTCAGTATTTTCACGTCGGGCCGTCGGAGATTCCGTCTCCACTCAAGGGGGTGAGGCAATGCGCAGCCTTGAGCGTAATCATCAGAACAAATTCTGATCCTCTCTTTGGAGGAAAGCTGATGACGTCCGCGACGCCAGGAGCGGCATTCGGACGAAAATCCATCCTGAAATGGTTGTTTACTTTACTTACTTACAAATATGACTCTACTATTATTCCACATTGAGATAAAAAGCGATTGTGCCCACCAGGGATGGAGGGTCAAGGATACCGCAGGTGCTGCCTGAATTTTTAATACTTTAAGAGAAAGAGAGAGAGAGAGAGCATTGCAAGTTACCTAAGTTCAAAATGAGGCACCAAACACAGATGTTTTACAAGGACGTTTAGATTCAACTCCATAAAACTCTCTTGCTAGGTACTTTCAAGTTTTTGATATCACACTCATCTTTTCCATGGAAGTAGGTCCCTCACTTCCACTCCATGTCACCTCCATGCTCCATCCTGCTGCCGTGGTGCTCAGAAATTTGAGAAGCTTGCAACGCCGGCGATGGTCAATTTATTGGCTCTGTGTGAGTACGCTATCCATGTAATCGTTACCGCTCACGCAAAGGAATAAAAGCCCTCTTCAAACAGTAATGAGGAACCACGTATTTTCAGCAGTTCTAGAACAGATTCTTGTGGGTTAGGTAGGTAGGAGTAGAAGTGGAGAGTGGAGGTAACGGGTGATTTACATGACTGTTTAGATAATGATCATGTGTTGGGGGGGGGGGGGGGGGGGGGGGGGGGGGGTGATGGGTGCGGTACCCCTGGCAAAAGTGCCTAGCTAAGCCACTTGCCCACGTAATCTTGAAACTTTTGAGACTAGAACATCCTTATTTTATCTGGTAAAATATCACTTGCTCGGACGGGTCCAATGCCGGTTTTGGCGTGTCCTTGGTCATTATTTTTCTGTGAAAATCAATTGTTTTCGTTTATTAGACTCCCTACGAGCACTTTGAGAAAGCCATCAAGACCAACTTTGTTGCCGAGTTGAGCCGTCGCAAAAGTACTAAAATCCGCGACGCTATCGACACAAAGGCGCAATTTACTCGCGTCATATTTTCGCTCGCCGGGACCGTTGATGGTTTACGACGCTGCGCATCCACCAACGATAAATTTCACGGAAACTTCTTCTTTTCTGCATTTCCTCTTCGCTTCTTTTTCGCGTCATTTGCTCTCTCATTCTCCCTCTTTAATTAGCGTAACAAGGCTGACGAACTTGGGGTCGTCTTTGAACTCATTCTCTGAACTCAATACAAAACAGTACAGGCTTAGTACGGTTGGCTCTGAGGTGAAAGATCGAAATCCTTATTTATTACTGTATTGATGTTGGCAACTGTGATCAAGTTGGACCCATTCATGCTTTCATAGAGGAACTCGCTCTACTCTGTACATAAGGGGCATCGGTGTCAAAGAACATCTTATTAAATTATGATTCGATAATTGAATTAAATATAAGGGAGAATTATTACCTACGTATTGGTGCAATTGATATTCCATACCCCTCATGTAAAAAAAAAAAGTACTCTGAGCGCCGTAGGTTGCAGAAAACCCGGGTCTTACGAACTAAGAAAACAGTTTGAAGCTTCGCCCCAGATGTTGTAATATATGCAAATTATCTGTTGATGATATTTTTTCTTGGCAATCCTAGAATATCTCTTTTGTCAGACCAATTGAATTTAATCTGATGGTGAACCCGAGCACATGCATTTAGTATGTAGTCCTAAATGTACAAAATAGCAAACAAATGGCTGTGTAATTGAAATAATGTTTTTTTGGGCAAAATAGGCGGATCATTTCGGATGGGTTGACGACGGCGCGTAGACTCAGAGGAAAAGGATAGCGAGGAAAGACCGGCGTCAAGGCGTCTGAAGGCGTGATGAGTTATAGGGGAAGAGATTATCTGTGACAGAGCAGGCCATTCTACGAAGTGGGAAAGGCACTTTGACGTGATTAGGCCGAATTGAGGGCGGTATCGGCCGCCTACGAACTACATCTGGTCGCGGTGACAGACTCCAACAGACCTCGAGCTTCTCAAGAGCATAGCGAGAACAGCTCATTTCCCCAAAATGTATTTATCCATTTGAGCAAAAATAAGTAATTATGGAATTCTTGAAGAAAATTAAGCTTTAGGACAGGGTAGGTACACTATATGAAATACATAAATCTATTTCGGATGGATGGGTGAATAATCAGTACAAACGAATTCCTAGGTACCTGCCTAAGACTGAATCGTCGGACACTACCCAATGTCGGACTCATCATAACCCTCTACACATTTTTTTTTTATTATAAAGCTTAGCGACTCACACTATTTGTCATTCCATCATACCTACATTTTCATCAATCGTACGACGCCGAATATACAAGTATATATAGTATACAACAACAGGACTATAACTTCGACACTATTACACCTCCTACCACGATACCACTACCGTACGTTCTTCCAGTCGTGAAAACCCCATCCTCATTCCTTGTGCATACTTTCTACTTACGATGTTAAGATCCATGTTCTATTATCTATCCTGAGACACGGATAATCTTTTAGCTATCCGTACCCTTCATTCCGAAAAGCGCTCAGGTTTGGCACTGAGAAGTTAAACGTTGACCGAACCTGCAAGTAATATATCCAGCTAATGCATCGCACCCATCTTGGAATAAGGCCACAACTCCTGTGCGAACACTGTGGTGTTGTTCCCTTATTCCACGACCGGTGCGATATGTATCATGGCAATCCTGGGTCGTTTGGGACGTGCCATTTTGATCTGAATGTGAGCTACATGATTGAGACTCATTTCTTCCTCAACCTGACCCAACCAATCCAACCTACCTGATGGTCGACGTAGCTGGTCCAATCGATGCTGAATCACAATTGGGAATCGACCTAAGTACACCACACGCTCGCCTTCTCTACTCTACACTCTACCGCTATTCTACTCCTACTCTACGCTTCCATTATCGCCACCGATTGTCTAAGTTGTACGACCTTCTATTAGTCATAGATCGACTTCGAGAGGCCGTTGCCCTGAAAGGAGGGCGGAAGTCGAATGTTAACAATCACGGAATCGGTCGTAAAAGGAGAAATCCCCCTAGAAATCTCCCTCTGGAAGACGTTTGCCCTCCCGAACAAGCGGATGGCAAGTAGGGTGTTACCCAAGTTAGACTCCTAATTTGACTCGAGCTCCCCCGAGGGGTTCGCCAATGAGGACCGGAAAGGATAATCTCGTATTAGGAAGCCGGCTATCGTCTCCTTCTAATTGTCCTGGTCTCAAGTCGGCAAAACTTCTCTTCCGAATTGCTTCCTTATTGCCTTCTCTTCAACCCCTTACTCCACCCACCACTTTTGTTTCCTTGAAAACGACCACACAAGACGCCTGCCTCCAGCATTCTTCAATCGACATCATATCTGACCAAATTGAACTTCACCGATAGGTATTTTTAAACGTGCTCACACGCGCTAGAATATTTGGGCACATCCCAGAACATTGGAGAATATCATTCAAATCTGGAGGCTAACAGATGTAAAAATGTTTGTATGCACAGGATTGAAATTTAGGCAATACATTTTTTTTTATGTAGGTGGACCTCCTCAACATATTTAATAGGTACTTAATGGAGTACTGAAATCGAATTACAGAACTCCCCGAATGACCCCCAGGTTTTTACCTACTTATGATTGTCGTATACCGCTCAAATTGCACTATTTTGGAATGTTCTCATCAAGATTTTCATTTTTCGGGACTATAAAGACCGGGTGATCGGACATACTGCCTTCGATGAGGTTTCTCGCCATCTCCATCCGCGATTCCTTACCTGGAGAGTGGAGATAAGACTATCTCTCTCCTCCATCTCACTTCAAATATTGACGTGTTTTACTACTTCACACGAACTGTCTCGAAGATTTAGAGCCCTATTTATTAGGCTCACAAGAGCAGATAGATGAGCAAGTGCAACACGAATCGCATCGAACATGACGTTACTCCTTTTGTTCTGCGTGATCTACTCGTAACAATTGAATAACAAACGGTAGGTCCCAGTAAGATATCGTGTGACCTCCTCCTATTCCGAATGAGGTGTTGTAAACAACTGTTCCGTTCTACCTGATGATAATTTGCTGAAAAAATCATTCGAGCGATGGTTATTTAAAAAATCATCTTCAATCTACCTCATTCATGAAATCGTGAAAAATTATGTCTGCCTATAAATCCAGGTAAATTATTAGGGGGAGGAAATATTCAAAACAGGTGAAAAGTCCCATTCATGCAGGCAGCATGAGTTGAAGAGCGAATTTTCGAAGAATGATTTTAAACGATTTGGTGGGTGATTCTTATTGGAAATTTCACGCTGATTCCGAATATACCATATGTTCCTATGATTAAGATGGTAATTCACACAAAAAAACTCAAAAAACGCGTTTTTTTTAAAGCGATTTTTGACTTAAATTTTCAAAATTTGAGCCCTTGAGTACTCCAAAAATTCTGGCCAACGAACTCATCCTTTCTTTTGATATTATTGACATTTTGAAATTTTTTCAGATTTTTAGCTCGAATCCTCGGTCAGATATCGTCAGGAATCACACACACACACACACACACACACTTGTAAATATACGGATTTTCATGAAGACAATTTTCAAAAATTTGCATTTTTTAAGTTTTGAAGCCATTGCAATAGCTTCATTTTCTTCGAAAATTCTTTAAAAGACGTAGTTTTAGCACATTTTTTTGCTTTTCTCGCAAACTGCTCTAACGATTTTGTTGAAATTCACCGGACTTACTCTTTTTTCAAGTAAAAGCAAGCTGCAATACTCCTCACATTGTGACGGTACGTCCGAGCTCACAACAGGTCGCGCCTGGGTCGCTCGCGACCCAGTTGCCGCTATGTTATCGTTACGGCCTAATCTATGGCTGCTCCTGGGATGGTGAGTCCATACAAGAGCTGTCACCTGATCTGGCCAATTATTGCACAACGGCTGGACCGGGTTGACTACTGCGTACCGTCACCTATATTTATTGCAGCAAGGGGGAGGGGGAAATTATTCTGTACCTACCATCAGATTACACCCCCTCTCTACCTTGACAATTTTCCACCAAAATATCCTGAGGGCCGAAATCACCGTTGAAATCCACAAAATGGCTATTTAGTTCCCTGCTGCATGGGCAGTTGGTTTTCCCCTCTAGCACTATAAATGTTACATCGTACTGTCAAACTGTCTACTAGTAGAACTCTATCGACTACTACTCAGTGATACCAAAACGTGATTGCTTCACCGGTTACCTACTCCATCTCTTGCGATGCTGATCCCGTAGGTAGAGGTTCTACCTTCTATTCTCTATGGTTGATCCTCCCTGAATAATGGAAAACGTGGACGTAGGTGAGGAGGGGAAGAAGAGTTTGACGGGTCTTCGAAGGGGATCGGTGCAGGGAATGGGTCCCCGAGGGGCTTCGGGGCCCGTGAAGAGCGACTCCCCGATAGGTAAATCCAGGTGAAATCCCCCATTCGGGATCGGTTTTCCTCTCGGGGATCCTGTTTTCCCCGCATTTTCCCTGACGACGATTCCCTCGGCGGCTTCTAAATCAGAGTCCGAACGGCTCCTAGGAGCCTCCCAGTATACCGGCCGCGAGGAGTAGATAACTTTTTTGGCCTCTGTTCCGACACTCGATAAGATTCCATTCCCTTCGCGAGGGACGATAACAAACAGCTGAAAAAAGGCTGCCAAGTGAGTGATGCAGTGTAGTGCTCAGGTAGAAAGAAACCCCTCGTACAGTACCGACATTACGTAGGCACGTGATTTGGCTAATAAAGTTATAACAGCGTCTACTCGGTTGACAGCATGAGTGTTAGTGTCTCAGGTACTTGGGATTCCTGACGGGTGTTGGATATGTATGGGGAATAGGTACACCTGACCAAACATGACTAGTCGAACGTCAAAAAGACCGGTTTCAATAACATATTCACATAGAGTACTGCGATGATAGTGTCTACTTTGAAGAAGGAAGTAAGGAGAACTCTTTTACCTACACCTACAGTAGTAGGTACCAGACATAGAGTACTGTTATGATAGTGTCTACTTTGACGAAGGAAGTAGGGAGAACTCTTGGACCTAAACCTACAGTAGTAGGTACCAAACATAGAGTACTGTGATGAATGATAGTGTCTACTTTGAAGAAGGAAGTAGGGAGAACTCTTGTACCTAAACCTGCAGTAGTAGGTACCAGACGTAGAGTACTGTGATGAATGATAGTGTCTACTTTGAAGAAGGAAGTCTAACTTTGAAGAAGTGAAGAAGGACTCTTGTACCTAAACCTACAGTAGTAGGTACCAGACATAGAGTACTGTGATGAATGATAGTGTCTACTTTGAAGAAGGAAGTAGGGAGAACTCTTGTACCTACAGTAGTAGGTACCTGGAACAGATTTAGGGACCAGCATAAAATTGTCATCCATTTAGGTTTCTCAATAACAGGTTGTTTAAAAAAAAAACCTGTTGTCGGTTGTTGTTTTAAAAATAATTAAACTTTGCAAACCCCATGAGCATATAGAGGAGAGCTTAATACCTTCCCCACAATTACAGAGGTCCAAGGGGGTACGGGTTTTTGGGGTTCTACCATTTATTTACTGATAGAAGGTGTAGCAAGTTGTGTAAATCACTGGGTGTACTATTACACCCTGGGTGTATTCACTGAGTATACTACTACACCCCGGGTGTACTTTACAACTTATCTACCAGTTGTACTCACACAACACTTTCTATTCCCTGGGGGTACTCCAATAATCTCCCGTCTACCCTACCCACCGTGTAACTTATCTTCCATTTGCTTATCTAGTATACGAATTGGCAAACGAGGCCAAAACGGGCGGGTCGGGATTGGCTAATATACGAGGCTGAGAAACTTAACAAAGTTGAGGTTTTACTGTCCCTTTCGGACCATAATAAGACAACAGTACTGCCTACCTGAAGGTTTCCCGAGCCTAACTTGCTGTATGCATTTCAAAGCAGAGAAACAGAACCAAAAGAAGAGTTGAAACTTCATATTGTTGAAATTTTCAATCTGATGAATGCCATTTTTTCTCAGTCAGTTATCACGGAATCTTGATGATAATTCGACAAACCTGTTGCCCACCATCAAAGACCTGTTGACTCCCATCAATCCAATACTGTTCATCCGATAGACCGCGGGTCTTCCGCGTATTTTATTTTCGGGTTTACTTTGGTTCGTCTCGGGTGATTCCCTTGTGATGACGGAGAGATTCAGTATTCCACGTCTTTAGTTGCTTATGCTCTACGTGCTATGTGAAGCATCGTACACCTTTCATTATTCACGTCCGAGCACGTACCGCTGGAACCCCCTTGACACGTTCTCACTCCGTTTTCATTCGTCGGGTAATGAATGTCAAATTTCGATTTTGTGCTGCGACTAACTAAGCAGCCCGTGTTTCCGTTCTGTATCTAATTCAGAACGAATCAGGTAATTATAGGTGCCTAGGTATCTGTCTAGGGACTTCCCTATCTGTTGAATTGAAAACAATCGAAAGTGAGAAAATTGAAAGTAACCTAGACAAAAAAATTAACGTAATTAATGGTAGAGAGGTAGGTATCTAACAAACGTTACCAATAACTAATAATCCAGAACAAAAAGAAACAGATTACATAATTATACCATGACAGATGAAAAAAAGGTTGAAATTTGAATTTAATTTTTTAGAACTGAAACCTCCCCACCCCCACCCTCATATGAGGATTTTATTAACTCAATGGTTGGAGTGTAGCAAAACACGAATTCAGATCTTATCGTGGGAAGAAGTAACAAATAAAATACTGGAAAAGGATCATTTCTATGAACACAGGCACAAATAAATTTAAATGAGTTAAATAAAGGCAAAAAAAGGGAATTGACATAGATTTTATGAACTCAATTCTCTAACCTAGGCCATAAATATTTGGTTCACCGTAATCGTGCATATCTTCGCCGTACACAGTTACACTCTCTCCCAACTACCTTGAGGTCTGCAAAATTGGTATTTTTTTCTTCATGATTTCCCAACTTGAAAACTTCAACCTACTCCTCTGACGGCGCTCGCTTACGCGTACACTACATAGAATTCGGAACTGAAATATCCACTTTTATTCTTGGAGAATCACCCATCCCATCTTCATTATACTCAATTAGGTGAACACATCGTTACAATAATATTATGGACCTGAATATTCGCTCCAATTACTTTTAATCTTATCGATATGCAACTTCAGTGTTCCGCTTTTGTGTAAACAAAAATGATCATTCGACTTATTTTCCGACGACTGATAAACGTCCCAATCAATCATTGAACCCAACTGAACAGCTATCGAGATGGATTACTTTTATCGGTCTTATGTTTGATTAGCTGTATCTACCTCTATGTATGTTTATAATGGTATGAAAAAACACCGACAATGGGTGTGTTATTGATTTGGCTCTATCTTCCCCCTTTTCGTCTGTTATAACTTGTTTTTAGGATTCATAATAATAATCCAGATTTTTCTCGACTGCTTAGTAGAATCGAGTACAATTTTAGGGGAAGGGGGGGGGGGGGGGGGGGGGGGGGGGGGGGGGGGGGGGGGGTGTCCTGAGGGTCAGTCAATTTCGTTAGACAGTAATGATTTTTAGAACTTCTTTAGGGCTGTTGCATCAAGAAGAAAACACGGTCGATTAGTATTCATTTTCTGCTATAGAATGTTCAATATTCATCTACAACCGACAATCAGGACCCTAGTGGGTTGCTACATCTGTATTGCTGAGCAACTTCTGTGGACTAACATTGACTGATTGCTGCAAGTTTCGTTGCTAGTGTAAACGCAAAAGTGAGGCCAATTTCATTGCTAGAAGCTGACAATAATTCTGCAAGCTGCAATACAATAAATTATTTACGGCAACTTATTGGAAACCACCAAAAACTAGTTCATGTTCTTTTGTTCTGATCCCTTGTCCCTACCGGACATCACATTATTATTGTATCATGATCCGTAAATTCGCATCCACGGTACGAACAACTCACAATTCTCAAACCTTCTTGATGTTACTCCGAAAATCTGTCTATCCGACATGAAATACTCGGTTTTCCTAATTTCGACATAATGTCGGTTCGGATCATCACCGAAATCCCGATAATCCCTTTGTAGTATTCGCAATCTCGTACACGGCACCCCCTACCTAGGTGCTGCCTGCTACGTTTCGAGCCTCTCCAGGCCACTTCATTCCCAGTTAATAAATTTTCCCACGGGTGTAACCTCTCTGTTAATTCTCCGTACTCCCTTATTAGCCACCATATTTTACGACTCTCCGTCCCAAAAACCCATTGCCCGTCCGCGACTCAAACTGAAAAATCCATTTTGAAGATCAAAAGCGTCAAATATTTCAAAGTTTTAAAGTTTTAACAACCGCATTAGCCGTTTCCCATTCTTTCAGGTTCCACCGTAACTTTTGAGTTATCTGCGAGGAAGCCTTCGTGAAATTTCCCTTTCGGAGCCAAGCTTTATATTTTTTTCACTTTTTCATTTTTTACGGAGTTTGATTGCGACAGTTGTTTTTTGAGCCCCTCCCTCGGAGTTCTTTTTATGGTCTTAACCCTTGTCAGCTTTATGCACGTCCATTTTCCTCGTGCCCGCCCCCATGGTTCTGAGAGTGTGGCTGTTCATCTTTTAACTACCGTTTTTTCCATTGTCCTCCCGTTTTCTTTATCCATCTTTATATGACTCCTCTTTCACCTCCATCTTCTCCTCAATTCCAGTAATTGAGACAGTCGGCTGTGGGTTTGGGTTTCATTCTCGCGCTTGTGCAACCTTATTGCCTTTTACTCTCCCCAATCTTGATATTTGATGTTTCAACGGTTATCGAAATTTGGTTAGAAATTCGAGGGCACTGATTGTTAACCATTTTATATATATAAATTAAATTGTATTCTAATTGCACATAGAATCCATCACGATTGATAACTTATCATAATCTCTATCTTAATCTATCTTAATGTCATCTCTCAGTAGGTAGGTATTAATTCATGAAACTATTAATGCCATTTGTGGGACCTTCGTGTTCTGGAAACCAATTCAAGCACTTTTTCGTTGAGGTTCAGAGCTTCCAGTGAGACCAGGAATTCTGGAATTTATTGACCTAGTAAATTTCCCACCTTGTAACACTCATTTTCACAAAGTTTTCATCCAAACCTATCCCAAGGACAGTTTGATAACAGATAATTCCGAAAAACGATTGAGGATAAAATTCCAAATAATATTGAGTAGGTATCACAACGTTAAAATGGGAATGGTGAATTGGAATTTTAGTAGATGCATTTTACAAGTATCTTTACAGGTTTTCGAAGGACTTCAGTATGTTAGGATCCTCATTTTTGAAGTTCTTAACTTTTGGAGGCAAAAGAAATACTTCGCTCTCTAGGATCAATGGGAAAAATAATTCCGATTCATAGCGGATCTCTTATTAAGAATATTACGCCATAATTTTCCCTTATGTCTGTGTATTTCCCATGAGTATAGTTAATAAATTGTGTTGATAAGGATTTGGATGAAGTCAAAGTCAAATCTTTATCAACACAATTTATTAACTATACTCATGGGAAACACACACACATATTTTATATTCTGTGGCTCATGTGTGATCAACATCTTCTGCTCTGTATGTTTACGTGATTTTGAAGTTCTCATATTGATGTCAAAATTTTGATTCACAATGCATTTACAAGCCTATTTCCCTTTTCTTCTAGCTATTCATATCTCGCTAGTAAATGCAGGTTGTTTCTGAATTTTGTCGTCCTTTTGCTCGATAGAAGATTGACGAGATTAATTGTGACTGTGAGTTGAGGAGTGCAGATGGATTTAAACGGAAATCGTCTACATTTTGTTCACAATTGTTCCACCTCACACAACGTCAATGTCGTTTATTTACATCGGATCATCGGTTTTAGACGTTTTCTATGAAAAAATCTCATCGAATTAATGTTTATCAGAGTTGAGGGCCAAAATTCGCTACATTATAATAGCAAATTAATGGTTTCTCAAAATGTCGCTCATAGAGTATTCTGGTATAAAGTTTGTGTAATGCTTGGGTGCAAAAACGAAAACATTTGAGGGCTGAGCTGAACAACTGAAAAAACTGACATAATGAAGGAATGTGCCGAGAATAAGCATATCGTAGCAACCTGCTACTGTGAGTAATCCCACGTCACGGGAAGGAAGCGAGATAACTCGGCTATAAACAATAGAAGGTGAATTATCAAGAAGGGAATAAAAAAAGAACAAACTTGAAGCGGGGAGAAGATCCCCAGGCGGTTCTTTCGTCGCCGGAACTGCAATTTGTGCTGCGAAGGAAACTCGGAAAAGAAATGGGGAGGGGGTGGTGGTTGTTGTTCGGAAGGCGGAGGAAGGGAAGGAGAGGCATATTTCACGGCTCTCTGCGCTTCTATTCGCGCCCTGCTGAATCATGTGAGCCATTTACATATTTTCTGTATGGAACTAATCCTTCAGCCCCCGATCGCTCATTCGTGGGAAGGGGAGAGCCGCCCTGCGCCAGCGAAGATGACAGAACCCCCCTCCTAGTGCCCGTCAGAGTGAATTAACGCGCTGGAAACACTGGGATAATCTATTTTTTGCAACAATAAACGACGTGAGGGATCGCTCGCTATGTGCTATCGGGTGTTGCGTTCCTCATATGCAGATACAGCTAAGTACCTCGGTACGACTCTCGGTGCCCAGCTGCACGCAGAAGCGCGTGAGTAAACCCACCCAAAATTCAAGAAGATGTTCTGGTTAATTGGGAGAAAATCCCAACTGCCCAACAAAAGCTATACTGTACGGACAAGTGATCAAACCAGTTAAGGACTTATAGCTGTTCCTTATAAGGCTGCACCAAGAAGAGCGACTTACAACTTGGAATATATGTTTCAGGGACATAGTAAATGCTCCCTAGTATGTCCGCACGGATGGTCTCCATCTTCCTTAAATTCAATATGGAGGAAGAAGTAGTTATAAGTCGAGCAACGGACCACCAAAATCCTCTGAAGACTGAAAAGGACCAAAACTCTGAACCCAGTTGCATCTCGCT
Source organism: Lygus lineolaris (assembly GCA_030264115.1). Taxonomy (NCBI): domain Eukaryota; kingdom Metazoa; phylum Arthropoda; class Insecta; order Hemiptera; family Miridae; genus Lygus; species Lygus lineolaris. The sequence continues at coordinate 54,334,494 of JAEMON010000001.1, forward strand.
GAAGTTATGTGATGATTATGAACCACCGTACGTTAATTTAGCTATCAGAGTTGTAACAATGAAGATTAATAAAGAAACATAGGAGGTCACATAACAATTGCTTATAACTAGGTCACCATAACTAGTTATGGTGGAATGAAATTAGTAAGTAATTGACAGGAAATAAAAATTCCACACAGATTTGGACTCAAACTAGTGACTTTCCGTGCTGTAGACGGGAATCATGCCCACCAAACCAAGTCGGTTCTGATAGAAAAGTTGTTGTAATTCCAGTTCATAACATCGTTGCGAGTATAGATCACTAGCATACTCTTGAGGGGCGGCATACTGACTAATCTTGGACACTCCCTTGTAGGGAATCGTTCCCTAGTGGGTGATAGGTAGGGCACAGGCTTGGATTTCCCGGTGTCCAAGAATATATCAATATTATTCCTTATGAGAAGATCTTCCACAGAGTAAGCATTTTTGAAATCTATCTTGTAAACTCGTCCAACTGAATTCTAATATAAACAACCAGGGTGCCCACGGAACATAGAATAAATTATACTTGATTATCAGGAAATATTCGTAAGCTTCCAATTTATGACACTTATACATATTCATATTTGAGACTGACCAGGAACATATCATTGGGTCATATTATTGGTTGACTGACAGAGCCATTGAATCGTTACAATTGCCTCCCATGCGTTGGTTAGGGGAGGTTGATGTCCTGAAATGTGAAACTCGAATTGTATAAAAGAATACGATTGATTGGTTTAACTGATATTTGATTAACGATTTGATCTACCTCCTTCACGCAAAATCGTTTTTGTTTTTTCATGGGCTTTTCTGCCCATATCCCTCATATCATTGAGATTGGCGGAGTCGGCAGGTAATAATCGCCATTTTTCAGCCTCATTTGAGCATTTACTGCATTGGACAGGTTTATGTTTATATTTCAGCTACAATATATATTTATGTACGCACTTACTAGAAAAATTGTTTTCATTAATTTTGTGAATCCCCCCACCTTGAGCCTCTAAAAATCACTTGTCATGCCTGAAACATTGTTAGCCAATTGCACCTAAAATTTTAACCTAGTGAGTACTGTGGACAGTTCATGCTCGCATAATACACCATTTATTTTTCCAGTTTTCAAATATACTAGGTACATGATAAATGATGAACAGAGAATGATGATCATGATGAACAGAGGATGATGAACAGAGAATAAGGAAAATATTCTGAAATGCCATTAAAATCTCTCAATATTTATAGTGAATTTGTTTCTGTTACAGGTGAGTTCAGTAATTTTCAACGCAACAACTGTAAGTAGCCGTTTATTGACTACAGAGTGCCCAATCAAACGTGAACCCATTGCGGTTGTTCCCCCAAGTATTTCCTGGATCGGGGAAGAAGGATGGACTCTCAATTCGCCTTACACTCTGTGATATTATCTCAGCTCGAGATTTCCATAACATTATTGAACATTTTTCGTACCTAATCTTGGCCCAAAATCTATTCCTTCAAATTCCAAATAGTTACTTGTTAAACAACACCCATTTTTCAATTTTCCCAAAATTTTAAAACACTGAGATTCTTGCTATGAAAAGGGGTTTAATGTCACCTGACAGACCAAATAAATCATGAGTTATGATTGTCTCAAAATATATTTGTCATGATTCGATTTGAAAAACATAAAGCAGAAGTAGTAGTAGTAGAAGGTTGGGGGGGGGGGGGGGGGGGGGGGGGGGGGGGGGGAGTTTTAAAAAAGCGATAATTCGAAGATAGTTCCGTTGCAATAGATTAGTGAAGGGCTTACCTAACTAATCATGTCAGTCTGCATGTGGGAGTTACGTCATACACGACAAGTACCTACTTACTTACATGTTGTTGCAATCTATCGAACAAGGAGAGGACCTTTGGGTACCTACTTTATTTACATTGCTACATTTGATTTTCTTCTCAAAAATCTGAAAATGGGATATATTTGGATCCTGCTCAAAACGTCCTTCAAGTGCGGACCATCTTATAGTTCTGAACTCATTTGAACCACTTACAGTGGTTTCAAACAATATTGCCAAACAATTTAAAAATGGATTACGTCTTCTTAAATTCGCTCATTAAGTCATGCTACCTGACCGAAACTTTTCTTATACATGATAATAGTATCTATTTGGGAACATAACCTTTCCTAAACATTTTCGGAATTAACTTCTCATTTATAGTTGGTAAGTTACTAGCTGGTACCTATCTACTGGATGTGATCAGGAATTGTCTCTGATTGTTATAAATTTCAATATCAGCTATTGATTTACTTTCCTACTTGACCCGAGACGGATAAAGAGCATGTATCGGCCCGAAACAAAATGTCTGGAACTCAGCCGAGAAACGGTTGTATACCCAAACTACTAGTAGCACCATTTCTATACGTTTCAGTCACATCTATGTTATTTCTTACATACAAAAGGAACCTCCAGCAGATCTTAAGCTTATTAGTTTCTTTTTTAGATGAAACGCCAGAAACAATGGGTGATAAAAAAAACATTCTGTTTTCAGATTCTACTTATCTCGGAACGTAAAACATCAATTTTTTGGGGGAGGAGGGGTAAAAAGTTTGTGATCAATTCCAAACGTTCCTTATTGAAAATAATAAAACAATAGTAATTTCTTGGTCTAGACAAGTAGATAAGGAAAGATGTTTTCACATACAAATAGCCCCCTAAACTAGGTATATATTTTGATATAGGTACCTACATTCGGTTGGTAAGTATCTTACCTTTTTTTTGGGGTAATTTTCCGTCGGTTTTGATTTGAAGGTGAGGGAACTGGTTGGATGGTTTTTTTTCAATCTCAACTCCGGCGACCCGCGCCATGAAAATAACATGATCCGCCAAATGATTGGTTCTGAGACATAAAACGGCGTGACTCGGAGGTTCTTTCTCGTTCCTGCTGTGAGGATGTTTCTTGCTCGATTGTAATGGATTTTTCACCCGTGTCGAACCCGCCGTAGTATTTCAACCCGATTTGCACCCTCTGCAAATCTTTCGTACTCCTTTGTCGCAACCTCCGCCTAGTGATTTGATGCTGTGAAGGCCTAGTGATTTCGAAAGGCCTCACGTCCGTTCTTATGTTGCTCCAGACGTTACCCTGAAACTTCTGCTTTATATTACACTCACTTCTGAAGGAAGGATTTGTAGTCTATTCGAATTACTGGTACTGATCAATATTACTAGCAGTTATTGGAATAAACCAACCACACACCGCTAAATGCAGGTACCACGTATGTCATCCTACACGGCAGACATACAGCCGAAGTTATGCTTCACATTGTTCTCTAGACCAATTAATAAAGGGAAGGTGGGGACAGGTCCGCAAGTGGTACCGGAGGGGTGTTGAACATTTTCAAACTTTCCTCAGCCTATGATTCACCAATTTTATTTTTGTTTCTCCTTTTTAAAAACTCGAGGGCAATATAAGTATACCGCCCAAATTTTAAATACTAAAAATTTTGAATTTTGTAATGAATCTGAAATTTGGAATTTCAAATTTCAATTATAGACTGCTCTTCAAAAAAGAATAATAGGAAGAATGCTAAAAGCAGATTTGAAATTGATCGATTATTAACCTAGAATAGCTTTTTTCAAAGCTAAAATGGTCAGGGGGAGGGGGATCTTTTCGACGTATCAATTGTTGAAGTTATAGAAAGAGTTCCTATAAACCCTTTGATAGCCTGGATTTAGCCAATTTAAAATAAGTTGAAAACCGATATATTGCTCAAACGTTGAGATAGGGGCTGAGTTGATGGAAACCATTGTTAGCCATCCAGTCACCAAGAACACCATGAAATCATCTGAACTTGTGTTAGTTCAGAGATAAATAAGTAATTAATTAGGCCTATACCAAGATGGGTGTTTACAAGACCCCAGGTGTTTGTTCAATCACTTTTTAATCAATTATCTCAGTTTCCTCCCAGAAAACCACTTCTCTCCTCACATTTACGAGAAAAGGGCTCACTGTTACTATCTTACATTAATTCTGCTGCCATAGAAGCTGGCATTTTCTCAAGAGCCAGCTAATCTGAAATTAGTGAAACACTATCCTTTGTTCGATTTTGAGGGTAGTACGAGGCTGGATAGAAGGAACTACTCATGATTATGAAGCCAGCTCAGTAGAAAAGACAATAACAAGGCCTTATGTTTCTTCAGCAACTTTTCAGACATCAAAGATTACCAGTTTTCGTTCATAAACCTTTCGCCGTCTGTAGCGTTACTTCGGCCTCACTGAACACGAAAACGTCGTGATCGTGAAAATGAAGAATTTTAGCTTCTTGAGCTCGTGACATCACTCACATTTGCATGTTATTTAAAATGATAATGAGTCAAAATCGGTCGAATTGACAGATGGCTCACATTTGGGTATCGTCACATGGCGTCCAAATCTCGCAGGTCGCAGCATACTTTAAATAATTATATCAAAATTGAAAGGTTTGACGGGATCATCGTAGTTCCATGTATAGACGCATGCGCCAATGTAAAATCGGGTGTACGAGTCGTTGTATTTCTGTACAATTTCACTGAAAAGGTTCAGGAAAAAAGCAGCTCGGAACAGATTATGGTTTCTATTGTTTATTCTTGGCAATGGAAGGAAATCGAAAGCCGAAGTATAAACAATTAAAACAAGGAAAAAACTAAAGAAAGGAGGGATGTTTGGAGCGACCCCAATCGGGAAGAGTAAAGAGAAAGAGAAAGGGGAATGAGAAAGAGAAAGAAAAAAGAGAAACGTTAGATGGATTCAAGTCTGAAAGGGGAATGCTTGGTATGGAAATTCAGCGTATATATCATTGCGGGCTGACAGGGCAATTTCTGTTATCACGAGAGGTTGGGCTGGTGGGGGGACGGTAGTGGTGGGGGGACCAACCCCTCCGTCAACATTTACCCTATCTATATCATTAGCAGGCTGGGGCGGGGGCCGGTGGAGTGGAGAGGAAGGGGGAAAAAGTAACAAAAGAAAGATTGTCACCCCAGAAAATTGTCAGTGTCAGGTCGTATCAAACGGCTTTTATAAGATAGGAGAGGTATCGGGGGGGGGGGGGGGGGGGGGGGGGGGGGGAGAGAGAGAGAAAGAGGGAATCGTCGCTATCGCCGAAGGGTTCAGATCTCTGTTCCACCTGGAGGAACTGGAACTGATGTTCCAAGAGAGGCTCCGGGAGTGGTTCTGGCACCGATTCGAAAAAGCCCAGATAGTCCGTTGTGGAAATCGATACCAGTATCTTGACCGGCGAATCTTTTGTTTTCCGAGGACAATGCAGTTTTGGTTCGGCTCTGTTCCGAAAAAGGGGCCCCGAAAAGCCAACGGATTGGTCAGCAAAAAGCAGCGACTCGGCCGATACTCGATGAATCGAGACTGTGCAGTGAGCCTTGAATTTGTATTCTGAGACCTTGAATTTGTATTCTCTCAAATCTCAATGAAGAACTTCTCGTTAAGTGGGATGCTATGATTGGAAGTGGGTGGGGATTCGAGTTCAGGTCCCCCCACCGACGATAATACTAATGTGTTATAGTAAAGCCTCTGTATTCCATGGCGCCTGCTGTATTAGGAATGAACCATTTACATAGAGTAATGAAAGATGGATCGGTACCTATTTTCTTGATTTCATAGCTTATTGAGTGAAATTTCAAATTGGAATCGATGGATTAAAATCCGGCTTCACGGCTTGTAGACAAAAAATTGCACATTTTTCCATACAGTTTGTCGCTGTTTTAATATTTAGCTCGTAAATGTGCCATGCTTCCATTAGTGGATTCTATAGGTACTTTCCTACTATAACATATCGATTTTATATTAATATGTAGAATTTCCCCTATGTTTCCATTAGTGGACTATGTAGAGTTCCATTAGTGGACTCTATAGGTACTTACCTACTGTAACATATCGATTTTATATTACTATATAGAATTTGCTTTAATATATCAGTCCCCAGCAGCATGCCTACTATACTACCCTCGGGACATTGTGGACCATCCGTATTCAACCGTCAAAAATGGTTCCCGTAGCCATCGAACTCGACAAAATACTCCTAATTGCGATTTTTCGATAAAGTGAGGGAGGTACTGTGAAGCTCCACCAGCGTCTATACATCGAGGTTCTACATAAATAGGATCTCTTGCGGATTTCTCTTACGTATTCGAACGAGTAGCCCCATTATTATTTATGAACGCCAAGTATGATTTGTTTATTTGTTTTGGTTGATTTGGTTTGGAGCATAATCAAATTTTTATGAAGGATAGTTTCTGGCTGATCCATGATGGATTGTACAATGCGGACATTTGAAAATAATAAACAGTGAGAGTCTGGAAACGAGTGATATCTATGCCAAATTACGAACCGATGCGTAATAATTTGCATCGTTTCGGGCGTTGCTATACAACTTCAGCAAACACGGAACACAGGAAACTCGGAACAAAGAAACAAAGTAGTTCATAACTTCATAACACTCCCTCGGCCCACTCCGGAAGAAAAAACTGCATATGGAACAAGGGAAAGAACGAAGTTGCAACAAGACACATTTTATATTCCATTAACAGCAAGGGTCGCCTCCCCACAAACTTTATCAATATCAACTTCCCAAAGTTACTCCTAAACCGTATTGATGGCTCCAAGCTCTGCCCGGCCCCAAACATTTTTCCAAGTACATTTTTAATAAGTAATTTGATTCACTGAGCACGGTTCGCTTTTCCCCTTTTCGCATTACTGCACCGAAGAAATAACTTTTTCCGTTTTACTTTTTTTGTATAATCTTGTTCTTAATTTAAGTTTTTTCTCTCGGGCTGCAGAAAAAAGGGAGAATGGAGTTTTTGGGGTGGGAAGGAAGGTGCGCGATCGTTGATGGGGGCGGCAGGTCGAATGAAAACTAAATTGGGTGAGTGGCATTTTTTCAGGTCATTTCCTCGGGTTTTTATCTCCCCTCCTTCGGGAGAGAAGCGTCTTTTCGGGGAAGGAAGGACCCGGTGTTTCTACCATTATGCGGCAGCGGGTGGTGGCGGCGTTGCTGCCGAGACACCCCCTTGCTTGCTTGTCATTTGAATGCTATTTCACAGCCACCGCTCCCGGCATCTCCCTCCCCAACCATCTTCGGCTATTGCATTTAATATCTTTAACGGAGCCCAATCTTCCAAGTCACGATTTTTAAGAACACCTTTCTCGTTAAGGTGCTCTTATTTTCGCCCTCCCTCCAGACCACATGCTCTCCCTCCTGCGCACGCCTTCCTTTTCTGACAACCGCCCATCAATTCCTCCTACTTTCAGCCCAGTCGTGCCGTCAGAGTCTCCACAATGTACGGGCCGTATTGGCTTTTAGATG
>JAEMON010000001.1:54341848-54380015 GCA_030264115.1 Lygus lineolaris
CCCCCCCCATCCACCCCCCTGTCCCATGGCGTCACTTCACTGCCAGATAGAATTATAATGATCCTCCAGAACCATTCCATCAGTTTTTAATACGGTCCCTACTATGAATCTCCAATAGCATCTCCAAAACCAAAACCAACGATTGATGGAGCCCGCAGTTTCGGAAACAGCGGTGTATGCCAGTTGAATTGAAGTGTGCGATGTAGCGTACTCCGGATAGCCAGACGCCATTTCTGATTACAATACCCAGTTGTTATTTATGGTCAGTCGGGTCTGATATACCATATCCCAGTTCTACAGGAGCCTCTAGTACCTCCTGAACGCAATTGAACATTTAGAAGCAATTTTTTTTTGTTGCGATAAGTCGCGATGCGGCCAAGGAGAAAAAATATAACTAAGTACTTTATGGTGATTCAATGACAAGGCACAAGACCAACAGCAAATGCTATTCTGAATACATAAGAAACCATTATATAGACGGTATACTATTTCCCTGTGAAAAGATCCAGCAACAAAATTGTTGAGAGTAGTGGAATTGCAATCCTCTGAGTTTGATAAATCCCTAGTAATTTCAACCTGACACTTGGTGACATTTCTGATCTCAAAAGCCTTATTGTGTCTTTTGTTTCTGTTGTTCTGTGTCTTCTATCTACCATTTGCTGCTGGTTTCACTCCTTCTTGAGGATGAATGGCGACATGCTCCAAACGTAGTAGTAGCATTGAATTTTCTCGAATAACCCAGTTGTATTTACTATCTCTACCCGTATCGCATTACAGAAAATAACACTACTACCAACCAGTAGCACTAACTTAGAATCAGTAGCAGACACAATAGGTACAGTTTTTTTTATTAACCACGTGGTCACACTTTTTGATTACAGATTAGCGTAATGATGTGATTACATGGGTTTCCCATTAAATTTAGTCCAATTTCATTCTGAAGATTCAGGGTGTACCAATGGTGTTGGGATGTAGTGATTCAGGCCAACATTACCAACGAGCAATAAATTGTAATCAGAGATGCCTTTCTATATTATCCTTTCACTGCACTCCGAATTTCGTACAGTTTGTTTGATTAGAATTGAGACTCCTGTGGGCAAACGATCCCACATTAACTGCAATAGTGATACGCGAATCACGAAACGTTGATTAGGTATACCGACGAGACATGCGCATTTGTTCTGATGAAACAGACGCATCTTCAGACTAATCCGTACAAAAAATGAAAATTCAACCCTCTTCATGTATAAGTTTCTATTCCACCATATTGAGTAATTTAATCGAGAGTGTACTTAAAGTGAAATTTAGTGATTGAACTCAAAACTAGGATGGTATTGAAGTTTTTTGTGTGAATATGTTGGTTTTTCTTCAATAATGTACATTGAATAGCGATTTTTAGACTGGAGCTCCCTCTGTATAGCCCTCAATTTAGTTTACGAGCTTGAGATGCGAATCATAGTAAGTGTTAATTTGGCTCACACGACACTCATACCAAGCCCCTAGACCTCATCCATTTGTCCGTCAAGCAAACCGCCAGAACCTATCAGAGCTGTACAGGTGGGATCATAGCGCCGAGTAACATAAATTCATTTTTCAAGCCAATTGAATTACTTGAACTATAGCATAGAACTGTATTGTGAGCTCCATATCACATCCCACATACACCACCTCCAGTCTTTAGACCCCGCCGTATCTCCAACACGCCGTAGACGCCGATTTCCACGGTTAGTGAGGCGATCAATCAACCATGCATCTCCTCAAAGTAACGTCTTGGAGCGTAATGATTCAATTATCAACCTCCTCCCTCTTCTTCCATATTCTTTTTTTTTCGTCCAACTTATCTCGCCCTAACGTCATCTCACCCCACTTCAAAAACTTATCCGCACATTTTTTTTAATTACTTTTATCTCAATTTTCGTCTAATAAGGGTTGCTTCCCTCTTCTCGTTTGACTTTTTTTCTCTTCAGCCATCCTCGAAGATACCTCCTTATTCTTCTTCTTATTTTTTTCATTTTTTGCCTCTTCTTTTTTTCATTTAGCTTAGAACAAATGGGAGTCTATGCCTTCTCGTTATCTGCAGCTTACCCCCCACCCATCCATCCCATTCCATCCCCTATCTGCTCCGAATCGAGAATACCCGCCCCATCCCCTGCACCTACCACCAGTCTCGACCCTTTTTCTATTTATATGGGAGGCAGGCAGCTCCCTACATCTCGTGCGCGTTCTTTAAATTGAACCCTCACTAAACAAGGTTCCTTGTGGCCACTGAACTCCTCTTCGGTAAAATTACGGGGTTTTCCCAACCTGGAAACGTAGCGAAGGGAAAGGGCTCAGCTCCTCTGAAGTTACCTTTCCAGGGGTTTTATTCTGCGCTTCCTTCTCTTGGTCCGCCTTTTATCCCTTTGGTCCATATTCCCACCCAATTCCACGCGCTCGTTTTTCGTTCGGATGGACCAATTTGCGCTGAGACTGCCCTCTTATGTTTTCATTCGACGGAACCAAGGACATCCATTACGTTTCGCTACTGTGGAATTGATGTCCTTATTTCTGGTGAATGAACGGTAATTTATTGTAATGAACTCAACGATCACTGATTTTTTTTGTTATCATTCTTTATCACTTCGTACCGTCTCGTTCTTCGTCTTGACCACGATCTTCACCCTATAAGGTTTCGATTCAACTTGTGGGGAGACTTGCACCTCCAGTCAATCACACCAACGTTTATCATATATATCATATTTATTTTCATCATAAAGATAACCATCCTCTTGGTTCATGTGCTTACCTACTACATTTTATTACATTAAGTATTATAATCATGTACTACATTAAGTAGCTATTAGATTTTGGCGATTCTTAGAATGATCCTGATTTTGCTGTATTTTGGTTTGGATAGACCAATTTCTACAGACGATTTGGATGTCCATTGTCTCTTACGTTTTCATTATAAATACAGAAAACATATTATATATCTGTTTGTTAGGCTTGACTGCCTCTCATGAAACTGGGAGTTCGCTATCCTATCGGTCGGATAAATGCTCTGGACATTTTTGGATTGTCATTTGACATTTCTTTGCATGGTTTCACCTAACTGTGACAAAGAAAGAAATTTAAAAATGATGATGAAATGATGATGATGATGTTTTCTTGTGTGAATTTAAGAAAATATATCGATCAGCCAGAAAACAGTTATATATTTTTCACATTATTCATTGTTTCACGACCAGTCCTGCTTGTAGGATATCTTCATCAAGTTGCATTTTTAAGGTTCAAACTTTGAATATCAAGCGACGTGAGTCTGTTAATTTGTTGATTTTGGGAGAATTATAGAAATGCCTGATCAGTATAATGTCGGAGTATATTGTACTCAGCTCCAAATCCCCATATAAATGGTCGATCAAATACGTAGGTAGGTACCTAGTTCTATCAAATCATATCATATTCCATGGGCCGAAATTGCCAAAAAAAAAAAAAAAAAAGGTTTATGGAACTTTGGATTTACCCCGCTACAATTCATAGGTATCATAATGCACGTCATGCGGTTTGAGCCATCATCTTTATTATGTATCTACGTATCACATTGCAGCCCCATTTACATGTATGAGGAATATTAATTTTGTATTCATTCCAGTTGGTACACACCAGCCTGGAAAAAGGTTGAAAACACTCAATATGCTAATATAATTCCTATACCAGCATTGAAGCCGCGCACGACTGCTTCTAATCAAGCTATTGAAGCAATGACAGTGCAATTTTCTCTCGAAATGCAATAACGATATTTTTACAACTACTAGCACTAGCTTATACTATCGAAACGAGACATTTACACGGTAATTACGACGATCCTTAGTGAAGAGAATACGGATTCTATAAACTTGGTCACGCTCACCTAGAACAACTTGACTCAAAACCAAATATGGGGACTCGATAAACGTCCAAGTTCGAATTTCACTTAGCGTCTCGAAATAGGAGGAACGTAATATGTTGAGGACGTAAACCACGGATCTTTTAGGAGATTGTTTTTCCCCCTCGACTTTTATATCCATAAGTTTGCAAGAGTTTTAAAGTAATGAGGTTCGTAAATTAATCGTATGAGACGATCTATTGAATCGTACTCCATTTCGAAGGACAGAGTCGTTTGTCTTGCAAAATCGTAACTTGGATAAGACACCACATAAGAGGATAGTTTAATAAAATATTCTCTGAGTCAGCATAACTGAAATTCTGTTTACTCACTCGAAAAAAAAAAAAAACATTCCAACGAAATATTAATAGGTATCTCGTAAAAGCTCGACTCTTTCACAGAACAGCAAATCAATATTTCGAAAACAACTTGAATAATACCTAAGCCGTGAGCAATCTTAGTTTAGATGAAACATGACGACCAGAACATATCAATCGCCTAGTAAAACCGTCTGTCTGAGTATATAATTTCCTCATATCATTCTACCGAGAATATTATACGACTTTTGTGCTTATTCATTAGATAATCTGCTTATCTATCATACAGAGGGATCGAACAGTTCAGCGAAATCGAATAATTATTTCAGCGTTTTTTGAGTAATGCAATTATTCCACGGTTGCAAAAGATTGCAATGAATTTTCCCACATTTATACCAGGAGCGCCGTTGGACCAACTTCTTGACACATGAGACTGTATTTGTAGGAAAACAGTATTTGACCACAAATTGTCACGGAATTCAATTACTATAAGCTCTTGAACGCAAAATTCTTTTTACTTTCCTTGGGCTAGTTGACGGTTGAAGAAGAAAGTATTCCATTGAGCCGAACCCTGATTTATTTCAAATCCTCATTGGATGGTTTTTGATCAATTTTCTTCGGTTTAGATGCGCGTTTCCAAGTTTGCGGGTGTCATCTCAATGAAAAAGCGTATACCCATTGTCATAATTAGTTTTTATATAACTATTTTGTGCGGACCAAAAAATATACAAAAATAGCTTTTCTCAGGTTTTTCCGGGAGGAGAGTGGTGTGAAGCATTGCTCTAGGGTTACATTTTTTTGCTGATTATCTAATAAGTTAACGGGCGTACTTTCTAGGCAGCACAATTAATATCTTTACTCTACGTTCATAAGTTTAAACTATTCGATAGAATTATCCACCCCCTCCAGTGTTTTTCTAATGTTTATTTACGGGTAGCGCGGGTGACTCATAGGGGAGAGCTATCTGGGAGTTCTTAGCTCCGGACCATTACATCCATCCCCCAGTCATCCCACCAAGCAAATACTCATTAACCCAATATTACTTCCCCTCCTCAACTGGCTTTTTATTATCGGACTTAGCTAGCAGGTCAGCGATCGCACACACGCATACTATCGCATTCCGCTCACCCCATTTACCTTGGGCTTATCGCTCCACCACCCCTCAAAAACGTCGGACCCTAACGATTCCCAATAACCAGTATCAAAATTCCCCGGTCACACCCGCTTCCAGTCACGTCTCTGGAATGCAATAATGTTTTTCCAAGTGACCGTCAGTCTCGGCGAGTTGGGCAAATTCCTCCCTAATCTCAGATTAGTTTTGTTCAAAATACCTCTCAAACTTACGTCTATACAGTTAGAGACTGCACCATTAGAATACTATACCATTGAGCACGGGGTTCCTGGGTTATGAACATTGACAATTGACACCTGGTGGTTCTTCATCAGACTGCTTATTTTATTATCAGACTGTAATTAGCGAACTATAGGGACTCAGCACTAAGAGACAGCTCAGCGCCGAAGGATAGTAAGAGACAGACTCCTACCACTACCTCCAAGCTTAAAGTGCCCCATTACTTTTCTTTAAAAAACAAAAAACAACAAAACAAAAAAACAAGACAAAAAACAACAGTTTGTAAACGATTGTGATTTGGTAATTGGAGTGAACGTGAGTTGACTGAATGAATTGAAACAAGGAAACATGTTATAATTAGAAGTTGTAACCTCATGGGGATGCCACTAAGGTGGTTAAACATATTGTTTGAACTTTAAGTCGTCTGTGTCCTCAAATAATGTAAAGTAAATTAGCAAAATAAACAAACATTTCAGGCTAGGTTTTGTTTGTCTACCATTCCCTCACCCTATATTGAATGGAGAGGGGATCCTCGAATAAATATGGAGTTCCATAAATTCACAAGTGATGCCATTAGAAAATTGAGTTCTCCTGGTTTTCTGGTCCTACACACGAATGACCGTCATCAAGATCAATAATATGTGGAACAATGTGTGATAGTTGGGTGTCAATTAGCCCATATTAGAGTGGGTATGTCATTGCTCGATGATTAGTATGATTAGCGCAGATAGTTCTGTCACTGATTATTACTGGCGCATTAGTGTCATACCGATTCTAAGTCGCCCTGCGGCTCGCAGTATAATGTGCGGACCTGTTGTTGATATAATTACTCCCCAGGCTACAAACCTGCCACTCACTCAATGGGGATTCCGGGGGCCACTTATGAGGTATTTTTAACGCTCAAAGCGCGATGGGGGGTGCAGTGTGTCTGAGAGAGCATGATGCCAAAGCCTCCATGTCACTGTACTGCCTTTGGCTACTTTGATAGTTTAAACATTTCTATAAGTTGAGGAAGTTGTCCAGTCATCGTTATTTGATTTTCTCTCTGCAATTATTGGTCAGTATCAACCGCTTGTGAATGGGTCTTCAACAAGTTGAGCAATGAGCAGTTCCGGCCATTCCATTTTATTCGTCAACTGAAATATTTTAGTGAGAGTTTTCCAAAAAGGGTGCGCCTCCCCGCGGAGGGGTATCCGATGATTGGAAGTGAGCGAAAACGAGTGCCGTGAAAAATATACGTACGTCACCCGCCCTGCGCCCGCCGGGGGGGGGGGGGGGGGGGCACCCTCCGCTCCTGAGAACAGATGATGTCACGCGTGATCTTCCCGCCCGTTTTACAGCCTACCTAATGAACATTTTGAGCTGGAAATTAGAATCCAGGGGTTTTCAAGGGTGCTGAATCCGAATTTGAAGTCGAAAATGCAAAATTATGACACACCGGAATTCCTTATTGCTGGGAGGCTATTTCCTATGTAGGCATGAGAAAGACACTCATAAATTCGTTACTTTGTTTAGAAAAGTTGGCTACTGAAAGAATGAACATGTCGACAACTTCTATGAATTAGGTATTTGGATTTAGAAGGAATTGCCCACCTACCACAAACACTATTACTTTCAATAATTTCAATTTATGATGGTTAGTTTTTCCTGTTGTCTGTTTTTTACGCCACAAATTCCGCATTACGTGGAATTTTTACGCTCGAACTTGTCAGTGAGGCCTCCCATCGCTGCGTTATGAATTGCAATTTTGAATTCAACTAATGAAAAGTCATTTCGCATCTCAATATGAAGGACATCATATTATGAACAACAGAATCGAAAGATTTCTTCGAAATGTTTGAAGCTGCGCGCTGTAAACAGATCGTCCTCCAGATACGTACATTCAAGAGCCCCCTAATGTGTGAGTTAGCAATTCACAAGTTCTCTCTTGGTTTTCGACTCGAGAGCGAGCTGACCCTATATGACCAGATTCAAGACCTCCACTATTAGATCCATCGGAGATCCACTTCATTGGTTCGTCGAGTCAAGCGCATGTCACTATGCACCACTGCTGTTAAGAAAGTGTGTTTGGTGTCAGAGAAAGCATGCCTGTGATAAATATCCCTTGAAAGTGCAGCCAAACAAACGGTCGCCCTGTCAGAATTGATAGAGGTTTTGAATCGGCGACATCAAAAGTTCATTTCCTGGACCCGAAAATTACAGATAGAAACCCCGTTAAGGGTAGTTAAATTGAGAAGGGTTGTTAGAAAGGGTGGACCCAGCTGATAGGAGAATAATGTAAGCACCCTGAACTCAATTAGACTCTAAAGTGAGTGTTATTAGAGGGTTAGCGACTCTCGTGGGACCTTGGGCTGACGCCCTCTGGGATCATGCATCCTAGTTTATCTTCCTCCCTTTTGCCCGGGAAAACGCGGTATAACTCAATTGTGTTGGTGGACCCAAAGCTCCTGGTCGGAAAGACGCACATAAATAAGAACTAATGGACAACGGACAGGGGATTCCTCGGTGCGGAGCCAAGAGCTACGGTTATTGTCCCATCTCCTCCTCCCCCTCGTCTATCGCTCTATCCTTTATATCCTTCTCCTGCCCTTCTCTTCGCAATCTTCCAATCTTGTTACGGATAGGCTTGGGGTTTTTAGTCCTTCCATAACCAAGCATTAGCCCTTCCTCCGTAATGAACAATACCTACTTTATGGTCCGGTCCTTTTCTAAAGCCTTATGTACGACGATACCCTTCTTCCGTCTCTTTTCTTATCATCTTTTCCTCCCACCCCGATATTCAAGTCAGCTCAAAACCGTTATTTTCATATCCTCTTCGCTTCGACTTTATTATGTATCCCGTCAATGATCGTTCTTGGCGTGAAGAGCAGCGAGTGGTGCAGCATAGGTTAAAAATTGTTTGTAGTTATTATTTCGAGAATGTCGTGAGGCCCTATACCTAGTTGCCAAGAGTTGTTCGTGGCTTAATGTCTGAGTGCATGTTCACCGTAGCAGGAAATTGATCCACGTTGGCCAACAATCTATTGTAATCCCCGAATTACAGCCTTTCACTGTCTATTTATTGATATGGGTTCTGCGAAGCCTAGATTTTAATCCAAATTTAACTGATATCTTTGGAATAATCCAGCTCCAGAATTACCCTAACCCTAAAGGATAAAAAATTTGCGATACAAGTCGCAATATCCATTAATCATCATCAGAAATGATTAATCTCGCGGACTGTCCACTCTTATTACTTTTCCAGGGACACATGTACCTATTTTCCCTTCAGCTCTCAACTCATTATAGGAAACATCCTCGTAATCATAGCTCAACCCTCCACACAATATTCCCCATCGTGCATCCCATGCACTGCTATATTGTCGCAAAGAGGAAAGGATGTGTGTCGGAATTCGCTTTTTTAAACCTCAGAATCGATTATGTACCTCAGGAATCTCATTTACCCCAATTTTCAGCTCCGAAATCCGAGTAATAAGCTAAAGATAAAATCGGCGACGTCATAGGAGAATGGACGTCCTTTCCTAAATGGCCGGAAGGCAGGGACGATGGGATGATGCACTTGATTCACAACATACGGCAGTGATAAGTACATAAATGTTATGATACATACCCAGTTAGGACAATGAAGAAAAACAATTAAACCAAGGAGTTGAATCCAAATTCAACATCCATCTCCACTCGATGGCATGGAGCATCTCCAGCTGTACCCAATACTGACATTGCAATACTCTCGCCTTCATCCGTAAAATACTGTCGTATTTTCATGACTAAAAGGGGGAAAAGACAAAGAATATTGGCACCAGTGTGGGGAGCGAAACTAGCATTATGTACCGGAAGTGTCGTTTCATTCTGGGTTTTCTTCTTTTTGGGGGAAAAAAGAAGGTACAACGCCGGAAAATATTCAAGGGTTTAGGGGCTCTCGAATGCGAGGATCCTAAGCCAGGGGAGATTTGGCAGCAAGATCACTGAAGCATAAAACTCGGATGAAAGCTTTTATGGATCGGAGGAAGCTACAAAAAAAAGGTTCTTATATAGGAAGAACCCATTGAATCTATGTTTTTGGCCCCCTCGACCCACCCCGACAAATTCGCCCTTTTCCCGGGATTCGGAAGGGAGAAAATTATGCTCAGCCTGCCTCACTCAGACAGTCGCTGTCGAAAACCGCATGAAGCGATCGGGTCCAATCTGAATTTGAAACAAATAGCAACATACTCCTGAATGGTTCACAGTAATCTCAAGTTTAAAGATTAGCAAATTACACTCTTTAATAGGTCTATGGGGACTGCTCATGTATTTACAGACACAGTTAGTGGATATTTGTAAGCGGTTATATGGTTGTGTTACTTAACCATCGAATTGTAGTGAACGTTTTGGTGCTGTTGTATTCCAGAACTAAAATAAGGTATGTTCCAACTAGCGGCGGTGCAGGTAATATCAGACTATTTCAGCGGCGCCATATCTTCTGCGCACATGATTGTCGACAATTTATTGAAAGAGTCTGCGCAGCTAAAATATTTGAGTATTACCTGCACCGCGCTAGTTGTAACAGACCTTCAAGTTCCCGCTACTGCTGGAGTGAAACCTTTCTGTAGGCGTTCAATAAATAACGCTGAGTTGAACTGATATTGTAACTTGGGCCGTATACGCATGTAACCCGCCCTACATCATCTGATTTCAATGAGATTTGATTTGCAAATGTCTCGGTTCGTGAGTTTGCTGAGGATGTTTTATTCATGTACCGTTATGAGATATGAACCAAGTGCAACTCTGATGGGGAATCCATAAAAATCGGTTTTAACGATGCGACACCAGTTTGAGGCTATATTCCGACTAGACTCAAGGTGTTACTTCGTGACCTTGCTCTAGTCGAATTGTTGGAGTTAATCTTTATATATGTATAGATGAAAATCACTCACAGTCTAGTCAAAAGTGTCACGATGGTTTGGTTATTCATACTTGCGTTGGTATGTGTCCAATCGTGCTCATCGCATCATTGAAGAGTAGTGCGTTACGCAGTAATATACCTTGGGCTATCCAACACTATGATTTATCTTGACCACAAGATGGCAACATATTATCCTCCAGTGGTGAATCCTGGGAACCCTGACAATATAATGACAATTTAAAATTGTAAAAGGTCATTGGAAGGATATTATTTTGTGAAAATAGGAAGTTCTATGGAATAAGATACTCATTAGAATCGTCAATGGCTTACATGGCTCGGTGTAGAATGATGACTTGTTCGGCCGAAGAATCCATTAAACTACTATGCAAAAAGTCCATGACACTCCGAATACCTTCATTCTTTTTGAAGTAGGTAAAAAGAACGACCTGTGCGCTTCGTACTCATAATTCATGGTTTTGGTATATCTATTGATAGCGTTCTGCAAACCGCCATGCATCGATAACCAAACGTTGTGATGGGAATACTGCATCTAATCATAGACTTCAGAAACTGGACAGGGTAGTGGCTCCTTCAGCACGGGAATCCCTATCCCTCATAGACCGTTCCAACATTATTGAGAAACCCCTGGCATTGAACTAATATCATTCAGCAAAATCACCAACCTATACCAGCTACAAGTGATGAATATTTTGAGCTGAATCATCTCCTGGTGTGTAGATTGAAGCGTTCCTAATCCCCTTAGTAGCTCCTTCCCAAGATACATTTGGAGGACCGAAAATGGGCCACCAGGCTTGATCACTGATATTGAATTAGAGATACATCACAGTGATGGTCCGACGTGGGGGGGACCATCCCAAACTGAGGAACCCATTCACCGGATTACAACATTCTTTTATATCGTTTATCACCTCAGGGCAAATAGTTTCAATATGTGCTTGGAATAACTTTGCTCGGCGATGGGAGGGTAGTAATGACTGTTGAGGGCGGTGGGAGCATCCCCCTTTCGCAATCTTCACCACACTCTAATCCTCCAAGTCTGACATTACCCTTGTCCCTACATCTCCCAACTTTAATATATCTCCACGGGGGCTTCACGGTATTATTTCAAACCCCACCTACTCGTGCTCTCATACCTCGCTCGCTATACGCTTGAATAAATTTCACCTTCCGACCGCGAGTGGGGGGCCGAGGGAACAGAGCTTGGAACGTGAGCGAATTTTCCAGCTGGAATGGATTTATCACTGTTTCTTTTTTTCTCTCTTTTTTTATACATTTTCTTTTATTCAACCCCTCTCTTCACTCTCATACCGACCGGTATTCCATTTTCTAGCCCCCACTTCCAGCAGACGGGACTGCGGTAGTCAGAAGTACAATTTATCGCGTATAGCGCTTGGTTTTTTTTCCGTTCCGTACTGTGAACCCTCACAGGTCCTAAAACGCATCGAGCCTCAAAGCAGATGGATTATTTAATAAAATCTGGAAAGAGATGGAGGATTGGACAATCGAAATTCAGTTTACCGTATACTATGATTGGTGTTGGCACTTCCCTGAAAAACCTTGAATGTATCCTAGAACGACGAAATGTTTGCAAGGTGATTGTCTGCCCTTTTGCAGTATAGGTCCTTGTGTACTTTTTTATACCTTCCAATTTGTGTTTAAGTTTTAAAACGTGGTTTCCGGTAATGTAATCTCTAACTAATTCTACGAATTAACCCACATACGCCCACGCACATTCCTTTCAAATAATGTGACGACATTCGATATGTTCGATTGGGAGTAAAGCAGTCCATTAATTTCATTATAATGGGTACATTTAAGTCTCATCGACTTCCAATTCATCCACACCGTTGAATTATCATTCAAATAAACAAATACTTCCTGTCTATGAAGTACTTAGTAAATATCTATAACATTTGGTCATCCAGTCTTAATTCAATATTTCAAGCTCCTGGTCTGTTCTTAAAGATGACTGAAGAAGACTGTATCTAAAAAACCGGTATAATCATAATTAATAATACCCTCTCTCCCTCCCCCCCCCCTCCCCCCTACGTGCTGTATGATACATTTTTCGCGAGAGCGTTGCCATTTGAATTGGCCAATAGGGAACTACGGAGATGTAATGTAGAACGCATGCCGCAGCTACCTCGGACACTCGGCCCCCTACAACCTTCAAGATCCACAAAAAGCCATTGACTTGCCATCCAAGTTGGTATGTTTTGTTGATAAGAAGCAAGTGATAATGTTTATTCCTGTTTGGGTAAGGTTTTTGTTTTCTTTTTACTGTAGCCTATTTCGTGTTGTATACGACAAAAGAGAACGGACCCGTTGTGTGTCTGACTTGAATAGCCTTTGTCATTCACCGCCTTCCACAATCCCTTGTGGGTTCGCCTTACGATTTTTAGCGTCCGGACAAAAGAGGGGTGGAGGAGAGGATGATAGGACGAAAAGAAAGGGGGTTCTGAAAAAATGAATAAAAAGAGTATGGAGGGGGAATAGGGCGAATAGTACGGTTAATTAGCGAGTAGAGTCGCGAGGTGGGTGGCGGCGGAGGGTGTTTCTAGTCCCGAAAAAGAGGGGTGGCCATAGATTGAAGGATTACCAGTGTCGAGGGTGGAAGTGCGTAGGAGGAAATGAAGAGGAAAGATTCATCGCCTCCAATTCATCACTGCGACCCCCTCGCCCCGTCGCCCTCGGGCTTCTTGTCCCATGTACCCCCCACTCCACTTCGCAGTAGAGTTCCTTTCCCTTCCTACTTTCTAATATTGATTTTGCAATTAATGTAAAGCGCGATAATGGTTCTCCTTCTCTCTGGTTGATGGAGGGAAAACAAGCCACACCTTCTCAACAGAGGACGATGTATCTTATAAAATCTCTATACTGTCACTTGGTCACTTGGACTGGTTTCTTCTTGAAGTCGCATTTCTTTCAGCAAATTCTCATCCATTCTTCACTTCCCATGCGTCAACAGTTCCCAAGTCCATCTTAGAGGAGAATTTACTACGATGGCTGCACAGCTGAGGAGAAGTCGGCTTGGCTCTGCGAAGTTTCGCGCTGCCCTAAGACGCCCGAATTGCGGCCTCAGCAAGCGCGACCGCCTATACCAATTCTCCAATTGAACTCCACGGTCAGTGCATGCAAATTGCGCCCATGCTCGTGTCCATTGAGTACGTCTGCAGGTCCCCGATCATTACCGTGCTGCGGGCGATCCATGTATTGAAGATATGTAAGTGTGCTGCACTGCGAGTGACTCCGTAGCACCTTTCTGGCTTCAATGGAATGGTGAAATTCGCCACGTCTGTTTTTTGTGGCTTCACTGCAGTGCGGATGAGTCGTCGTAGGGGGAAACGCTCTGATGTCACACACAGATGATAATCGGCGAAGAAGTGCCTTTTTTATCTACTATACAAACTTTTTTGAGTGCACACTGCCTTGAATCGCTTTTTAGTCTCAATCCAACCCCCAAAAACGAAATAACTACTTTCCTCATCCCACATGAAGGGTGAACATGAATGTACTGCTCTCAGCCGAAATTTCATTTCCTCAATCGATTGTTTAGAATGTTTCTGAACATCATATTTCTTCAAATCCATAAATATCAATGTATGTTCCTTCGTATATTTTTCGCTTCTGTCGGCAAGGCCACAATCTTTGGAAGGAACCGAGTTCTGTAATGCGTTATATTGTCGTTGATAGTAGTGAAAAGTCGAATATTAAATTTTTTTATGCATAATTATAATTAATAATAGAGCGGTTAGTTCCAAGGAGAATTATAGCCACCATTAGGAGAACAGAGCGAGCAGTGCGCACATTTCGAATTTATTTTAATTAGCCAATTGACCAAATAATAAAGCAAGTTGCCCTCTCGATCGCTGGCCGTCATTAAGACCAATTGATCCATAAATAAAATTCGAGCCAGAAGCTCCGGAGAGGGGACTCATACGAGCGAAGTTTAGGGGTCAAAGTAATGAGAATTATCATATAGATGGCGTCGGAGTGGACGTGAGCGATATTAGACGGTCAACTCATATGAGACAGTATACAGTTGGAACACGTATAGCCCGGAGAAAATATCCCGTAGAGTAGTGATCCGAGGGAATTGGAAAGGGGTTCTCTTCCCGGCTCTTTCCCTAAGGACAGACCACCGCCAACGGGGTCGGGGATAAATAATTTAGTAGTTCACTTGGGCGGGAAACCCTGAAAATTTGATGAGGACAGTTTTACCGTAATTATATGATGGTGGGAGCCACCGTGTCCCCTGGTGCTGGCAACTCTCCCCTCAACGCAACACCTCTGCTCCCTGCGCTCACCCTGTCAAAATCCTCTTACGTTTCTTCATCTCGCTAATTGCCTCCACAAGTTATGCAGTCTCGACTTGGGTGAAACTTCAAGCCCTTGTCTCCTCAGTTACTCATATATTATGATTAACGATAGCTTCTCGTCCTTTTTGTATTTACTTCCATTATGCAAAGGTAATTGTGCCTTAATTTGTTGTTAATCATATCTTAGTTTCTTCTAGTGAAGGTAGGGCTGATTTTTGTATTCATTCACCTTGTGGCATCGTAGTGGGTATAGTAGTCGTCCCATGTACATCAATTATTGAAGCCAGTGAGTCATGTTTCTGCTATTTGAAGTTATGTTTTCTGCTTTTTGATTTAGTTGTTCCCACTTACCGACAAGCCATTGTTTCATCTAGGATTCTCAACGCTTCTCAGTTGAAGCTGATCAAGATCTGTACTGTAATATAAATACTGAATGAAACCGTTACCTACCGTTGAATAATGAAGACCCTCAGAGGGAATAGACGTGGTTTTTTGTTGTTCAATTTGTTTACAAACCTGCGGAATAGTGACATCATTTAGTTCTAGCTGGTCATCTCTCCAGCTTGCTTCCACACTTTCCTCGATTCTCGAAGCTTGGTTCCTCTCCAGCTCTCCCACACTTTCCGGTTTACAATCGATAATCGGAATCTATTAACCAAGATCAACATAATTATTAAACCCCAACCGGTAGAAAAGCGGGGTTTGTTCTTTGCTCAATAATGTATTTTTAAAATTTACGATGTAGGTACTTATGCATGTCATTCAATCCAGATGGCAGAACAAAATCAAATTGAGGACAACAAGTCTATAAAGAATAGTCCAAACCAATTCACCTAAATATGGCCTGTATTCTTCATATTCCAGTTGATTCCGTTCAAACCCGAATGAAATATTACCAACGCATCTACCCTCCCTGATTTGCTTATACATCTTCATTCCCTTATAACCGACACTGAACAACTGAATTTCAATAACAGTAGAAGGAGGGAACCAGACCATATAAATCTTCCTTCTTATAGGTAGAGAGAATTGGGTTCGATCCAAGTCGAAAAGTGAATTCTCGTTGCACGGAGGGCCGCGTTTGTGTTAGAATTAAAATTCAGACGAGTTGATGTATCTGGGGCCGTCCGTTGTCTGGGCTGATCTCTGCATTCCGACGGAAACCGTTTTGGCCGACTCTTCTATGTCAAAACTCCGGATTCACCCGTGCCAGGAGCCGAAACATGCTCCTTTATTGGCTGAGTTTCAAACCTCCGTTTCAAAACCCGACTTCATTCCGCTTTCATATGACGCCTACATGTTCTCGATTCTCGAATGATTCATGGGGGATGGAATAGGTAGGTACATGATGTGAGCTGTGAATGTATGGCTCTTTCCTTATATTAGAGGGCCTCACGGTATCCTAAACTCTGTAGACCTCAACATAGTTTCTCGTAGCCGTTCTCATCCCCTCGCCAGTTTTTGACTACGCGATACTAACCTGTTATGGAGCTCGTTTTGACCTTGTAACAATCAATACGTTACTTTCGTTCCATAGTAAGTGGTAATACCTTTTGATGATTAAAGAAAACGGTGAAGACCACTGATTGGTTTGTTTATCCCATTTATTTAGCATCTCAGAAGTTCTTAAAATTGTCTCATTTAACCTTTTTTGTTTTAAATCACGCCAATGTTCTGGCTTAACCTTTACTTTGAATTCCTATCCCAGTAATCCTCATGACGGACCCATCGAAGCGCTTACCTCGCTTTGGGTAGTTGATGGACTCCTTCATGACTAGCTGGAAGAACAGATAGTGTTATACTCGTTTAAAGGGGAAAAAAATAAGGGGGTGCCCCCCAGTAAGGGTGTTGATATTCTAAATTGGCGACGAGGGGAAGGTGGCAGGGGGTAAAGGGAAGCTGACGATGCACCTTTTCCTCCTTGGGGAGAGGACAAGGAGGGGGGACCATTTTTTACCCTTATCTAATGGTTTCCTCGTAGTTTCATTATCGGCAACTCCCGGGTCTCTCGAGTGCCATTACTTTTCCAAGACCGATCCATCACCCGTTCCCCTGCTCCATCAATTGATATTGTCCACAAGTTATTAATAGACCAGAAACGTTTTGATGTCTCTGCCCCAACCGTGTTGTGATGAGTCGCCATGTCGTGTTTCTGTTGTTGTTGATCCGATTTGTCTGATTGTAAACTCATCAGATTCGCAGCTCACTACGAGTATATAGTTTGGTAATCATG
Source organism: Lygus lineolaris (assembly GCA_030264115.1). Lineage (NCBI taxonomy): Eukaryota > Metazoa > Arthropoda > Insecta > Hemiptera > Miridae > Lygus > Lygus lineolaris. The sequence goes on from JAEMON010000001.1 coordinate 54,358,879, forward strand.
AAGCAATAATTCGACCTCACTTCTCAACGATAGAAGACGTAAGAAAGAATCCTTTTCCGGCTAAAAAACATATCCCTAGGTTCAAGGGCCAACAGAAATTTCCAAATTCGCTACATTATAATTTCCAGACTCTATGGTTTGAGAACTCCATACTTGTTGAAAACTTAGGTTTTTTCGTTGGTTGTCCAATAATAGTTATTGATGTTGAGTGACATTTTGTTGAAGAGTACCTAGTCGATTCCAAGTCGCAAGGATGGTGTCGTTTCCAATGTGCAAGGATGGGGTTTCCATCATGAAAACAAGAGATTGGTATACCTATGCTGCACAATACTGAACACAATGGCGCCTATTGTACTGGGCTACTGTGAAGGCCCATTAGCGCTCCCCGATGAAATTTTTGAAAATAGTCGGGTCTGCTGCCGTGGTTGAAATGAAAATACCTGTCCAACTAATGAGGGGCAGCAACAAATTAATGTGCGGATTCCCCGTCGGAGCGTGACTGCGCCATGGGCTACCAAGAAATTACCCGGTCTATAATAATTGGAGTTCCTTTCTGAGTGGTATTGAAGTGAACCATACCTTCTCTGTGTACAGTATTCAATATCTCTACCTCGTGTATCTAATATCTTGTGTTCGGAGGTATCGCAAATATTATGTTTCAAGAACAGTCCCAATATACTTACCATGAACACAGCAAATAGGTGCCTAACCATGCCAGCCATAATTAAGTTATTCGGGTCTGTATACTAGGTATAGGTATCAGGCAATTATCTCAAAGATTCAGAGGTTTCAAAAAAGTGTAACACATGGAATAACCAATGATGAGAGGAGAATAAAAACTGCTTGGAACTACTAGGCCGTTTACTACTGCTATCGTCACCTTGTGACCTACACCGCTTTAGCCAATGGTAACCCGCATTAAACAATATCTCCTCTGAAGTCTCCTTAGTCTCCATTCTTGTATCCATTTCTTGTCCAAACTACTGAATTTTCATTAATTTGGTAAGCAACTATTATGGGTTTATAGGTATTATAGGGGTTTTTCACGACCTTGTCCTCCCGCTGAGGCACTGCATACCAGCTCGTAGTAACTATGTCGTCGTGGGACTTTACCTGGGAGATCGGTTTACTTGTCAACAAAACAGCTCGGTTATAGTTTTTGAATTTAATAATACCTTCCAGTGTAGTTAGAAAGACAGACAACTCACCTCTCACTAGAGGTTTAGCTCGCACGCAAATTTCGAAGTGTATGGGTTCAATCCGCAAGGCCACATTTGTTTGCCTTTTACCTGTTTCCACATTTCCTGGTAAGCCAGCATGGGATTCTAAAAATGCGAAAATTCTATGTACGTGATCCAGTTTCCAGATCAGTTTTAAGAATATTTAAAAACTCGAAAGGTGGTAGTAAAATCTACCACAGAACAGTCTACAGCTTAAAACGTACAGGAAGAAAGCATTAAAATGTTTAGTATCATATTCTTGCGAAGACGTTGAATCATATATCATCCTCACTACTGTCTGGTCCCACGGAATACGGTAGCCCGCGTTCTGCGACTCATAAACGCTACACTTGATGACTTTCCCCAATCCGAGTAACGACCCAACCGAAACTAAAAGAAAAAACGTCATGAACACTTTTTAATGGGTCCTGATGTAAATCACTCAAAATATCTCAAGCTCGGTCTCGTACTAAGAAAGGATCCACGTCAAAATATTAGATGGGCTATAAATTACTGACTTGTAATTGTTTCTTAGGTCCTTAAAATCTCTGAATACGTCGGAATATATTCTCCAGAGTGTAGCTCTTATCGCGACCATTTCCAACTACCTTCTGAAATTGGGTTTTGCAGGGAGTTTATTGCTCGGGAATGTTCGTTGTTGCTCAACCTTTTATCCACACTATTGTTCTATAGATTATCGTCAGAATTGTGATATATTGTTAATTTACGTGTTTATATGAGCTACTTATTGCCGATATTCTTCAACAAAAGAAACTTTAGCTTGAGCTGCTGGGTATTACATCCTTTCGCCCTTTCGCATGTATCTTGAATCTTTTGTATTTGGAATAGGTACGTATCAGTATATTGACTGTTCGTCATTCAGAACAATATCATTACGTCCAGGGGTGTGACATTGTACTCGTACTTGGGAAATATTATCCTCCACAAAACATCAGCATGAACCATCTATTGCACAAGGCTGATGTGATGTGTGTTTGTTTTTTTTTTTTTTTTTGCTCGTTCATTATCACAATGATGCATGGCATGTTCATTTGCATTTAATAGGGGACCTTTTGCTGCAAATCAATTAAGAGATATATAAAAGATTGCGATTTTAATTCTTTCCTCTGACCAAATCCATAAAGAAAAAAGTTCTTCTTTACGTTTTTGTTTTAGGAATGTAAATAAACTGAATATCTTAATGAAGCCCCGAAATTCGAAATATGCGTACAGGTTTAATTTAATAAGAAAGTATGAGATCGAAAGCCACCAAGTTTTGAGCACTCTAATTTTAAATTACTGGATTTTTGATGAAAATCGCTGAAGTTTACCAGTAATGATGTGCAGGAGTGAATACGTTAGGTATACTTTTTGTAGGGCCAGTTTTGTTGTGCGGTACGAATGGACCTTCTCATTGGCCTACGCTATGATGTGCACACATTGAGTTTTGTACCATAGACCCAAATTTTGAAGCATACAGCTCCAAACGAACTTGAGGTTGTGAAGGGCTGAAGAGCGGACCCGATTCGCGCGTTATTCAATCGCATTGGCGTCCATTCGAGCTTGAATAAGTAGGTAGGATGCAGATTCGGAGATTCGGTATTTTCGCAACTCCGTTGCGCAACGGCGGACAAGCTGAGATTGCTCTGTGGAACATTGTATTCGGTCGTGACCTATTCCAACGTACAAACACCCCCCCCCCCGCATGCTCCGGTGTTGAGGCAACATCAGTTGATGGGTCGACCATACCATATTGGCTGTCTTTCGTGCTCAGTTGTCTCAGTTCGTATACACCATCATTTGAGTTCCATTGTTTCTGTTATGCGAGTCATGAGTGGCTCGATAAGTATCTATCAAGCTAGGGTAACGGCACTAATAAAATGGACATTTCTTGATAACTTTTCTCAATCCTTTTCTCTATACCTATACCTTTCCTCTTCAACAATCTATTCTTTCTAAATGCATAAACCTTTGTCAGGTATTTGTCTCGCAATGAGACCGATTCCATAGGTACGTAATCGATTTAAGGGTCTCAACCGCTGAAAAACCAACCATCCCACTACCCACCAATTCTTCCTACCTCCTACTTCAGTCATTGACACCTCTAAACCTGTTATTGGCACCAATAAGCATCAAATACTATGTGAGCCAGTACCATTAAGGAGTTAGTAAAAATTGATATTTCAATAAACCATCTTAATCGGTAGGTAGCAACTACTGTAATTCAAAACTGTAATGTCACTTATAACTTTTAACTTATTTCTAATTAGCTGTTCATTTTTTGTTTCAGGTTCATCAACGCGAGACGCAGAATCGTACAACCTATGATAGACCAATCCAACAGAGCTGGTATGTATCTCCTCCAAATTTGTTTGCGGTTTTGCTCACTCCAAAATTATTTGTCCAGGGATCTTGGTCTATCCGCCACTCATTTGTTGCTAGTGTTCTTTCACTTTCGAGAATGAAGTTTGTAAGGTTGCTGCAGGTTCCTCGGTTCAACTGACCAGTGAGTTTCCCCGAATGACGCGACGGCTTGTGCCTGACCGTTGAAAATCTCTTGAGTTCTGGCATCTAACTCGTTCAATTATTGTGGGTCAACTAATGGCCGGTGATGACTTTATGAGACCCTCGCTTTCACTTGTCACTTTGAGCTGGAGCAGAAGCATCCGCTTCCTTGATTAATTGTGACTTGTGCCAGTCACCAACTTCCGTCGTTTTGGTGGTACGGACCAACTCAACTCACTCTGTCCACCTCGATGCTCCCCGGCCCGTGAAATGTGAAGCAACTCTGTTGTAGTTTTCCCACACGGACATAGTTCTTGATTGGTCATCCTCGAATGCCAGACACCGCGCAAGATGGTTGGCACGTTACAGTTTGTTTATACGTCTGAAATGCTGATTAATTGAGTGAAATGCACGAAGAATCACTCCAATCCAATTATAGCGAAACCCACACATCTTCATCCTGACAATCTGTCCGACATCCTACTCCATTTAGACTGTGATGGAGTGAGTTTCTCGGTTTTGAGACTGAATGGTTGTTTGTCTTAATGGTTATTATTGTTTATTAGTAGGGGAATTTCCGGAACAATCAAATAGTTTAGTATCTAACACGTCTCGTTTGTATGATTGCTGAAGGTCATCACAAGTGAGAAGCTAGGTATCAAATTAATTGTTATCGTACTGGTGTGATAATCCTGAATTAGCTTACAAAAGGTAGGTCTACTGTTTAATTTTCTAAAATTGTCCATCCTTCTTTCTCAATAGGTAATCTCCTAGTTTTATCAATTTCATCAGACATTTAAGTATTTATATTTTCATGACTCGGCATTATTCCTATGACTAGGCTTTGTCCCATATGCATTGTGTGAAGGCATCATGGGCCTAAAACTTCTACCATTACATCATCTTGAAAACTTGCTTTTGCTATTCGAGGCACATTCCTGAACTAAAGTTTGCTTCGTAGCCCACTATAGAGTGCGAAATGTTGTTGCACTGTGATATTGACAGAGTCATATATGGAAGGGGAACATATGCTTCGTGTGGCTTCCTTCCGTGCGTCATGTGAAGGCATCATGATAAATGCACAAAAATCTAGTAACGTTTCGTTGATGGAGGCATACCTAGTAGGAATCAATCTAACCCGTATTAAGGGGTAGGCACATACTAACGCCCTATTCTAAAGACCCTGCCTGTCTAGGCTGTCGCGCAAGGACAGCCACAAGCAAGTTAGTCGTCCAAGAAGAATAGCATGATCTCACAAGGCACATCTACGGCACAAAATAAAGACACCCCTACAAAACCATCGTCAAGTAATCCGAAACGGAATAATAGCCATAGGGCAGGGAGGCGTCATTTATATAATGAATGGGTCTCATCAGAATAAGATAAACGTTTCGGGAAATGAACGTGTTTGCGGTCCACGACAACTGCTGACCAATCTATTCGAGAGGAGGTTCAGCATGATTTTTAAATCGATAGAATGGTTGGATGCATTATATGAATACCTAATGAGCGCGCGCTCTGAATGGAAAGTACGACTAGTGCCACTCATCAGTTAATCGAATCTCGTGCTTTGGTTAGTTTGGAGTTTGAATTCCCAGAAGAACAAGGAATTGTTGACAGTCATTGTGCCCTCGCTTGATCAATAGTAATTACATTGAGTGAAGGGAGATTGTTTTATTGCATTTATCACCGCCTTGGGAATGTATATATGTGATTGATGGTAAAATGCCATTGAGTCTCCCCTTCTGATGGTGATTGAATTAAGGAGTAGTGCACATTGGACGTGAGGACAGGGGATATTGTGTTAACAAAAATCTGACAAATTTTCTTTGTAACACTAAAAACTTCTTATTGTTAGTATCACATTAATGTCAAGCCACATGTTTACTATGATAGGTAACATAAGGTACTCAAATGAGCTCTTGCACAGGTATTACTCTTATCAAAATGATCAGTATCGAGGAACTAATAAGAATAGAGTCATATTTAGTTCGCAATAAACTTCAACGCCAATTAGGTATATGAAGCGAATAAAAACTCAACTAACGTTACAAACCACATTGCAGAGTACAATTAAATAGTTATTTGCTGGCATGTGATACCTGTAGGATCCTGTCTTGCCCGATGTCCGCATAAGTTTCGTTTTATTACACCCACCGGTTCTGGAAGCGCTTTTGCTAGCTATAATGAGCTAGTAAGCTAGTAATTTTGCTTCCTTGCACAGGCATGTCTGCATCCTTCAACTGCTCATTCCTACCATACCATTTTTTAGCTTTTTGAACTCGGTATCACTGTTTACCACTCCAACCGAACCGTTTTCTTGTAGGTAGTTGATAGAATCATGGATATAGTTATCTCTTCACCTAAGTTCTTACTAATAAGCAATAAAGCAACATTTAATTGAGTAATGGACACGAATCATCACCAAGGGCGCTTTTCTTTCAATAGGGCCTAAAAAATATTTCTACTCTACCCAAAGGGCTTTAGGTTCAAAAAAGTTCGCGTTTGGGTAGTTTCTAACCTTACCCATTCGATTGTTGACTGTCTTTGTTCCCACGCATGATCAATAATAATTACATTGAGCTAAGGGAAGATTGTTTTATTGCGTTTACAGCCGCCTTGGGAATTTATATGTGATTGATAGTGGAATGGTTGGGAGCCGCCCCTTCCTGGCACTAATTGAATTAAGAGTTAGTACACTTTGGATGTGAAGTGCAGAGGAATGGGGAGCGGTTTACTAGGTGGGCTATGGGGCCTTAAAGGTTGTTTGTTTGTACTTACCTTCCCAGCCGATTTACTGCAGAGCCGTTTTGGGTGATCTCTCCACCCTCCTGATCGGGCTACGCCCTTACACCTTACAATTAAACGCCTCCTGAAGCTTCTCGCAACCCTTGGAAAACGGGGTCCTTCCCTAAACTACTTCCATGGGCAGTTACCCGTCTCATCGGCCGGACTCTCCTTTTTCCCCTCCAATTCCGTAAATGGCTGCCGACGTTATTTGGACGGCCAAAACAACCCATCTGGGTATCGTCTCCATGTCTTAATTCCGGCAGGGGGCACCGTCGTTCTCGTCTTCCTTTGTTGCACCCTGCAATTCTCTACTCACTTTAGGAGCAGTTCCATCGAATTGGGTCTCAGACTAAAGTTCTCCTCCTCTTCAGACTCTTTCGGCGCATCTAAAATTGTTCGTTGCGAGTTGGGAATATCATCTGTTATTATTTACTCTGAATGTTCTTGTATGAGATTTATTGAAAATAGTACATTTAGAGGGGTAACCAATGATCACCATACATTTTCTTGCATTAATTAATAGAGTCCTAAGCAAAACAAGATACAAGTGGCTCAATGTATTTATGGTCTTATAATGGGTCGTGGAACCAGAAACTGTCTCCGGCACTTCTTAGACTGTTCTTCTCCATTGCAACGAAACAACGAAATGTATGGTGAGATTTACTAGTTGTTCCTTGTGGCCCTATACTTTGGCAAAAAATAAAGAAAGAAACGGTATATATTCCACAACAAAGCCACAAATCATTAGAGGGTTTAGCCCTACAGGAGAATGCGATGGTTGTAGGTACGCCAAGAATGCTCTGAACTGGCCCACTATTTCGCCCGACCTCTCGTAATACGTGGTCTTTTTGGCTGGGCGCCCAACTCATTTTTATTCACCCTCATCCTTCATATGCAATTAGCAGACGGATTTCTATCTTCGCTCCGTTGAGATTCAGTAACAGAATCACTTTGTTGAATATGTAGAATTTCCCAGTTAAATTTAGTGTTTTCCCAACAAGATTTGTTTTCTCCTAATCAATTTCAGTTTTTTCCCAGCCGAATTGTTTTTACCAAATCAAATTTAGTTTTTTCTCAATCAAATTCAAGTTAGGTACAGCCTATGGGCTGCTTAACACCCTGAATTTGATTGGGAAAAAACTAAATGTGATCGTGGAAAAACTGAATTTGTTTGGGAAAAAACCAAATTTGACTGATAAATACTATAGGTAGGTATATATTGGATTATTGACATACTTCAAGCGAAGGTGGGCGGTATAGTTACTTTATTCCCTGCAAAGAAATGGACATCTTAGATTTTAGATGCTTGCTGGATGGTTCGCAATCAAATCACAGTTTTTGACTCCTTCTTTTTTCATTATTTAAAAGTAATAATAATCTGGAGTAAAACACTTTTGGAGGAAATCCCAACAAATTTACTCTCACCAAATAGATTTCTATTGGCTCTTGTTTCTATAATGTTATTAACCATTTTGCAAGGCAGTTAACTGCAGGATCTAATCGCCCGCAGCCAACGAAAAGGGGATTTCAAAGGTTGGGCACCCTTGATTGAGTGCCGGTCCCGTTGGGCATGTGGTAGCACTTGACTTTAATGCGGTTATTGAGATGTGGTTAGATCGTTCGAGTGCCGCTGAAGGGGAACGGTTTCAAATGTTTCATCCGTTCAAGTGGTGGCGAAGCTTTGTGGTTCTAGCATTGTCCGTAGATGTCGTTGGGGGGCTCAAAATTGAATTTGCCGGCCCCACGCCGCAGCGAGCGGCCCGGGGGGTTAACTTCCTTAGATTATTTCCTCCCCATTGAACGCGGGACGTTGAGTTTCAACGAAGGAAAGGGAATGACAGGACGCCAATCTATCGCAACTTATGGCGATTGGTTCAAACACCTCCCAGCTAAACAGTTGGATAATTTTGTCCTAACTATCTTCCATGTGCAGGGATTCGTGTGTTCATAAGCCGAACTTATATTTTTTCTCCCTGATCAGTTTAATCTCGGATTTCAATAATAAATTATACAAATCTATCATAACTTATGGCGATTGGTTCGAACACCTTCCATCTAAACGATTAGGCTAATTTTTTCTTACTATTTGACGTGTACCGGTTTCGAGGTTTGCGTGTTCACAGGCCAAAATGATATTTTATTCCATGATCATTTCGATCCACGATTACAAAAATTCAGAGCACCGATCTATCTTAACAGGGGGTTTTTGTGTTAACAAAGCAAGCCCTCATCGTCAGTCGTTCTTCTATATTATATTTCTGGCATGCACAGGTGCAAAAGTTTGTTTGCTCACAAGCCGAAATGATAGTACAGTCTCTGATCAGTTTGATCCACGGTTACAATAATACAGGGCACCAATCTATCATAACATATACGGCGATTGAAATACCTCTCATCTTGATATAGGATACTAGCAAGATCTAAAAGGTAGGATAACTAATGCCTAGGGGCGAGGTTGGTGTGTAAACAAGCCGTCATCATCAGTCGTCCAATGACTCCATTCACGGTAAACATCAATCCAGTGCATAACCTATTCAAACATCTATTCGCATGAATTTAAAAGGATATTTTTATGAAGAACAACTTCTCTTAGTGACTTGGTATGCTCCTCAGCTTGGAAAAACATCTATTTCCAAAAATCTGCTCAACCTGGGCTACCCAAAATGTTCCAGTTTTAATACAAATTTATGAATACCTAAAAAAATGTATCCCGGAAGCATTTCTAATTAGACCAGAGACGAGAATGAAATATCAATGTTACAACACTGACCTATTAGAATCTTCTATTCTCGAGTTGAACGATGAAATCTGTACTCATACCGAATTATTTGTGTCAACTTTGCTGTATATCCTCATCAATGTCGGGCAGTTTCTGGTTTGGAAGACCTTGTGTCCGTGTCAGATATGATGAACATTTGTAATTGGCGTTCTTCTTTTGCTGACAATCAGTGTCAAAACAGAGCTACGGTTGGTAGGTACTTGAAATGTTTCAATTCTCAACATGAAGGCGCGCGTTTCTTTCAGCTCGCACGAGATGACGTTTGACGGGCTCTTTACATGATGGTCGCTTCTTACGGTGATAAAAACGTGTAGCGATAGAGTTGTAAACAATATTCTACAACGTATAGGGTTTTTATTCTCGCCTGGTGGGTCGATTCTGAAACGGAGGTAAATTGTGGCGTGGGGAAGTGGGAGAGAGAGGATCGATTGAGAGGGGAGAGCAGGCAATATATCTCTCGACTGTCCGGGGCTGGAGGGAATGACCTCCGCCGCGATCCATCTTATGTACCGGAGGCGAGGGGTACCGGGGGCTAGGGCTGGGGAAGCCGGCCTGAGAGTTACCCCAAGCCTTCCCATATCTGATCGACAGTGCCTGAACCTCAAACTTACAACACACTCATCCCATCCCGGCATTCCCTGTCCTTTCCTTTCCCCCCCTTTCAATCAGCCAACTGAATAAAGATGGAAGAGATGTCCCGCCGCCAACGGTTGTATGGATGGTTCACTGGATATTACTCCGCCATCTAACATTCGCAATCTGATAAAAAGCTTCCCATAAAAACGCAAACATGCTGATGAAAGCTGAGAACTTCTACAGATTGTTTCGGAGCTCCACAAAGGTTGGTGCATTCTTTCGGAGCGACTTGACTTCCTCCATGTTCTCGGAGCGCTATCAGATCCTACGGGATCGATTTACTACGGTTCAAGAGGCAAATTCTTCTTATTCTTGAATGGGCAGGAAAACATCGATATCGTTTTAAATGTCGGTTATCGAACCGTAGGAGAGCCCCAACAAGAGAGTCAACTCTAAAGGTAAGTTGGAGAGCACCGGGCCCGCCAACCTACAGCAAACAGAAATTTGGAATATGATTGCACTGCAAACCCCTACAGGAAGGTTCTTTGATCAAGAAATATATATCCCACTCTGTGACCATCATGTATTAGTGGCATATCTCAGTAATTTATTCTTCGATGCCTCACGAATCACCTTACCTGTAGAGTCAACTTGATGGATAAAACCAAAACAACATTATTTAAAACGAAGCATTGTGCAAACTGTCCCGTTTGAAGTGATAACTCCCCTTCTGTAATTCATTTTTTCCAAATTAGTCCAAGGATTCCGGTGAGTTGTCAGTTTCAAAATTCTGTATACCCTAAAACCACGGAATTGAATGAGAATAGGAATGTTCTTTCCGTGAATCGAATAAGAGCTATCTCAACGCAGGCCTCAATAGTTACAAGGATATAAGAGGATAGATCAAGAAAAAAGGCGGTTCCCTATTAGTGATGGAACCAATTTCTATTGGTTTCATTGTGTCGTAAATCATTCGAATGATTTTTTTTAATATTTATAAATTTATTGATTTTTATTGATTGAACCTTTGAGCAAAACGTTGACACTTTTTTTTTCTTCAGTATGCTAACCTTGTGATACTAAAAACTATCAAGTAAATACGTTTTAGATTTTGGTTTTTGAGGTTCTGCATTGATTCCACAAACGTTGCATTCATTGCTAAAGATGTTCAAGTCTCAATGAACCTGGTTATGTAAAAATAGGTGGTCCACTCAGTTAGGAGGCTAGACATTTGTGTCGATTATTGTTATGTGAATGTATTATTATTTATGATACCTCTGGGAGCAGAACTAGGGGGCAGTAGTCTCATGTCTGATCAGCTTACCCTCCTTACGCAGGTCCCAGCGGCGCCTACAGCCCAGAGGCCGGCGGGATGGGCTACATGATGGACGGCCAGCAGATGATGCACAGGAGCGGAGACCCCGCCTTCCACTCCGAGTATCACTACCCTCACCAATACTATGGGCACCACCTGTAGTCAGGTAATCATTATAATCGTCATTATTAATTATCTTATTCACTCATCATCACTCTTCCTCCACCACTTTCCTTCAGAAATATAGAGTTGAGTTAGGTAGACTAAAACACTAAGAGTACTACCTGATGTCAGGCTGTCATCATGATCACCTATTCATCTTTCATACCCTTATTCACTCAGTTGGAGTTCACTCTTGTCCACGTATGAAGTATGGATTTATTTCAAGTAGGCAATCTGAAATTCTACACGCCCCTAATGTAGTCATGTCCGTCATGGACCTTTAAGGGTGCGCGGACGCCCGGCTCGAGATCGGCCTCAACCATGCCCCGACGCAGCTCAAAATCCTTTGTATTATTGTTCACGTTTGTGATTTCGAAAATTCATCGATTTGCGTATGTTATACAATAATGGTTACATACTTTACGACGTGAATCATAATTTTAAGTCTATTCCATCCAGAGAAAACTGGAAGAAACTGATGAAAACCTGGTTTTTCATAGGTTTCTTCCAGTTTTCTCTGGATGGGATTAACTTAAAATTATGATTAAAATCGTAAAGTATGTAATTATGATTGTACAACATACGTAAATCGTTCAATTTTCGAAATCACCAACGTGAACAATAATAAAAAGGATTTTGAGCTGCGTCGGGGCATCGTTGAGGCAGTTCTCGAGCCGGGCGTCCGCGCACCCTTAAGGTTATCATTACTCATCCTGTAGCATGTATGTCCTTCGCATAGAGTGCTAGTGTGAGTAAGGACTTACACGTAAATCTTGGTAAATAATTGGTTCACCTACTACTTATTATATGATTGTTACATTGATTTGTTAGGTAGCCATTCGATGAAGATCAAATTACCTAATTCGCCCCCTCCACTTGCGCGAATTACAAAATTCTTGAAAGTCCAATTTGGTGTTGGACTAGTCAAAAAGTCTTCCTTTGGTTTCAAAAGAATTTAATATCCATTAGAACGTAATAATACGTGGGGAGGAATTGAATTCACGTACCTGTTGATCAGATTTAATCAATTAATGCGATTCGTGGAATTTCGAAGTAAAATAGGTTAAATCATGGAGTATTCATTCACGTGTACGATAGCTGTTGGAAAATTGAACTTATATCACTGATATGAAAAATTTATGTAAAAATTACTTCTATATTGCCGTGGTACATAACATCCTCTGTATTTTCATTTCAACAATACTCATTTCTCTTCTGAACTTGTTTAGGCTGATAGATACTCAATTCTTTTTTGTCGATTCAATTTGCCCGCAGCTACTCTTGTTATTTCATATAGGCATCTTGATATTATTGAATTCTTTGGATGGTATTTTTCATCACTTGGTGCGGCATTTCTCACGACATTATCACGAGTTCATAGAAGTAGATGCCGATGGGAATTGCTTTTTGAGCCCGCCGCATTGCGCGCCGTTCAAAATGACCTTCGCTTAAAAAAAAACCCATGCGATCGCGCGCAATAGACCCGTATTGTGAAGTGCGAGAAGGAAACCTAATAGAAACCCGCATTCCGCTCCAGGCACTACGCGCCTGTGGTTTTGTTTTTGCGCGCCGACTTCTGAAGCGACTTTTACAAATTAGATCACGCCTTGTGCCTTATACGAACCACATTGCATTTCACTCGTGAAGCCGATGCCCCAAGTGCATATTAATGGTATTTTTATTTACTTTGGATTTATTCTCCGAGCGGGCAAAAAGGGCGAGCGGAGAATGAGTGATGTTCATAGTTGTTTTCTATTTTATTCATATGGTGGATAGTTTTTCCTGGAGTTGCAAATTAATATATGGAGTAGGTACCCAACGAGCAAAAAAAAAGTCCTGAACGTTGCGACCTATATGACGTCACGCAAGACTGCTCAAGCTTTTGTGGCCCAAAACGAAACACGCTCCCAAAACACAATTCCAATCAGTTGCCTTAGAAATTATTGAATTATCTGTCTTATTAACTGTATATCTGTTAACTGTTATCTGTCTTGTGTAGTCTATTGAGTGCTGTACTCACAAGTTGATCTAAAACAACAGACCACACAACACACTCACACCTATATCCATGCCGGAAACTAGATGGTGGTTGGAGACTAGGGTGCTAGCCTAATTTATATTTCGCTTGCGGGGAACACGATCAAGCTACTGCATTCCTCTGAAAAGTATTACAGGGGTATGAGTTCAGATTGAGAGAAGACTCGTAGGACGAAGGTACCAGTGCCAAACACTATCTATTAGTGGGATTTTCTCATTTTCGTTCAATATTGAGAACAGCGCGGTCTTATTGATGGAATTATGGATACGCCCAATTCTTATGATAGAATCAAGGGCACAGTGGTAGCAAAATTCGTTTTGTACATACGTACGTTTTTCGATAATATTTTTATGCACCAGAATCCGACACCTCTATCTGAAACAGAATATAGTGATTGGCATGTCAATTTTGGTTGTGTACCAGTAACAGACCCCTCATACCCGTTATTGGAACATTGAATGTATTCGGAGTATGAGTATCAGCCTCCCCCAGATGATGGTAATTTTTCTTTGTTTTGATCAAACTAATATCAGAAATGAATTCTGCAGGTCCGAAACTTTGAATAATCACTCCCTAACATGTGCGTGGACTTGGAAAAGAAAACTAATTGCAAAATATAACAGCAAAACACTCACGGTGCTCAACACTGAAGTGTCTCAAAACCACTTTGGACACAAGTTCTTCCTAGAAAAACCTCACCGCCAGTCCCGCATTACACTCCCTTGAGATACAAGATCAAGCCGAGGACGCTGGATAGATCTTATGTACAATTGGAGTCCAGCAGTTGAACTGGGGATACCCAAAATTCTTACCTATTACATATTTGAATTCGAAGTTGAGAGTGTCTGATACTGGTGCCTTCGTCCTATTTGAGGTTCTTCCTTGGAACGGGTCGCGGTTTTCGTCAAGTTAATCTTTCGGGGTGGGCCAACTCCAAGTGGAATCTGAGGCATAATTCGTGAGTCGTCTGTGACTCAATGTGGCCTTCTGGGTTTGTTGATCACGTGTTCAGCCTGCGATGCGTTTCCCCCGAACGGAGCAGATGAGGTCTGATTCGAGACGGTCAGCTGCTCTGCCCACTCGACCAAAAACTCTCATCTCCCGCAATGATGTTTCCTCCTCAGCCTTCGAAAACCTTCCCCCTCGACTCGCCACAACTAGGGGACCAAACCAAGAGTGAAGTAGATCCCAAGGAAACCTACTGCTACCTACAGGGTGCGGTAGGTAGTGAAACCAATTCAAAGGATTCTAATAGAATTTCAGAGTGAAGCAGTATATTCAGAGGAGGAATTACAATCGTTTAAAATCATGTGGGTTCCAGTCATGCAGTATGACTCAAAGATCGAATTTCCGATGAACTAATCACTTTTGAGTGTTTGTTCTAACAATTTGTATCTTCTAAAATCTGCCAATCACCACCGGCCTCGGAACTGGGAATTCCGTTTGTTTAAATCATAAACCCGATTAGATGGCAACAGAAGCGCGAGATGGTGTGTGAGTGGCGTCAGAAATGATTCCTCAATCGTCAGAATCTTGGACGAGAAGAACTTGGCTAAAACATCCGGTCATGAGTAATCCATGGCTCAGCCTGTAATTATACTTAGTTGAGCGAATTTGGCCATTGAGTCGTGAGGTTTCCACATGTTGGCACATGCGCCATCACTATGACGAAATTCAAATGGGCCATAAAGTCCCCAAACTAACATACAAATTTGAGCGAATTTGGACCATTGAGTGAGTGTGGTTTGACAGTTATGGTGGTTTGGCCATTTTCACGTTTGCGCAAGCCCATCTCTACTACGGATCCGAATACGATGAAATTCATGATATGTTTTTACGAAGTAAGTGCGAAAACAAGGCCTAAGAATCGAGACGGAAGTCGAATATTGGTTTGGCACTTTGGTCTCCACTTCAGTCATTCCACGGGTGAAGAAATAAAACAAGTGCTAAGTATTTGGTATTTTAGCAGGTCGAACCAAATTAAGTTTCCAATGGTGGTCTTTGGCACACACAAATTAAAATACTGTGTATAGTCTACCTCAAACGGAATATTGGTTCGATTTTGTTGGAATTTTCATGGTAAGCGTGGGCTGATTCATGCAGTCGTAGTAAATTATATTCAATGCACCAACATTTGTTGTTTGCTACATTCCTTCAATGTAGGTAACTACGTAGATTACTACGAACTTACTTCTGCCTAAACTAATTAGTATTACCAACTTATTTATACCATTTGTTTTAATAAGCTGATAACTCGAATCACTGTGTACCTCTCCTTTTGTAATTGGGCTCTGCCCGTTCCTATTCCAAATAAACAAATTAGATTGGGCAGGGATCGCTGTACCAGAATCGGCAATTTCGTCATGTACCAATAATCGTGTTTTTTCTTAATTTCCAGAGTCAATGGCCCACTCCACAACACCTCTCTCCTTCAGCAAGTAACCGTTATCAGCAGTGTTGACCGAATACCACAGTTTTTTTTGCCACCTTCTCAATCGATGCGGTTGTACGTCTCTGCGTAACTTAGTTGTGAAACCCCTACCATCCGCTTTGTTATCGAAAATATAAAAACAAATAAAAACCTTTTCGTATTCAGTGGAGTATGGAACCTACACCAGTGACAATCTGATGGTATTTCTTTTTCTTCCTTTTTGTATAAAAATTCGAAACATGAAAAAATGACATAATGATTTATATAGGTACCCAGTTTCATGGTATTTACTGTACAGACCTATAGCTATAGTGAATGGCCATAGCTGCTGAAATGGAGCTACCCTATTACTTTTCTCTACTCGTCAAAGTAGAACTCATTTCTTAAAAAAAAGATAAGTAAGGGGAAAAATACAAGTTTTTTAAGACATGAGTTGAAACTAATTTTTGTGGAAAGTTCAGGGTAGGATAATAATGTGCTTTGTGTTTATTGCAGTGTTGTTGTGTTTCATTATTCAATGTTTTACAGTTTTCATTTGATGAAATTTGTAGCACAGATCGAATGTTCGTAATTAAAAAAAATAAAAATAAATGAATAAAAAATTGAAGACCCTGTGGAAAAATGTGTTGATTCACATCACTAGAATTTAGTTAGCAACATCTCCCTTTATTGAGCATCTAACTCTCTCAATTTATATAAATATGTATAAATAAATATTATTACAGTAGGCAATGTATTGTAAAATCTGTATGTCCTCTACTCCAATGCTTTATACTAAGCACAAAATAAGCGTTTTATAATATTTACGATCCCAATCAAGGAAAAATGTATACGATTAAAACGGAACTATTTTTGCATCTTAATTTATTTCTTGAAAACTTATTTCTGTAGGATTTGACATCAGATATTGTCATCTCTATAAATATTTGTCTATCAGAAAGCTTTTTTTAAGTGATGTACCAAACATTTTAATTATTACAAATTTTCGAAACAATACGAGTCGAAATAATTGAAATTCGAGGTCTTTCTATTGGCCTGTCCATATTGCCACAGACTTGATGTTATCTAATCGAAAAGCTGAGCGTGATTAAATTTTATGAAAAGTATGTATTATTTGTTCATAATGTTGTTATTTTTTATGAACATCTGCTCCAGGAACGCTGCGGTCTTTCCGGAGTTTTCTTTCACCAAGATTCGCATTTTAGGTTCATCATAGTTTGAGGTCATTCGAGTTTTTCTGGATCCATGCTCTCCGAAAATTAGGTAGTTTCAACGAACTATGATTATTAAGTCGACCACAGCTCCCATGTACCTACTTCAATCATAGAGGTCGTAGAGATCGAAGATGTTTTTCAACTGGACTTGTCATCTGGGAAGATTTGTTCGATCTACACTCGATATCATGATGGAAAGTTTGTGCATCATTGGGCTAGTGGATAATTTTCACTATATAGATACACATCACGAATCCATCTCCCCCTAGATCGTAATGTTCGCCATTCTTTTTCATAGAGGAAATTTATACCCATGAGCAATTATATACCTACCACATTTGTAGGTTGCTATTGCATTTGGGCCTTCTTCATTCGTAGATTCAAAATTTAATAGAAAATGTTACATCCAAGAGATGGTTCCCATTGTGGCGGACATTACAACATCCCAATAATACCTACTCCCAAATTAATGCTCACCATCGAACCGATTAATAACTTCTACTCACAAAGCTATCGTTTGCCATTATTTTTTATTGTCGACTTTAGATGAGCTGGAAGGACAAAGGTTGTGTCAAGTTTTGAGCTGGTTCTCAAAATAGGTACTCGTATTATTATTTTTTAAATTATTTAATATTTGAAATCTGTAAAACATAATGATAGTAATGAACATCGGTGAAACCTTTCGCTCTTATTCAATTCGTGAGTTGAGAAAAAAAACTCAATAGCGATTTTGAATTAATGAAGCTCGTAATGGATAGTTGTCGAATCATTATTCCATCAAAGTTGTCAGATCAATTTTCCTATGGAGAGACGAAGAACTAGTTTTTTTTTATTTTTTATTTCTTGTTGTTGACTTGATCGAATTTCTCGAGATCCGGATGCGTTCACAAATTGAGAATTAAGACGAACCAACTTAATTGGTATTCGCAAGTTTCTAAACCACTACCTTCCTACCTAGATTTGAACTCATGCAGTTGCAATTTCTCAACCTTCCTATTATGGTCGATATAGATACGACCTATTCATTGTGTAATTTTGACCGGAATTCATTTTATTTCAAGAATCACAACGTCCCTGCCCATAGGTAGGTAGGGTCTTGCAATGCAAGTTTGTAAGTAGAAAGCACTTACCGATCATGTAGATTGTTTAGAAATCTATGACATTTGGATGCTGACTGCTATTTACCGTAGGATGGTGCTGAAAAAACCAACTCTATACTATTTGCTCAGAATTTCATGTCCAGAAACGGTTGACCACATTTCCTGGGGTTGATGTCGTGACCCTGTTGATTAATATTTGCCCTTTGTTATTTCCTTTGAACTGTTGAGCATCCTTTCTTTTGTAGTGTGTACATACATTTCAACGAGATAAAGACACTCTGGTGGTCTTTGAACATAATGTGTATAAATATTATGTAGTTTGAAGTACACTGTTCATCAATTTTTGCCAAGAGAGAAAGAAACAGTTTTTTGTTGAAAAGTGTTATGTGGAAACATGTGATTACTGCATTTATTTAGTATTTGTAAATAATTATCTTCTGTTGATTAAACATTGATTTTTGACTTTTTTATGTATTACATTGCATGATGTGTATTGATGATTGACATAACGTATACGAGTGGGCATACCCGCCTTGTTCCCTAAATACAGTTTAGTTCAATAAATTATTCAACATAAAATGAAAGTACAAAAACAATGTATTAAATGCACCAAGATTCTCTTAGGTTCTCAATTTGTGGCGCTATTTCTTATGCAACTTAATATTTGTGTGTATATATGTACCTATAATTGAATATAATTACTATATATAGGTATATATTCATATGGTAATATATGAATATATCGTATATATACAATGGAATTCTCTTATTGTTGTATGATAGAATAAATTGTTTGTTTAAACTGTTGTCTCCTCGATTAAAAAATAGAAATATCAGTTAAATAAATTACACAGTGTTGTCTCGTTTTTTCCCTCCTTTAACAAGAAATTGTGTAGATTAATGTAAACGTGTAACGTACTGGTCTGCCAGAGAAACTTTGCGTCCGTGTGGCGCCCCCTAGGTAGCGGATCCGCGAACTAACGATCGAGTCTACCTTCCTTGGACAACGCGGAATCACGGAAATTAGAGCGGTGAGAAATATGATGTTCACGGCTGCACTGTGAACGAAATGGCGTCTTGTGTTGTTTTGAATCGAAATCGAAAGTGTTTTTGGTCCAAGTTATTGTGCTCTCAAGTGTTTCCCCCCGAGTTTTTTCTCGATCAAATTTATTTCAACTGTTCGTTATGAACAAACCCCCATCTACGCCTAGTAGGCGAAATTCGTGCAAAGGCCAGGGTAACTCCTATTGAGATGGTTTGGGGGGATTTGAAAGGGAAACTTGCCTACGGATCCGTTGGAACTTTTTTCGGAGAAAAAGAGAGGTACTTTTCGTACTTTATTCGCTGAATATTCCATAGAACAGTGGCAAAAGGTGTGCGGGAAAGTAAAAGATGATACTGAAATGCAATACATGCAAAGTGACCAAATCATCGACGAACGAGTAGATGAGATGATCATCCGATTTGATTGAGGTTCCAGCAGTTCCTCTGAAGATAGTTCTGATGAGTGGTATTTGTCTGATGATTAATAAAAACATCCTAGATATATTTTTTTTAACCTACTTGTTCAATACATTTCTTGTCAATTGTTTATACCTGTTTCCTGTTTATATTTCTTATTCTTTCCTGGTACCTACCTAATCCGTCATAAATGATTTTTGTAGCAGGTAAGTAAATAGGTACCTACCTACCTTTTTTCGTTCTCAGATATATTTGCATTGTGATGGGTTGTATTCGGCAATCAGAAAATAATAACGTAGGATCAGTTTTAAACAAAATTAGTAATTATGTACTAGTTTTATTATAGACAATCACAATGCGAATAAATTATTCTTTTACGTACCTACCTACTAATAAATCAAGAAAATCGTGAGGAAATACAAGAAATAAAAATATTGGGTTAAAACTCTATTTTCATAGGCACGTACCTATTAATTATTTGGTTGGTACCTACCTATACCTACCTGCAACATTATTATATTCCATATTATATATATATACATTATTAATTATACCTGCCTGCAACATTATTTGCAATATTTATGTCATAATGCAAGCAATTAATGGAATTAGGCTTCAAAACAGATTAGAAAATGCACGAATTTCAAGCTGCAGTAGGAGGGAAATCATGTCACTTTTGAGGGGAGAAATTCCCGAAAAATTATCGTACGCACGGAAATCTGCTTGATGATAAGAGATAATTAGTTCTATGTTCTCCAGAAGAATGAGCCAAAGGGATGCAAAGTTTCTGTGGCAGACCTATAGTGTATGTAGTTACAGAAGTTCCGAACTAGCTTGACGCCACCTGTCTTTGAAGCGCCC
Source organism: Lygus lineolaris (assembly GCA_030264115.1). Classification (NCBI taxonomy): domain Eukaryota; kingdom Metazoa; phylum Arthropoda; class Insecta; order Hemiptera; family Miridae; genus Lygus; species Lygus lineolaris. The sequence continues at coordinate 54,379,331 of JAEMON010000001.1, forward strand.
ACTCCAGATGGAAGGATGGTCCATAATCATTAGGCTTGGGTACTCCCAGGTACAATATTATTGCTATAACTAACAAATATCAAACAGCTTGAAAACAGATCGTCAACCTATTAACCCTTTGGCGGGAGCGCGATTTTTTATCACACAACCAGGCGCGCGCCAAACTCAGTTGGGCAACGCATATCATGGGTTTTCTGCACACAATCCAACTAATTTTATAAAAGGAATACGCAGTGTATGCATTAAACCATATTGTGAACATATTTTTCTACATTTTTTCATCATCACAGACTAAAAACGTAAGTTTACACATTTACATATACCTCAGTAAATGTGAGGAACATTCTTTTTTAGGAAAGAACCACGAGGACATTATTTTTTACGAAAAAAAGTATGTAACTATTAGTTACTAAAATAATGTCCCTCGTGGTTCTTTCCTAAAAAAGAATGTTCTTCACATTAAATTACCAATATGTAAATGTGTAAATAAATCACGTTTCTTGATAGTTACTAACTATCACAAAATTGAAAGCAACCACCATGTAGGTAAGTTCTTCATCTGGTTCCATTCAATGAAAAGTAGATATCGTATACGAGTATTATTATATCTAGAGGACAAATTAATATGAAACGTTAGTCTGCACATAATTGAAAATAAATTGTAGCTGTCTGAATAAAACAAAAA
>JAEMON010000001.1:54395210-54406590 GCA_030264115.1 Lygus lineolaris
TAACATGCGATCTGGTAACAGTTACCTGGTCACTATGTTACACTCTCCCGGGTTAGAAAAAATTTTGTGAGAAACTGTTGACTTAAGAGTCTTCCCGAGTTCCCTCGTGGTTCGTTCCTTGTACAGATTAAGGGGTCGAAGTATGTACTTGACAACAAGACACATGAGCATTTCTTATGTATCTCATGTACAATTGATGAGTGGTAGGCCTCCCTGCTTCCTGTGAACTTGACTTTTTTGATTGATGTAGTTGTAATTCATGCAGTTACGATAGGAGGGATTCCTATATTAGAGCTCTTGTGAGCGTGGTTTTTTTCTTGATTTTTAGGAGTTAAATGCAATGATTCTACCTTGGGTTGCTCTGATTGGGTTGGTCATAGTATTTCATTGTAAGGGTCATGGCTTGTTGTAGGTTTTGGTATGCCGATTCCCAGATCTCGGCTTGGTTTACTGTGTTTTGGTCGTCCACATCGAGGTCCCATACAAGTTACAGTGGTCCCTTATGTCCCGACCCAAATATAATTTGGCCGGGAAATACCCAGTGCTGTCGTGTTGCAATGTATTGAGCCCTAATTGTATATATTGCAGTTCCTTGTCATATTGTGTTTGATCGTTTGCATGGAAAAAAGTTAGGGTCATTTTGATGGTTTGCCTAAAGTACCCTGTTTTGCTGAAAATATGCTACTGCAATGCAGTTGTAATTTATATTGCAGTTCCTTGTCCCATTGTGTTTGATCGTTTCGATGGAATAAAGTTAGGGTCGTTTTGATGGTTTGCCTAAAGTATCCTGTTTTGCTGAAAATATGCTACTGCAATGCAGTAACGGGAAAAAAAGGGACAGGTGATCAAAAACTGGATTCAGTTTTTTCCTCCTCCTGAAAAATTGGGATTTGGTTCATGGGGAGTGTTGCGTCTTAAGCGACGAATTCGGTCACTTCTTGCCTACCGGTAGTCGTCAATACTGAGAAATGTATTAATTAAAAAAAATAGGAAATTTAGGTTGATACGGTGTGTTGTCCTAATAGGTAATTGATGTATTGAGGTAGATGGGGTGGAATGTTTTCGAGTATTTCTCGATTTTGTAGTCTAGTTGAAGCAATTTTGAGCTAACCAGTGAGAAATCGAATAAGAGTCAGTCAAAACCTCATTTTCGTGAAAATGGTCGATAGAGCGTGTTGCTTCTTCGAATTGTCTCCAACATGTTTTTTACTTTCCTCAGTTTTCAAGTGGAATGAGCCATGAGAATTTCGAGAAGGCATCTATGGCCACTGAAATAAAAATGTTTTGGTGTTTGCTACGGGGCAATGGTCCAGCTACGTCGAGAAACAATGTTTCTCCAGGTTTTGCGGCAACGCGTGCCAAACATACGCCCGGTGATGTCTGCTCGCGCTTTGAGCAATTGCACATTAGGCACTTGGCGACTAACATGCACTAACCCTGGGTAATAAACGTCCTTTTTCTATCGTTTATGAACGCCTAGGTGTGCACCAAACACCAAACTATGACAATAACGAAAAACCATAGGTGTCAGGGCGGCTGGTAATAGCGGTTTGCACACTCGGGGGATTGCGTACAAAGCGGAGGCAAATTCGAGTTTGTAACTCAAAAAATCTTGCTCCTGTGGGCTCAATGTTTGCCCGGTGTAAGCTGTAGCGTAATGATGTACCCCCATTTTTGACGAATTACCCCCGCGATGGCCTTTTTGGATGCACCCGTGAACAGATGAATAGCCTTGTTGTAGTGTTGGCTGTGCCATAAGTTTCGCCCACAACATTTCATACACACTCTGGTGTCCATTCAAACATTTTGTTCTTTTTGCGTAATGCGTTCAATGGAACCGGGATTTCGGCTAAGTCGGGTATAAAGCGAGAACAGAATCCTACTGCTAGTACTGCTCCTAAAAACTGACTGACCTGTTTGGCCGTGGTGGGGTGGGTGGGATGGTTAGAAGTTGATGTGCACTTCGCCGATTGTCAGGTGCTCGTCACTAATAGCATGCCCCAAAAAACTAAGACTAATAAAACATCTAATAACTATATTATGTAGAGTCCATTCAAGTCGCCCAATATTTTCTGCATAATTGTACTCAGGATCTGTGACTAGATGCGCAAACCAAATGGGAGCCAGAAAAACTAAAAGCAACCCTCTGAGCATAAATTTGAAGGTCTTATACTTTCTGCTGTTTTCTGTTAAGTGTATCTCATTATATGCCTGATTAAGGTGTAAAACCGTGAATACTTTGGCGCCCTACAGGTGGTTTAAAATGCTTTTGATCGTGGGTAGCTAATATTCTATCAAATTTAGACATTCGTTCATGAGTTTATAGTTGATTACCAAGCGATTGAGTGTATTTCAAATTACTAATAGCCTAGTAACGAGTACATTGTTTTCTGTCTCCCGTATTAGGTACCAAAAGATATTTTCTCGGTAACCACCATAAGAAATATCCAATTTTTGCCCCAACTCAACATTTTCTCACTTGTTCCATCAACATGCAACTCTCGTTACGTGGAGGAGGTTAGCAAAAAAAGAGGGACATCTTTGCCAACTTCCTCTCTTTGCTTCTTCCGGGTCCAAAACATCCGACTGCCATTTCCGGTTTATCAGGGCTTTTAGCAATTCCCTCGGCGGATTTGATTGTTCTAATCTATTCTGATAGTCCCTCGTCCCCACAGAACGTCTCCCCAAGCGCCTCTTTTTCGCTTCATCTTCAAGAGATGTTCCCTCACCAGCAAAAACACATTTTCCCAAATCTAACACACCATAAATACGAAGAGAAATGTTTTGAGCTCCATCGCCGCTCGCCTGAGTATCGTAAGTTGTAACGCATTCAATCTAAATGTGATTACACTGTTGAGACCCGGTGCTCGACATGCTTCCTGCATACTCATGACCAAAGTTCGCATGATACCCGACGATTAGGCGTTCTGAAGAAGGAAGACCATAATTTATTCCTCCTAATTAATTCGCCGGTCGAGTCAAGCCGGAGCAAATAAAATAGTCGCCGAAGGAATTGAAAACGAAACCCGAGGAACAATTAACCCCCCTGTAAATTGATACCGCAACACGAAATTATGAACCCGGCCCTGGGGATTAAGGAGGGATCGTTTTCATAATTAAGGTCGAATTTCTGGAAGCGTTACACTTTGCTATGTTCTTCACGGTATATTAAATCCAATAAACGGGCCTACAGCGTCCGATAGGAATCAACTCGTATATCAGTTTATGGTAATATTTATACCGCGATGGCGGTGGTCAGCCATCCGACCATAGATGAGCTACGATCCGGCCCCGGATGCCGGGGCGTCAGAGGATTATCAGGGTGGTTTTCGGGAGGAAGCCAGGTGAAGGTTGTACCAGAGAATCTCGAGGTGAAGTAATACTTCCATACTGGAGGACCCTGACCGTGAGATCCGGTTGGTCCGAGTTCTGTTCAACATCTGTCAGGTGATATCTTAAGCTCTCAACATTTTTTTGAAACTTTATCAAAACGAGCTGAGAAAAAACTTTTAAAGAAAATATGAACCGACTTCTCCCTACCGCCTGTAGTAACTAACCCCCCCCCCCCCCCCCCCCCCCCCCCCACACACACACACACATTTTAAAAAGAATCAGGTCGATTGATAGCGAAAGATGAGAAATGCGGCCCGGACAAACATGTATAAAATAGGGTCGTTCTTCTATGGCACACCGAATAGAGACACGTTTTAATTTCGTAATTGTGAATTTCTTAAGTCCTTGTTTAAAAGTCAAATTGGCATGAAGGCCCTTTATCCCCCTAGAGAATGATAAAATAGGAAGAATGCTGCCAACCGCATCAAAATCCGTTGCAAATTGGATGAGAAAAACTGTGCAACGCTAAAATGGTTATGGGAGGGAGATGGGGGAGGTTATCAGTTTTTAAAACTTATTGGTCCTAATCAGTAATACACCCTTCAGTAGCCGAGGTTTTGGCAGTTTTTAAGGAAATTTTGGGCTCACTCCCTAGCCCCCTTAAGGGGCTCCTCAGCCGAAGCCTTTGCACGTTATTACTGCCAAAGTTAATCCACGGGTACCTAGTCTTAGGCAGGCTTACTGAAAGAAGGATATTCCAATTAGATCGAGAAGTACCTACAAACGCACTGCTGTGAATTCTTGGCTGCAATGCCCGCCTGGTGTCACAAGTCTACCACCGTTCACTGGTAAAATTGTCTTATTTCAGGTCAATTGCAATTCTTTCCCTATACCCTTCGTAGAATAATCCAAGACTATCAAGTGAAAGATAATCCCTTGAGGGTGAAGCGACAAAGCTGATGAGCATCCGGTGAGAAGGCGGTCGGCATCGCGTGCCCAGTATGATCATCATCTTTTAAGTGAAAAGGGGGAGCCATCCTGGACTTCTAAAGTGAATTATTATTTAGAAGTTATTACGTTAAAGAAAGTGAGAGGTCACTCGTGTCCGTGAGGTACCACCTCATCCATCATCCAATTAAGGTGTGGATTAGGAGGCAGGGCTAGAGTCGGTGATGAGGCATCTAAGGGAGTTGTTGGCTCCCGTCAGCTCATTCCTACTCGAGGATTTCGATTTCGGAGCTGGGATTCATGATCCTCCCTCAAAATGCTCAACCAAATGACACAATGTAACGAATTTTCAATTTGAGATTAAATTCTTCGGATTCTTTTAATGCGATCATGTCTTCATCTACGGAAAATGCTCAAGTACGTTGCATTTTGCTTGTTCACCTTGTTCCTCCGTTACTCTGATGATGTCTTTTAACCTGAAGAAAACTGGTTACCTACCTAATGAAAACGTTCTCTATTTCGACGAAAATAAGGAGTTAGGTAGGTACAATGTTAAACCGATTTCGACAGTTCATCTAGAACTGAGTTATTTTTCAGTCGTTCAGTTCATTCTAGTTTATTATTTTCAATAATAAACCTTTGGAATCGAGAACGAAACAATTTTTTTTAACCCCAATAAAATGTTGATGTCTGAATCCAAGAATCGAATTCAAGAATCAATCCCTCACGTCACTCTGCCGTGAACCAAATGAAATTTTCTATACCGGCCCCATTTTGGGTCTAGTTGTGCCCCAAAGGTTGGCGTTAAAACGTCATTTTGGTTTATTATTAAACCTTTGGAATCGAGCACGAAAACAATTTTTTTAACCCCCCCTCAAAATTTGAGGTTTTACGTTTCAAGGTACGTAGAATCCAAAAATCGAATGAAAAAAAAAAATCTGTCCGTTCGCCGTATGCCGTACGCCTTCCGCCGTACGCGGCACTTTCCTTAGTAAAAATGGTCCAAAATTAATGAAATTCGGTATACCGGCCCCATTCGGGGTCTAGTTGTGCCGCGAAGCTTGGCGTTACCGTCAGTCTTTTCTAAGGGTTAGAAAACAGGGGATCAAATTTTCAAAACGCCCTAGCTCGAAAATTTCAAATAGGAAGGTAAATTTTTTCCATCGATTTAAAATAGAACACAATTTTTAGCGTCGAATGAGACCTTGCGGAGCGTTTTAGGACCAACCGTTCGCTCCCTGTAAGGACTTAAGGGTTGGACGAAAAAAAGAGCAGAAACACGAGTGTGAATCGCAATTCTTCCCGAGTAGACAAAATCTCCGTTCAAATATCAGCTGTTCAAATGCAACTTTCTTTCGATTCCACCGAACCAAGTTTGTTGTTCACTTTCAGAAGCTTCCTCAGTTACTGCATTTCATTAAGAATGAATGATACAACTCTCCGATAATAATAATTACAAGAAGGTACCTAGTCATTGTCGCCAAGAGTTGATTGTGAACCTCGCTGTAGGTGGGTATTTTATGTCAATAGGATCTTTGTAGATGGGCTTCTATACAGAAAATAATAAACCGTTGTGTAATAATTTGCAGCGTTTTTCTCTAAGGGGTAGAAGGAGAAAATTCAAAACGACCTAGGTCGACAACTTCAAATAGGAAGGTACAGATACGTTGTCCATAGATTTCAAATAGAACCTGATTAATAGGGTCGAACGAGACCTCGCGGTGGACATAGCCACCGGGAAGGCATTAGAGGCCGCTATTCTAGCAGTGGTCTCTGCAGTTTGGCCCTTTGGATCTGTGTCCTTGAAGTGATTTCAGATTGATCCTTTGAGTTAAATTAAAGTGTCGATATGAAGCGGAGATGATTAGTTTTATTTTCCGGCGGAGATGATATGGAGAGGAGATGATAGGTACCATTTCCGGCGGAGTTGTTGTACGTCCATTCTAGGACCAACCGTTCGCTCCCAACAAGAATTTGAGGATTGAACGGAAAAACGAGCAGAAACACGAGTGTGAGTTGCAAATCTTTCCGAGATGGCCAAATTCTCATTCAAAGACCAGCTGATCGAATAAAACTTCTTTTCGTTTCCACTGAATCGAGTTTCTCTTTTACTTTCATGAGCTTCCATAATTACCTACTAAATTTCATTTTTTATGTCCTAGAACTTTCGGATGATGATAATTACCGGCAGGTAGCTACTTATGGCGATAGAAACTCGCGATATAATTACGGTGCGTATATTTGCTATGTGGTATGGTACATACTTGCAGATGGGTGGGTATAGAAAATAACAAACCGATGTGTAATAATTTGCAGCGTTTTTGTGCTTAATGAGGACATAATCGTTGAAATCGACTGACATTGTTATTCAATTTTTCGTGGAAATAGACATTGATTTCATTTACTCCGATTTATTTATTTGAAATGGAGCACAACTTCACCGCGAGTGATCAGTTTGATGTTTCTCTCCATAATCGTGTAATGCAGGATGTTTTTATTAAGAACTACATTACACTATGACATAATACTCTGCACTTGTAATACACTGTAACTTAATTTTCTTCCAAAATTCGTAATAGCTTCATTTGTTCTTTAAATTCGCTAAAAATCTGAGGTTTACAGAATGTGGGAATTCAACAAAGCTCATGATTATCAAGGGAACCCATGGGAAGGGATAACAAAATCAATAGAACGTGGGGAGACGGAGGTTCGCAGGTGGTATGACTGAAACCTATTTAATTAAAACTAGCAATTAATCAGCTGTGTCTTTTCTTCCCTTGTTCTAAAGCACCCCCCGGAAACCCCTATGGGACCGGTAAATAAAAATAATAATCCAACCCTCGCACCCCACACCATCTTCACCAAACCGGCTGCTACCATTATGACGACGCTTTGGAATTACCCCCGTGGCAGTCTTTGGGCGTAAGCCTTTCTTAAGAGGATAAATTGAAAATGGAAGTTTTCCCCCCAAACAGCAGAATTATCTTTAAGCCTTCTACTCCGATTTCTTTCTGTGTAAGCTGGGGGAAGCTAGAGTGGTTTGTGAACACTGTTATGTGCTGTAATAAACCGTAAAAATCACGATTTTGGACGCAGGGTTGTACCGCTTTCATAGGTGGTTTTGAAATCAGGGGAGGTAACGGTAAAGTTGACGGGGAGGTAAAGTTGAAGTTCAATTTTTGAGGGTTCTATTTACAAAAAATTAACAAAACAAAATGAACATTTATTCTGGTTCAAGGCGGAAAAAAATCGAAGAAATGAAAGTGGAGGGAAAAGGTCTAGAGTACCATTGAGCGTTCTTTGATACCTAAAAAATATTTTGCTTCTCCAACAAGAAAAGTGCATCGGCGTGTGGCAGTTATTGTCCCAGGCAGAACTATATTAAATATATTCGTCCGAATTTCAAGAAATCTTCAGGGTTTAGTCAGGTTAGTCCCACGACGGCTCTCTATGAATTTCGGACCAGTGGGAGGCACAATCCCGAAATTCGGTTTCACAAGCAAAATTCCGACCAATTTTTATGAAATTTTCATGGTTTGAGGAGGTCAGCCATGCGAACATCCGCAAAATTTAATTTTCGTGTTCTCAGGAGAAAATCCTAAAGAATCGCAATGATCCGGTTGTTTCAGGTTTTCATCGGTTTCTCCCAGTTTTTCTGTATGTAATGAACCTAAAATTATGATTTACACACAACTTAAAATTATGATTCACAGTATGTAATTATGATTGTATACATTTTAAGCATGGTCCTATTCTTCTTGGAAAGAAAGTTAGAAAACAACAAACGGTATATAGATAATTCCCCATGATATTTCATGTAGATCTCGAATTCAAAATTAATTTCTCATGGAAAAGTTGAAGTTTTAATATTCAAAACTGTTTTTGTTTTTGTTTTCAAATGTACTCAATTTACTCACTCAAATTTACTCCTATTGGGGGGGGATATTGCTTTAGGGCCCTCCGTAAGGAAAGAATATCTGGATCCGCTACTAACCCCGTTAAGTTGAATTCATTTTTCTTGTTAGTAACTTCCTCCTCTCTATCTTTTATCGGTTTCTTCGCGTTTTGGGAATATTTTCATCCCATTTTGCAATTTTAATAATGGAAGAGAAGTTTAAGAACAGTCCATTGGTTCATATTTCTTCAGAATAAGGCCCTGGTGAGGCAGTTGTCGGAATGAAGAATTTCTCGCAACTATGTATACTCGCTATTATACGAGTACATCGACAATTCCCATTTCAATCTCGGATTCATCTCTCTCACGCGGCTGTTGTGACTCCGCCGCCGCTCTCAGGGACCTAAACTATGCATTATGATGAATATCAAGCCATCACTGAGGGGGCCCAGCACCCCCCCCCCCCCCCCCCCCCCCCCCCCCCCCCCCCCCCCCCCCCCCCCTCATACCAACCCATTCACAAATCAATAATAATCACATTCCCTTCACCCTTTGTCTACATGTGTTACTCGGCCGAGGGATACATATTCATGCTTGCCCTCATATAATGTGTTTTCACGGTACACGCGTCCGTTTCAATTTCGTTATTATTCCACTTCAGTGGGGTGTAGCAAGGGTTCCTCGATCCACGTCCCTCCCCGATACCAGTTCTTCATTAGATAAACGGGGAGTCGCAGACGGCTGATTTCAAACTGTCAACCGCTCTTGATGTAAATTATTAAACTCCTAGTTGAAAACACACAGAGGGATTTTTTGACATTTGGATACGATTTAATCTGCAATAAATTACACTTACCGCACTACTTCTTGTTTGTTACACTTCTCATTGGAATGTCCTGAATCGAGGGAAAACGCCAATCTTCCTGCCTATCACAAAATTACTACCTATCAACCTACACTACCATCTTCATTTGACACTTGATACGTAGGGAAAATTCTCTTCCTGCGTTCTCATTTCGAGATGCACTCCCACAAGATGTTCTCATAGCCCAATTTCACAATTCTACTCTTCATTGAGAAAATTTTGTAGAGCAGAAGTAGGTATGTATGTAGGTACCTACTTAGATTCACCTGAAGATTATGAGGTTGGTACAATAATACAGAAGATGAATGCTTGTCTGCCTGAAGGTAAAATTAATCAGGTGCGCTTATTTAAGATATAGGGTTTTTGTTATCAGAATGTTCATTTTGCCGATTCACATCCGTGGTATTGAGGCCGTAGTTTTCCCATATCGGAGCAACGAGTTACAGAAATGTAAAACCCTCCACGCTGACAGTGATATAGGGGGTGGTTTTCGTGAACGTGTCACGGACGCACTCCTTAGAAAGGGGCTATATGACTAACCGCGGCAGGTCACGGATGGTCTTTATTCACGGATGGTCAAGACCTCAATAAATTCCATGCCCACCCGTGATCAAGGGTCGTTCACTGTTTGACAAGGCGGCGCCACTGCGGCACCTACGGATTTTCCGTAGTGAATCCGTTACTTCCCTGATTCATTCCTTAGCCCAACCTGTGACCAATCAGCGCATAAAAGCTAGCTTGAATCTAGGTTTTCCTTAGCGAATCCGTTTTTTCCCGTGATCCTTCCGTGAGCCCATCTGTGACCAAATAGCACCTAAAACCCACGTTCTAGCAGTGAATCCGTGAGTAACAGTGACCATTCCGTGAGGTCACTGTGACCTACCCCTGGGTTTTCATTAGAGCACCCGTTACTATCAGTGACCTATCCGTTGGTTTTCCGTAGGGAATCGTGGCGGATCGTCCACAGAAAGGTAACGGAAGGACAACACTCAGTTGCCGTTCCGTGGCGGATCATTCACGGAAAGGTAACGGAAGGACAACCCTCCGTTGCCTGTCCGTTGAGAAGCCACACTACGGGCCTTTCAGGGACGAGTAACTGAGAGATGTGTGCATCCCTATTCCATCGACCGGTTCACGGTGACGCCATGGAACCATAACCAGTCATCATCCGAGATGGGTCTGTAGCCCTCACGGGCGATGACGGAAAATGGTCACGGAGAGGCGTCCGCTGCCATGGCCTCCCCGCAAACTGGTTGACGGAATGGTCATGGTCAAGGATGCACATGCACACGTCTCTGAGTTGCTTGTTTATGAGAAGCCCGTAGTTTACGGTGAACCCTCAATGGACATGCAACGGAGAGAGATGTCACTCCTTTACTTCTCCGTCAACTGCATCCCTCACGTCCAGTACTGGTACTCAAATTTAATGACCTCGGCAAATTTGCTAGTGTTGGATGCGAGAGATCCACGATTCCCTGAAACCAAAGAAATAATGTTAATCACAATTCGCTAATTCATACGAAACAATAATGAATGTATATATGAAGTATGTAAATGCCAGAAATATCCATTAAATTTTGAGCCTCTACACATGCATCTATGATACCCTGTAGTTCATCTTGTAGTTCTTACTGTTAACTCAATTACTAATTCTCCTTACATGAAGTTGGAAGGGTAGCTACTAGGTAATGATGAAAGTCAAATGCTATGTAAAAATGTTATTCAATAATAATTAAACATAATTATTAACAATTAATAATTCCGTGGCAACATTTTAAAGGTTATAAACTTATGCAATGATTATAATCACAAGGTTTCCGTGCAACAATACGGTGTTTCACACACTAACTCGTTCCTAGATAATTTTTAGTGAATTTGATAAATGCAAATTTCGTTCAAGTACACACTACCTATAAATACATGATTCTTCATGTTAAAAGGTAAGAGAACTAACATTAACTGTTACAATAATAATTAGAATCACAAGGTTTTCGATCAATAATATGGTGTCGTACATACTAACTCGTTCCTAAACTATTGTTAGTGATTTTGATGAATAAATAAAAGATACGTGTTAGTAGACACTACCTACGTAATTTATGAAATTCAGAAATTTCACACTGATAAATAGTTTGTTGTGTACTGTAAGCGGGGAACTCGAGATCAAAGGGGGTTTTATGGAGTCTTGGTTGTTGTGTCTATCTTGATACTAGTTGAAATAATGCCTTGAGGAGGCTTACGTGAACCTAGGGGTAGCGTGTCCACTTAACTAACATGTTAGAATTACAGCATGCAACCAACCAACCAACCAACCAACCATCCAACCAACCAACCTTAGC
>JAEMON010000001.1:54420446-54437824 GCA_030264115.1 Lygus lineolaris
AAATGATTCTTTGAAAATACGCTCATCAACTCATGCTGCATGGAATGGGACTTTTTTCATCGGTTTTTTCTTCTTTTCAATATGACTTTTCCTAATTGGTGTCATGGTGAGAGCTAGAATTACAAAAAATCATGTGATGTCAGAAAGACATGGTACCCACCTATAAAAGTTCACGGCTCTAATCCTAGTTTTAGGAACTGTTAGCGAATCTTCGAAGAAAATTAAGCTATTGCAATGGCTTCAAAAATTAAATTTGTATAATTTTGAAATTTTTCTTCATGGAAATCCGTTTCAGACCATTCTAAAACGATTCCTGAAATTTAACACTTTTATATGTGTGTTTATATGTGTGTGTGTGTGTGTGTGTGTGTGTGTCATTCCAAACAATATCTGACTGAGAAATCGAGCTAAAAATCTTTAAAAATTTCAAAATGTCAATAATATCAAAATAAAGGTTCAGTTCGTTGGCCAGAATTTTTTGAGTACTCCAAGTGTTCACATTTTGCAAATTTAGAGTCAAACATCGCTTAGAAAAACGCGTTTTTGAGGTTTTCGGTGTAAATTACTATCTTAAACATAGGAACATATTTATATGATATATTCGGAATCAGCGTTAAATTTCCAATAGAATCACCCACCATATCGGTTAAATTCGCTCATCAACTCATGCTGCATGAATGGGACTTTTTTTGGAGGGAAATTCCAGTGAAATGATCGTTGAAAAATTTTAGTAGGTGAGTGATTAGTTGATTGATGACTTAAAAAAAAAGTTAACAAGCACTGTCCAACTGTTGGGCCATCGAAAAACCAGGCCTTTGCCCAGAAGTTGGACGGTCGTCCAACTTCTGGGCCACAAGCCGTTTTGATGTTCCAGTAGTTGGACGCTGTTATTGTAAAATAAATATTCGACCTAACGGTCTATTTCTTTGATTGATACGTTGGAAAATAACTCAACATTGGAGAAAAATCATTTGAATATAAGAAAACCATCATAAATAGTCAGGAAAACCTTATGAATAAGACCACCTTTCCTTATCAAAATCAGAAGAAACACAACACGTCCGGACACTCACCACTTTGGAAACGAACTGAACAAAATAGTTACAACTCAGAGGTTACACTAAGGTTTCCAAATGGTGTAGTGATAATGTATTTTGGCGAGAAAAGGATCTAAAGTCGGTAAAAGGACCGTACCCTTAGTTATTGACGATAAAGTAACCTACTGTCCAACTATTGGGCCCTGTCCAACTATTTGGCCCGTTTCCTACGGAACCAAAACTGTTCAGAAAGCTCCGAAACGTAAAATGCAAGTGGAAATTTTGATTTTGGAGGACAACAATTTTTTTAATTTCTTTCACGAAAACAAAGCTTCCTACCTTCGGTAGTGAGGAAGCAAAAATTGTTTATCGCTAGGGTGTGAAGAAAACTTTGGATAAAATCTCAGCTGTTTGAATAAAGGTGGAATTCTGAAGGCTCTAGAGAAACCCTTACCTACGTAATACTTAAAGAACTGAACCGAAAAAAAAAAATGCGCTGAGATCGCATTGAAAATAGGAATGATTTAAATAATTAATTGATAATAATTAATAATTTAATGAATTCGATCAATTTAATAATTAAGTAAATGGTATTCTCACTAATCAGGAGCCCAAATAATGGTGGGCTTTGTGTTTCGTTTTGTTTGGTTGGCATCTTGGATGTAATTGGCCAATTACAGCGACACCCTTTTCAACGCCACTTTCCCGCCAAATTACAATAATAAATATTTCAATAAATTTTCTAAAATTACATATACACTATTTTTGCCTCACGTCTTCATTATTGTTTCTTTTGAGTCATTATCTTCCAGAAACAAAATTTTAAAAAATTGATGATAATTCCCCTTTGAACAACTTTGGAAAGCTGAGGTCCTGAGAAAGTTTTTCCTCTTGAGTCCCCAGCTTAGTAGTAGTTATTGGTTTAGAAGTGAACGGATGCGTGAAAGAATAGTCGAATTTTTAGGGAATTCCCTGAATTGGAAGTCTGAGCTAAGTTTTAAGCCTTAAAAATCAACTTGATAGTAAATCCGAGGTGGCGATTTCTTGTAGGAAATTTAACGCTCTTTTAAATAGTAGGTACATTCTTCATTTTAACACTGTAAGGTATGGGAGTTAAAGATAGCTTAAAACAAAATCTTAAAAGTGAAAAACTCTCGAAAACAAGGGGTAGAAAAAATCTGAAGAGAAACTTTTTGTCGGAAATTATCTGTAGAATCGATTTCTGGAGTTTGCCCCAACTTAACCGTAGACACCCTGGATAATTTAATCATGGCAATAAAAGTAGCTACCTAAGTACCTTATCATTATACTGAGTAGCATTGTGTAACGTTCAGATAGTTACTTCTTCTTCCATCATACAACAAATAAGAAAACTGAAGTAATTGGATTGTTGGCAACAAAGTAGGTAGATACCTACACAATGGGGAACTTGCATGGGTAGGAATTTTGCATTTTAAACCTCAAAATCTGATTCAAAACCCCCTGATGCCAATTTTCAGCGTGAAATCAAGGCTGGTTTGCCCAGAAAATTAGTTGAAAGGGGGCGCGTGACGTCAGTTAGATTCCACCAGAGGGGGACCCGCCCAGGCACGCGGGGGGTCGGTGACGTCAGTTAGGTTCGAATTGCAAAATAAATTTTCGGTACCTTTCAATCGTCAAATACCCCTCATAAAGCACCTTTTTCGAAAGCCATTATTAAGATCTTCCAAATTACAAAATAAAAAAGTTCCCCATTGTAAAAGCAAATAAAAACTTAGGTTTTGTTTTCTCGAAAGTGACTTATTTACCTTCGGTAGGTATCCACATGTGGAGATCATATTTCGTAGGTAAATCTATCACGTCTGTATCTATTATTATTACCCATACCATATTCGTGCAAGAAGTCAACAAATATTATCCTCTAAAATCAAAATTTGCGCTGGCTTTTTGCGTTTCAGAGTTTTCTGAACAAATTATTATGGTACCGTGTTTGCTTAAATGTCTGCACCTATGTGTTAAATTACATAACCATACGAAATTATGGTCTGATTTTGATCAAATTTTCCGGGGTTGAGCTGATTAGTCCCGTGACGGCCTCCTTTCAAGTTCATCGACGTCAGACCACTTATAGCGTTTGCGCATGCGCAAATGTGAATTTCCTGAAACTCCGGTTTCCCAGTTCGTAATGGACCAACTTTGGTCAAATTTGGAGTTTAGTTGAGGGATGACTCAAAGATGGTTGCCTATGAATTTGGTTACAACTGGATCAGAAATGGTTATTGTGCATGCGCAAATTTTAAATAGGTTGTCACAGGTGTAACCCCGGTACAGCCTATACTATTCAACCAATTTCGGCGAAACTTTCAGTGGGTACCTAACTAATTCTATGCGTCTATGTTACAAAAGTAAGGAAACTATTTAGGTAGGTAAATATTATGCATGTTTCAAAAACCAGTTCGAACCTTCTTTCTGAGGCAACCGGTTTATTGAAATATGAGACCAAACTGTATTTCCTTCGTACATTAATAGTATCAAGATTATACCTACATACCAATAGGTAGGTAATGACGGGATGGGGGAGAGGTAATAACATAGCCAATCAAGATTACTTGAATCTAAATATATGTACCCTCCTCAACATTACTTTTCCCCATTAGGTGGTACTGCACTTTTGCCCAGAGGTCGACTGGTGAGGGCGAGTCACCTAAAAAACGTCTGCCAAGTTGGGTGTGGCACATAGCTTCCTCGTATCCATAACATGATTTCATATAATATATGAAATGTTATATTATAACATCTATATTTAAAAAAAATCATCAAATGGATTACTAACTGCACAATCCCTGAAAATTCCATCGAAATCCGATGAAAATTGTCGAAGTTATGAGAGCTTCACGTTTGCACATGCGCAGTGGGTACAACTCATCCGATCTTGATGAAACTCGTAAAATCCGAATCTCCAATCGAATCTCCGATCCTCAACTGTCCTATAAATTTGAGCGAAGTCGGACCATTAGGTCGCGAGAAATATTGATGTTTCAAGGACTTCATGTTTACGCATGCGCAGAGGCTGCCGTTGGTCGGCTGGTAATGAATATCATAGGGGAATATCTGGGGGCTAACCCGCGTTATCCCTGAAAATTTCATAAAAATCGGATGAAAAGTGTCAAAGTTATACGTGTTCCAAGGATTTCAAGTTTTGCGCATGTGAAGTTAATACCGCTGATCCGACCTTGATGAAACTCGTAGGATACTATCAAACCTTCGATCTTCAACTACCCTCCAAATTTGAACGAAATCGGACCATTAGGTGGCGAGAAATTGATGTTTCGAGGATTTCACGTTTACGCATGCGCAGAGCCTACCGTTGGTCGGATGGTAATGAATTTCATAGGGGACCATCTAGGGCTTAACCCGCGTAATCCCTGAAAATTTCATCAAAATCGGATAGAAATTGTGGAAGTTATGCGTGTTGCAAGGATTTCAAATTTTGCGCATGCGCAGTGGATACCACAGACCTGATTTTGATGAAACTCGTATGGTACCATCAAACCTTCGATCTTCAACTACCCTCCGAATGTGAGCGAAATCGGACCATTAGGTCGCAAGAAATTGATGTTTCAAGAATTTCACGCATGCGCGGAGGCTACCGTTGGTCGGAAGGTACTGAATTTCAAAGGGGACCATCTAGGGCCTAACCCGCGTGTTCCCTGAAAATGTCATCAAAATCGGATGGAAATTGTGGAAGTTATGCGTGTGGCAAGGATTCTGGGACACACAGACAGACAGACAGACACGAAACCAAAATTGATCAGGAAGGTCTAAAACGTAAAACGCGAGTTGAAAATTTGATTTTGGAGGTAAAAAGTTTTTCAAATCCCAAAAGTGAAAACAATGCTTCCGCTACCTTGGTAGACCCGGAAGCAAAACCACTAGATAACAGCCGCCACTGCTCTCCCCTGTTTAAATTCCAGTGCCGTCAGCCTCCACTTTCCAGTTGGCAGGCGACGGCATAGAAGGGTTTTTGGAATCTGTATTCTGAGCGCTTTCAAATGGTGAAAGTATCAATTGTGCCAAAATAGTTTCATTTTTTGTGCAAAAAGTACCAATTTTCAATTGCCATCTGTGGCTTTTTAACGGCGGACCGAGGGCGGCACACTTGGATTTTTGTGGTCCTGGTGTCATGCCCCTTCTACCATCTAAGTTTCAGCTTTTCTAAAATAGTACTCGTATGTGCAAATTTCACGCATTTTCGCAACTTTGAACGGCCGCCATGTTTGATTACATCGATTTTGGGCCGGCGGTCTCGAATTTCCGTGTTCAGCCCAATGATACCTATCAATGATTTGAGATGTGTATTCCAACCTTCTTCTACAATGACTACCACTTTTCGGGACTTCGGGTTGGGCTCCAGGACTAGAACTACTCATGAGTCACTCGGTAACGTCATAGGTGTTACTGAACTCTGCCGGGGGTTGTTGGAACTTGTATCTATAACCTCTTCCTCAATAGAGTGCGTCTCATTTGTCTGAGAACATGGAAGGAGGCCGTTGTTGACACGGGGGGTTTTGAAACTTACACCTTTAGCCTTTGTTGTGAATTCCATGTTAACCATGTCGTGTAGCCATGGAAGTAGGAATTAAATTCTTCAATTAGGAATTAATTCCTACTTCCATGCACGAAGCAAATTTTTTGATATGGTAAAATCTATGAATAAGTTACTTCCACGTTCTACTGTAGGTCTTACTTTGCAATATTCTTTTGGCCTTCTGCCGTATTTGCCCGCAATACTGTCATCGCGTTTTTCTCGTTATTTTCGTAATTCGCTTGATGTTTTGAAAGTTTGTACGTCGAGTCGTGTATGTAATACCTTACCTACATAAAGTCATTCAGTTGCTCGTCCATTTTCTTCCTACTTCCACGTTTCAAACCGAATCAGTAGGTAACTGGCAAGGAAGCAAGGAAGTTGCGCACTCACCCTAGTGGTTTTGTGTCCACAAGCCTCTCGCTCCCCTGGTTTAGCCTACCGTTCCGTTGCGGGCGCAGCGACTCTTTCTGTCCAGCCTGGCAGGCCCAGGGTATCATTTCTTCATTTAAAAAAGTCCGTACATTTAAAAAAAATCGGGAGACTACTTCCCTTGAAGCCAAACAGAAAGGCAGGGCAGGAAACTGCTAAAAGTCTGTATATCGAAAAATGACAACCTGCAGAAGAAAAAAAAACGATTCCTGAAGTTTAACACTTCTTCATATGATACATTATTATAATATAATTTACATGGCACTCCGGACAGTATCTGTCGCTAGGATTGATATAAAAATCCAAAAAATCTGAGTGTCAATAATTTCAAAATCTTCGTTCACGAATCTGATGGGTTCATATATTTTAAAAAAATTGAATTTCTTTCCAAAAGTTCTACGGAACACCAGATTTGTAAGTCTCATTTATGTTTAAATGCCCTAAATTGATAGGATATCAATGATTTCATTCACACCATCAAATTTCATGTTGTCTTGAGTCCACACAGGTAAACATGTTGATCCTCAGCAGCTCAGAATGACCATTTTTGGGCTAATGGTCCCAAAAAATTGGCCCCATGGTTCGAACTGTCCCCAATGTATGTATAGGTATTTTACTGATTGACGTATTTCCTGAGGGGTTGGTGGTAGGTGGGACTTGATACCAGCCACTAACGCTTTTGAACATTCCATATTACAAAAGTGAGGAAGTTGTACTTACTGCTGTGTGCCCACCCAACTTGGCATACTTTTTTTGTTACAAGTTCGATGAATATACCATTAGGTAGGTACGTTTGGTAGACCAGCTGAAAAACCATTTTTTATTTGCTTTCTATTATTCATCTACTTATTTACTTATTTGCATGGTACGTGGTTGAGGTTGAAGTTGAGGGGAATGGAGAGGGGGGTATGGAGAGGTGATGGGTGCGGTACCCCTGGAAAAAGTACCTAGCTACACTACTGGTACACGTACAACATCCGTGCAGTGCCATCTTTCATCATTCCTGTAGTTAACAAATACAAATGTTAATAAAAATATAAGACATTTTTCAATAACCTCATTATACCTATACCTCAATAATACCTCATTCTCGAAGACTCTTCCAGCCCCGACGAGTCTATTGTCTATTCTGTGAGGGGAGGGAGCACGTACGTAAAATATAAACAACAAGATGCTTCGGCCGCGGACGAGTCCAAAAAACGGGATCCTCGAGGGGAAAAGCATACAACTAGAAGAGTTAAAAATACGTCCCGTCGGGGGGGCCATCGGTCAATCCGTGGACGAGTCCAAAAACGGGATACTCGAGGGGAAAAGCACGTACAATCGGTCGATTGTTCTTCCTTTGAGCGTGACGAGAATTTGTTCTTCCTTTTGAGCGTGACGGGGTTTCTCGACCAACATGCCATCCCAATGTGTCTAATGGGCGCAAAGAAGTATAACTTCAAAAACTGAATTCTCGTCCTCTATTACGTTTCTTGTATACAACAAATAGGGTGTTTTCAAAGATGAAAAACTAAAAAAATATCTGAAGCAAAATGGATAGTAAACCTACGTAATACATGAACATGGATTATATCATTATGGATGGCAAGTTTACAATAACATCATGGATAACTTCCATTTGAATCTCAACGAAAAGTGTACTTATATTTATATTATAACTCTTATATTTATATTATGTAATTATACTTCACAGTACAATTCAGAAATGACATAAAAATCCATTCCTAATCGTTATCCAAATTTTAAAAAACCTACCTTGTTTTAGCGCAAAATAAAATCAAGACTTCTTCTACAAGTTCGTCAGTCAATTCAGATTTATGTAGGCTGAGTATACACAGTCCATTCAGGCAGGTTGCTTTCGTCAAAATACAATAAAATCGAATATTTTTTAAATTAATTAATATTTTGTTACGATTACTACCCTTTTGACTTCTGATATTGTTTTGTATGGCCACACATATTTGAATATTTTTACAAAACAGTCCTAGCAGTTTAATGGGCCAGCTCACCCACTTGCCCCACTTTTGCTACTTCCTTGGTGTAGGATATTGATGAAAAAGTGCTTATATTCGAAGAAATCGACGGAAAATTGCGTTTTTTCCAAGCCTGCTTGGGGGCGCCTTAGTGATAATGCCTATTGTGATGCGCTACAGGCGCCGCTCGAGCCACAGCTAAGCGGGCAGCTTTGACCATGGAAGTAGGAATACTCCTACCTCCATGACCACTTCTATAGGCAAGGGAGGGCGCTTCCATTCTATGCTTACTTCCATGGTTATCATGGACCGCCTTATATAGTGTCCATGACAACCGCCATGCGATGTGCAACCTTCTCCATCCGCTTCGGCTTCCCTGTTCCCTCAAAAAACAACAGTCATTCGTTCGGCCTCTCCGGTATCATTTTGTGTATTCACTCTCTAATCTTGACGTTGTGATTTGATATTTTACGTTCAGACAGTTGACCAAAATTATCACTGAATAGTCATAGTTCTCCTTACAGTCATATTTCTCTCAACTAGTTAATCATGTCCCGCGGCAGCAGCGCCGGTTTTGATCGGCATATAACTATATTTTCACCGGAGGGCCGTCTTTACCAAGTTGGTAAGTATAATAATGTTTTCCACGTTCGTGCTCTATATAATGAATAGGTAATATAAATTCGGACTTATCCGATATTTTCGGCAATTTACCGAGTAGATATATCAAGTTATGATCGAATTTCGAAAGTAACTTCCAGGAAAGCAAGTCATGTCGAAAAATGAGGTTTTGGCGTGTACCACAAGCACTAGATACTCTCCTGTTCGGGAAAAGGTATTCCGTTATATTTGTGTCCCCTCTACCATTTTCTCGGCCACACCAGTGAACCAGGCCAATATCTCAATTAGTTACTTGCGCCTTCGTATTTTTTTGGGGAACTTACTGATGCCGCAATGGTTTTGTTTAGCGTCCAAGTCTCAGCGGTCTCGAGCGGTTAGGTACGATTCTTTAATTTTCCTCATCTTCGCTCACTTGTGTTGGTACAAGATCCTGGAAGGCGAGTAGGTTATGCTTCGTCATGCGAACTTTGTTTGCATGATTTTGTCGAGTCACCTTCTTTGGAATGAGATATTTCTGAAGGTCGGCAAATCGGAATTGTTCAATTGTTCGGAATTGTTGTTGTTGGTCAATGTTGGGATCAAACTAAAGCAGGCCATTCACGGTCCGATTTGTCGTCCAACATCCGATGTTGGACAACAAATCGGACCGTGAATGCGGTTGTCGGATTGTCGGAAGTCTAGTCGGACGAGTCGGAACATCTAGAGGTCCAACATCCAACTCCGACTTCCGACTGAGTCGGACCGTGAATGGAGTTGTCGGATCAGATTCGTCCAACTTTTTTCAGTCTGAGTGCGACCTTCTGAATGGTGGCGTCTACCGTCTCCCGCCGATTGTTTGTGTTAAGTTTAATTTTAGCGAATTTTTGAAGAAAATGAAGCTATTGCAATGGCTTCAAAATAATAATGCAAATTTTCTCCATGGAAATCCGTTTCAGACCATTCTAAAACGATTCCTGAAATTTAACACTTTTCAAATGTATATTCATATTTATATGTTTATATAATTATGTGTCATTCCAGACGATATCTGACTGAGGAATCGAGATAAAAAATCCGAAAATTTTTTAAAATATCATAATATAAGAAGAAAGGATGAGCTCGTTGTCTAGAATTTTTCGAGTACTCCAGGGAGTCAAATTTTGAAAATTTAGTTTCAAAAATTGCTAGTCGGATCGCTAGTTGGATAACAAGTCGGAGCGTGAGTGGTGAAAACGATCCGACTAGTAGTCCTACAAGTTGGACAACAAATCGGACCGTGAATGGCCTGCTTGAGTAGGTATCTACTTGGAATAAACTCGAAATATGTACCCGAGTTGTGTTCAATTTGCATTGAGTTTACACTCAAAGCTTTGGGGGTGTAGTTCGTTATCCGCCCCCATTTTGTTCTCTCTTTTGCATGCTCACTTGACCACCTTTTTCAATTTTTGTGGAGTGTTCCGTAAACTAGATTTCATGTGCTGTATGAATAATATACCGCCCTTATGTTTTCAAATACTCCACGCAATGAAACTAGACATTGAAAAAAATGGGGGCGTATACCAAACTATTTCCCTAGAGAAAAAGTTCGATAACCGCCCCCACGACTGAATTGCACTGATTCGGCCTGGGACGTTTTCTTGGGAGAGATAAGCGAAAGGCGTTCTGTTCTAATATGTCGTGGCAATTGGGAATAGGGAGGGACTTCCTTGTTTGAGTTGCGTTCTCAGTTAGTTACTGGCTTGTACGAGTGCGCGATTTAAAATGGTGTTGACCACCTTTTTCAATTTTTGAGGAGTGTTCCGTAAACTAGATTTCATGTGCACTTATGTTTTCGAATACTCCAAGCAATGAAACTAGACATTGAAAAAAGTGGGGGCGTATACCGAACTATTTCCCTAGAGAAAAAGTTCGATAACCTATTCAAACTATATATATAGATACTACTATATAGATATCTTTTTTCAACACCTAATTTCCCAATCTTAACCAATCAAACATTATAATTCGTCACGATTGTGCTCAAGAAGATGAAATCTAGTTTACGGAACATTCCTGCAAAATTGAAAAAGGTGGTCGGGTGTGCTTGCAAAAGAGAGAACAAAATGGGGGCGGAAGACGAACTACACCCAGCTTTGGTTCCGTGGGGACACGAGCTGATGCATAATCGGTTCAGACTCCCCTCATCAGGGTGGGCAACTCTACCGCTGCCAAGCTGTCTGATGTTGACCGATTTTCTGGGGTCATTTTAACTGATAAAGAATAGAAAGATAAGTAGAAGCAACTAACGTCATGAATTGGCGAAATTAAAACAATCATAGGTAATCTTTTAACCTATCTCCAAAAACGTATTAGTAATTCTGTAGTATGATACAGTTTCGGAGACGAGGTGACGTGGGGCTTCCCGCCAAGATAAAGAATAAAGAGCTACTTTATTCAACTTTTCAATCCAATTCTCATAGCTGTTATTTTAAAATTATTTTTTTATCAAAACACAGACACAGGACACACTGACATTTCCGGCCATTTAGGTTAGAGGTCGTTAGTTAACGTGTTCACTGCGTCTCCATAAAACCAAACTTCTCACGGGCCTGAAAGGAAAAATCAATCCATTCACAAAAGTCGAAATTTCGACTTCAATGATCGATTATAATTTTTTGACCAACCTGACGGTACAACGAGAGAAAGAGGTTCATCTACCTTCATAAACTATCGAGCAGTAATATTCGAGTAAGAATCGATTTTAGATTGCTTGATTAGCTCCCCCAGCAACCAAAATTCGAACGTCAGTCGCTCCCCATTTTTGCCCAGTTTTGATGACCTGTCCATCGAGATGCACTACCGAGAAACCAGTTTGATGGACTGTCCATCCAGACGCAGTGAACGTGTTAAAGACTGAACTATTCCTGAAGAACTAACTCCTCCAAAAGAACTACTCCTCGACTTAGTTCACTTCACAGAATGATAGTTCACTTTCACTTGGAACACAGAGTACAGATTCGTAATACTATAAACTGCTCATTAAGTATCCACCATCTTTCTTCATTAAAGGAACTAAGAGTAAGATAAGAACTACTCAGTCCCCTGCTAGCCACTGTCATGGAGGGGGGACTGGGACTGGTTAGTTCATGGTTCTTTTCTTACTCCTAGTTCATTCGGTGGGGACTGAGTTGGTGATTTAGTTATTTTCGTAATTCATTGAACGATAGTCCTCAAGTTCATCCATGGAAGTTAGATTAGGGAGGTACGTCCATGAGTTTATCAGCTGTTCGCTTGTTCGCCCCATGGAAGAACGTGTTAGTAGGGATTCCTACGGTTTCTGGTTTATTTATCATGGAACGACGTCTCAGCTGTTGTTAAAAGTCTGTACATACTGTAGTTTTGCTGGTGGGTAGCCATTGTGGTCATACTACTATGGGTCGAGGGTGGAAGGGTCTTGGCTCACTTCCGGTTCGACATTTGTTTATTGATCCAACATGTTTTGCAACATGGTGTTGCCTCATCAGGTATTTGTAAGGGTTGGTTATGCCGCCTTGTCCGTTCAATATTAACCCTTTCGGGACTAGGTCCTCATATATGCAGACCTACCTATGTGTACCAAGCCTGCACAAGTCTGTATATATGCAGACCTAGTTTTCTCGATTGTTTTTGACATTCTCCTGCGATCTGTTGGTGGCCAAGTGAATCAAATCTTCTCTATCTACGACAAAAAGGTGTAGTTTACCATTTTCCAACCCTTCCCACCCTCCTTCTCCTTTCGTCGAGCCACCCCTCATCACCCCCACCCCTTTGGTGCGATTTTTTACCTTCTTTTTTTTTTACTTCCGAGCGTTTGTGAGTGGCGTTGGCCTTTATTTTTTTAAAGAGACAAGTGAAGTTCATTCTATTTACACTAACGGCCTTCCAAACTCAGGTGAACCAGTTTTTATAACTTCTCACTAGAAAAAAGGGTGGAATAGTGAATATTTTCTTTAATTTCTTTATATTTTGAAAAATAAAAATTATTATATACGTATAAGTAGATAGTTTATTACTACAGGATATAATGAACATCCTGTCAAATTTCCATTGAAATCGGTGAAGTTTTGATGGCACAAACAATGAAAGAATCAAGCGAGGGCAAGACCGAAATTAATTCAGGCAGAGGGTTCTGCCACCCTCTCCGGCTACTCAGTTCCGAAAAGGTTAAGTATATCACAGTACAAAAGGTGGTATTCTTGTAAAGGGTATCCTGGTATTAGTCTGCGTCTACTGGGATGGTGAAATGGCATAAGGTGGTTCACATGGTTAAGATATTTTTTGTTAAAAATGTTGAATTGGCAAGATAAGTTTAATTATAACATTGAGCTTAGGATGGATCCATCCATAGATGTGAAGCCCTCAAACTTGGTTTTTTCTTCTTGTACATAAGATGACCATGGTCTCTCCTTTCTTAGCTGAGCAGTGTCCAATTGCTTCACAGATCAAATTTTTATGGAACAAAGCTACCCTTCTTCTCTTGCTGGTTCTATTCCTATCCATCCCACCGATGGATATTGTAAAAGGAGTCATAAGGTTGAAATGTCTTTTTCTTTTCTTTTTAAGACAGTCCATTCATTCCAGGAATCTGGGAGGAATCTTTACAATATATGTCCAATGTCATGTACAGATGGGATGTCGCCTGTTTAACCACCTTCCCTGGCGTATTCATGGTGATCTACCTATCAAAACTTTCAAGGAGGCTACACAGGATTTATTGAGGGAAATTGAGCCATATCATGTCGACGATTTCTTTAAAATTGTTTTACAATAGTTTATTATTTGCGGTGTGTGTGGTTATTTCGGTCTTTCGTTAATTCTAGTTGCAAGGTACTTTTAGCTTGCAGCTGAGGAACATTATTATTCAAGTAGTCGAGCGTACTCCCATCATCCAACTGTGATGAGCTGATTTATTGTTGTTAGGATTTTGGTTGTCATTTTTGTTGTTTTACATTCTTTATTATTATATTGAGTCGGTTTCTTGGGGAGCTTGTGTATTTTAAAATTGTACGAAAATAACTATTTGAATGTCATCTAGTATAACACTTACTTACGTATATTTGCAATTGCTACTACAATTGTTACAGTAAAAATGTATCCATTCATATATATTTGAGTATGTGGTCATATAGTAGCATCAAGTAATTTTTTATGAGCTTTATATGTATGTTGTGTGAAGTCTGTATTTTTTGTGACTGTATTTTATCATTGTTTCTCAGAGTATGCGTTTAAAGCGATCAATGCTGGAGGACTGACTTCGGTGGCAGTGAGGGGGACCGACACAGCTGTTGTCGCTACCCAAAAGAAAATACCTGTAAGTTTTACCTCAAGGAAGTTTCATTAGTATGTCTAACATAAGGATGTCATTGCGTTGATTTTGATTGGCCATTAGGATGATGTATGGTCAGGATGCGGCCAAGAGGTTAAAAAGGAGCCCAGAGATTGCCATCCTCATTTAATTAGGATTTAACGTTTCAGACTTAACTTACTCCATTCTCAAAGAAGTTGGAGGCTGATTTCTCGTTTTTTTCCAACTGTCAAAACGGGTCGATTCCGACTAATAAACTCCGAACAACCCAAGGATGCCACCTACCCACAGAGTAATGGGGACAACTCAATAACAGAGAAGAAAGCTAACGTTAAAATGGTCGGCAAGGTTGGATATTACGAGCGAAAATATCCATAATCACACTAGCGCTAAGTATACCCGGAAGCGAACTAAAAGTGGCGGTAAATTCAAACGGGATTTCCCGCATCCGCCACCCACGGCTCCTTCCCGTGTTTTTCGCTCTTCCACCTTTTTATCCCGGTTTTTGCTTCCGAGTCTACCAAGGTAGCGGAAGCATTGTTTTCACTTTTGAAAAGTGAAAAATTTTTTGCCTCCAAAATCAAAATTTCAACTCGCGTTTTACGTTCTAGACCTTCCTGAACAATTTTGGTTTCGTGTCTGTCTGTCCGTCTGTCTGTCTGTCTGTCTGTCTGTGTGTCCCAGAATCCTTGCCACACGCATAACTTCCACAATTTCCATCCGAATTTGATGAAATTTTCAGGGATTACGCGGGTTAGGCCCTAGACGGTCCCCTATGAAATTCATCACCAGCCGACCAACGGTCGCCCCTGCGCATGCGTAAACGTGAAATCCTCGAAACATCAATTACTCGCGACCTAATGGTCCGATTTCGCTCAAATTTGGAGGGTAGTTGAAGATCAAAGGTTTGCTGGTACCCTGCGAGTTTCATCATGATCTGTTCAGCGGTATTAACTGCGCATGCGCAAAACTTGGAATCCTCGCAATATCAATTTCTCGCGACCTAATGGTCCGATTTCGCTCAAATTTGGAGGGTAGTTGAAGATCAAAGGTTTGCTAGTACCCTACGAGTTTCATTATGATCGGATCAGTGGTGCCCACTGCGCATGCGCAAACGGGAAACGCTCATTACTTCGACAGTTTTCATCCGATTTCGATGGAATTTTCAGGGATTGTGCAGGTACTACCTAAGTAATAATCCCTTTGATGATTTATATATATATGTTATGAATATATACAATCATGTTATGGAAACGAGGAAGCTATGTGCCACACCCAACTTGGCAGACGTTTTTTTTTAGATGCTCCCGCTTCCCGATTTCTCACTTGGACTTGAAAACCAAACTAGTAATCACTCCGTAATCCACCTGTTAATAAATTTCGAAATCAATAAGAGAAAATAATAAGGAAAAAAATGAAATTCATAGGTAGGTAGCAACCTAAAAACAAAAAATACATCAAATCGAAATAAAGAGGCAGGTATTTGAACAAATTAACTAACAATGATAAATAGTAAAATACGGAGTTTTACAAGTTTGATTTACAAATCCAAATGAAAATTGGGAAACAAAGGAATATGGAAATAAAATTCAAGGATAAACAGGATGATACAAAAATAAAATACTTCTATAATTCAGTATCTATCTGTTTTATTTGCATAATACAGAAAAACAGCAAGAAAATGATTAATCAAGTACCAATCTAGTATCTAACTTCGATAAATGTACTACACAATACATTTAATCAAAATGGCATTACCTTTTACTGGGTCGAATTTAGAATGACGCTGAACATCGAATAGCAGTTCTACAAACATAATTGATTATGCAACCGCAGTTATTTATATTATAACAGAATTGATTGATTCAATCTCTATGAAAACAAATAGACAAATTTAATAGCAATTAGCTTTGATTTTAACTTGGGTACCAGACATGACCATGTGTAAAATGCACGGATTGGGAAAGAGAAATGAATTCTTCGTCACTTTAACGATTTATTTGAATCCACGAAATTACACTATATACACAATAAATATGAGTTGGTACATCAAGACGGTTCGACACACTCGAGCAATTCGTAGGGGACTGACTCCTGGAGACCTGGAAGTTAAGGGTTGTTCGGAGAAGGGGAAGGGAATGTACGAAAGGGAAGGAGTTGGTTAACGGTACCTACGCATTATTGTATTGTTTGTCTGTCTGAGGTTACTGCCCTTCAAGGTGTGCCAGGTAAAGGCCTATGGGGTACTGTTAGGCACCTAACACCATGTGTAAATTGCAACCTATTAAGTTTTAATGATGAGGGTAGATAATATAACCAATAAATTAACCTAACAGGACCTATTCCGAAGTTCATCAGTGAATTATTGCTTTGCGCCATTATGACGACAGCAGACGAGAAAATCTCCCAGGTTGTCCTCAGGATATTAAACTTGAAAACAGAAACAATATAACTGCAATCACATTGTAAATTAAATGACATAGTATGGTACTTATCCAGGCAATACATAGCCGAGCTAGGTCCTAATTTGAAATTTAAAAATCAGAAATTTCTGCGAGAGCTAACCATTTTAAGGTAAGTTTCCCCATACCCAGCTGATCATTATCCCAACGGCCGTTGGGTACCTGATACTACTTGACTACCTGTATGATGAATTTCAAGAAATAATAATCACCTACCTAGGTACCAACCTAAACAAGTACTTATATAATGAAATTTGCAACTTACCGTCGGTTTTTGGAATGAAGTTGTGTCGGTATCTTCATGTTGAGGTGACGGTAACCCTCCACCTTTTCTCAATGTTTGACGACGACGAGTAGGTAGGTAACTTATGGAAGTTAGTGAAAAGTTGCGAAACACAGTGGAAAGGAAAGAATGCAAGCAACCAGTACATCAAAAATCAACCTAAGTCTCGATCAAACAATCACAATGATAACAATATTCCCGTTTCCTGACATGGCCGTCAGCCATCCATTGGGTGGATTGGGGTGGCACTGAGATGCATTTTCAAACTTTTTATGAGTAATTGAGTATTTATGGGATATCATTATAATTTCAATTTCTAATAAATAAATTAGTTATTTAATTTTAATCACATTTTCTTTGTTAATCACTCACGCAGGAAAAACATTTGGGTAGTGGAGTCAACTTGGCAGTCCAATCTAGTAAACCTAGCGGAAGGGATCACAATTTTATACTTACTAAAAGTACCGCTAGGTTGGGCGATTCCATAGTGTGTGTGAAAAAACGGCAATGCACTTCTAGCTTCCTCAGGCTTAGCCTTCTCCCCGGTGCACCTACCTAATCCTTCAGTCGGTGATAAGCCTTGTCAGTCGAAGTGGTGCAACAGCACTGACAGGTGGAGCCATATGGCGTCAATCCAGTTATTACGAGAACGAGGGAGCAGTTCGAAGTTGAACATTTTCTCACCAGAGTGCATAGGTACC
>JAEMON010000001.1:54471567-54483742 GCA_030264115.1 Lygus lineolaris
ATACCGTTTGTTCAAATAAATAAATAAATAAATAAATAAGTATCTTTCCCGGACACCCTGTATATGAAAAAATATATAGGTAGGGTGTTACATTTTGTGACGGTTACAGGCCGGGAATCGATTCTACAGGTCATTACCAACAAAATGTGTCTCATAAAGTGTTTTCGTAAGCCCCTTATTTCTTGAGTTATTTCAATTTTAAGATTTTGTATTTTCTTTCGATCTTTCATCACTAAAACAACCATAACAGTAATTTACAGTGTAAAGTTAAAAATAAATATACCGTTGGAAAGAGCGTTAAATTTCCTATCTCCTTGATGGAAAACCAAAGTTTTTTCAGTAGACGAGGTGGGCGAAAGGAAAACTTGAAGAGGAAAAATTGCCAAATCTCGAAAATCACCACTTTCTTTCAACCACTCAAGGTTCCTGTCATCTAGCATATGATTTTTTGCTTGTAAGCCCTAATGTTGCGCCAAAATCTCAGCTTTCTAACGGTGTAGTATTTTTCAATATTGTGTACCATTTAAGGGAGAAAATTGTGTTTGAATGCAAAAAAAGTGGGGTTTTCAAAGAAATCAAGTGTTTTAGGGTGTTGGCGACCTGACCATGACTTGAGAAGTTAAGTATCGTTTTCTAGGTAATTTTTCATGCTGAATCGAAAAGTGTAACTCTCGATTCATTTTGACTGATAAAAAATTGATTTTTGGATAAAAATAATGAATTTTTGGACATACCACCGAATCCAACTCATATTTTAGTAATGTTTGAGTGTTGATTGAATTTTCTCCGAATAATTATTGCTCAGATTTACCTCACTTGTTCACTAGCTCAACAAAATAAGGTTTTGATATGCTGGTATGTCCAAAAATTCACTATTTTTATCGAAAAATCAATTTTCTATCAGTCAAAATGAATCGGGAGTGTCACTATTCGATTCACCGTGAAAAATTACCTAGAAAACGATACTTGACTTCTCAAGTCATGGTCAGGTCGTCAACACGATTTCCATGAAAAACCTACGTTTTATTGCATTCAAACACAATTTTCTTCCTTAATTGGTGCACCAAAATTGAAAAATACTACACCATTAGATAGCTGAGATTTCGGTGCAATTTTAAGGCTTACAGGCAAAAAATCACATGCTAGATGACTGGGACCTAAGAGCGATTGAAAAAAGTGGTGATTTTCAAGATTTAACAATTTTTCCTCTTCAAGTTCATTTTTCACCCATCTCGTCCAGTTGAAAAAGTTTGGTTTTCCATCGAGGAGATAGAAAATTTAACGCTCTTTCCAATGGAATATTTATTTTCAACGTTACATTGTAAATTAAGGGTGTTATCGTCGTTTTAGTGATAAAAGGTCGAAAGAAAAAACAAAATCTTAAAATTGAAATAACTAAAAAAATAAGGGGTTTACGAAAAAACTTCATCAGGCACTTTTTGTTGAAAATGACCTGTAGAATCGATTCCTGGCCTGTGACCGTCACGAAATGTAACACCCTGTATATGTATACATATATATTACACCCTGTATACATATATGAAAAAAGTGTTAAATTTCAGGAATCTCTTTAGAATGGTCTGAAACGAATTTCCATGAAGAAAATCCTCACAAATTTGCATTACTTCAAAAATTTCCAACATTCATGCAGCATGAGTTAATGAGCGAATTTTCAAAGAATCATTTTAACCGATTTTGTGGGTGATTCTTGTATGAAATTTTGCGCTGATTTCGAATATACCATGATATGTTCCTATGTTTAGGATGGTAATTCACACCAAAACCCTCAAAACACGTTTTGTGACCCGTATTTTTTTTTTCAAAATGTGACTCCTGATAGTACCTACTCCAAACTTTCTGGCCAACGAACTCAGCCTTTCTCTTGTTATTATTGACATTTTGAAATTTTTTTTGATTTTTTAGATAGATCCCAGGGTCGGATTTCGTCTGGAATGAAGTATGCATACATACATATATTATACATATGAAATAAAATCCAGGATTCGCTTTAAAGTGGTTTCTAAAACTGATAGAAAATTTTTAAAATTTTGCATTAAAAAATTTTGAAGCCACTGCAGTAGCTGAATTTTCTTCGAATATGCGCTAATGCTCGAATGTCTACAGTACTTCAAGTTCGCTCATAAAGTCATTCTGCATGTGTGGAAATTTTCCATTTGCTTTCAGAGCAAACGAGCCATTTCGGAGGGCACCTTGAGGAAGCGTAGAATTTCCATCTTCATCGAGGTTCTGAAGGGAACGTCTCCGCGGAGGTCGATCTCCACTCCTTGAGGTGCCGCTCGTCTCTGCAGCGCGCGCTCATCAGTCGGCTCCCGTCCGCCTTCCTGCCAGCTCAGACCGTTCGCTTCCTCGCGATGCCTCAAACTCGCGTGCTGCTCAAACGCCGGTTCGAACCCCAACCTGTGCGAGCTCCCGTTTCGTGAATCCCACCTCGATAATCTTCCGATTCTCGAAGGCTGTCACCTCGCTGAACTCGAAATCCGACGCCTCATCATGAAAATTGGCTTCGTCGCCATCACGTGAGTTCATCTCGCTAATCCACTTTTCGAATGAATTCTTTCGCAGTCTAGGACAAATCGAGAAAAAACTCAATGCCCTAAAAACCCATGCTTATATACCGTTGGGAAGCTCTCGCTGAGATTTTTCATTTCGATTGATGGAAACAAACATGAATGTATAGCTCAATCAAGCTGTAGGTAAAAGCTGAAGCATAAAAGTGACAAGAAAGATGCTTCTGCAATCGAGGACATCAATGTCGGTTCGAATTTCATACGTGATTGGAAGTTATTCGCCTGTGCAAACAAACGTCTGCCAGGGCTTCCTCAGTTTTATTACTTGAACGCATATAATTTTCGCAAACTGGATTAAACCTTTCGCAAACTGAATTAAACTTTTCGCACTTATAATTAAACCTTTCGCAAATGTTAATAAACCCTGAAAATTTCATGACGTGAGTCCATAAAGCAATACCTCATTAATACTTGCTCTTAATAATGCAGGGGTACTATATTCAAAAATGTAAGCCATGGCACCACAACTGCAGATCTCTTTTGTGGCTTTTTGAGAGAACTACTAATGCTCCTGGGTGACTCAAGTCACGGCGTCCTTCTAATTATGGACAACGAGGAAAATTCATCGGGCAAATGCAGTCACCCAATTTTGGGCAACTTTGGCAATGTCTGTGAAATTCTTACCGTCACAATATTCACCTATGCTTAATCCAGTGGAAAAAGCATTTTCTCAAATCAAATATGGTGCTAGGGCGATACTGGCTGAACCAGGGGAGCACACTTGTCTACAGTAACTACCCTAGGTTGTTCAGACTATGTTACGGACATGTGTTTCTCCTGCTACTGCCGCAGCCACGGGACAACCTCTCCTTTGAATTCATCCTTTTTAATTTTTTTCCCATTCTCCTACGTTTCGTGTTTAATGACGATTAATTGTTAAAAGTCGACTTTCACGTTCCATGTTTTATTGTTTTTGAAAATATACAAGTTTATGTTTAGCAGAAAAGTGTCCTTTTTCACTCATGAACCATTTTTCAGGGATTCAATAACATTTGCGAAAGGTTTAATTCAGTTTGCGAAAGGTTTAATTATATTTGTGAAACAATAGATTCAGTCTTCGAAAGGTTTAATTCAGTTTGCGAATACTATAGAATCAGTGGAAAATTAACGGAAATAGGTTTATCAGTTCCAGTTATGCCTATGACAACAAATTTAAAATTTGCGCATGCAACGGGGGTATCACTGATCGAATTGTGTCGAAATTCGTAGGTGATCGTTTTGGAGTCAGCCCCCAACTAATCTACGAATTTGAGCGAAATGGGTCCATTAGAAACTGAGAGAACGTAGTTTCAGGAAAGACTTGTATTGTGCATACGATCGCGCTACTAGTACCCCGGGGGCAATGAAAATTAGGGGACCATCTAGGGGCTAACCCACACAATCCCTGGAAATTTCATCAAAATCTTACCATAACTACCAGTTTTGCCCTGGAAGAGGAATTGTCACAGACCGACTGGCACGGAAAAAGTTCAAAAAGCTTTGAAACTGAAAAAGCAAGTGGAAATTTTCATTTTGGGGAATAATATATTTTTTTACCTTCGGTAGTGAGGGAGCAAAATAATATTGGAAATGACACCATTAGTTTGTGTATCGAATATCGTAATTGATTATGTACAGAAAAGTGCATTTCATTTTCTTGGAAATTTCTGAGCCAAAAGTTTACAAACAAAAAAAATAATCAGGTCATCTGTTATAACAACTCATTGCAATGTTGGTAGGTTTCCAGATTAAATTCAAGGCTTTAGAAAAAAACATTGACCTTGGTCCTCTACAACTCACTGAGTTGTTGACAACCTAGAGCGTGGATTAGGGATCGAACATCGATGTCAACATGTTGTTGATCAACATCGATTTTAACATCGATGTTGAAATATAGGTACTGTTCAAACCACACCCCTTACCAGCAAATTAATCTTGATGAAACCTACCTTCGACAGTTAACTGATGATGTTATTTAGAAGCGATCATTAGCGAATATTTTACAATCGATAATTTGTAAAAAATCAGTAGAAGGTCGATTTTTAGAAAATACCGATTTTAAAGTAGAAAAATCTATACTAAGACTAGGTACCTAATCAGGAAAATTCAAGCAAAAAATCTTCTTGTAATAATAAATAATAAAACATCATTTCTGATGCCTGCATTTTCACGATATTCTCATGGTGATGAAGGGCATTGCTAAGTTATTTAAATTTAATCCAGTGAATTTCATCAAAATCCCAGAGTGGTTTTGGGGACAAAAGCTCTAAATTATAGGTACGTACAATGCTCGAACATATCTGTCCAGCACGCGGAAGAAGTTGATTAGAACTATCCAAAACCTGTTTGGAAAATCGCTTCTCTGCTAATAATATAATTGCTAATTTCCTTCCACCTTTTAGGTGGGGTGAGAAATGCGGAAGTATGAATTATGAAAAGATTAAAATTCACTCGAGTATACAAGACGATTGGTAAATATGTTATATAGGGATCCATTTATTAGGGGTGGGCATCGATTAAATTGATACTCGTACATAATAGATGTTGCATAGGTTTGACTAAATGTTAATCGATTGATCTGGTTCAATTATTCAGGGTTTTTTCCTGAATTTCAGGCTACGAAAATGTTTATTATTTTCCCTTGTAATGGGGAAGTATTAATATCTATCCGCATAAATAATACATGCTAGCCTTCATTTTTTTTAAACCGAAGAAGCAGTTTGTTCATATTCATAGTGGTGGAAGCAAGGAGAAATAGAAGCTTTCAAGTAGGTATGTCTCTACCGTATGAACCTCGGTGCCTTAAGGAGGGTTTTTCAAAGTAAGTAAAAAATCATAGGAAAAACCGTGTTGGTATTCACTAACTGAGAGAACGCACTGAGCTTCTCCATTAATCAGGAAATCGTTGACATAACCTACTATTTTTATATTTGACATTTTATGTCTTTGCTTTGGCACATAAACTGAAAAATCGTCACGAAAAATTGCTCACGCGATACCAATAAACAAAAGTAACGAAAAATTGCTCACGCGATACCAATAAACAAAAGTTGGTAACTACAGTCCTTGAAATAGTAATACCAATAAACTGAAAAATCGAAAAGTGAAGGCTAGGTAGAAATCAATGAGGTACTACCGCAATGTTTTGAGGTACTACTCTCTGCACCGAAAATTGAGCTCGCAGCTCAGATGAGTCGAAAATGGAGCTCCCAGATCAGCAAAGTCGAAAATGGAGCTGTCAGATCAGCTGAGTCGAAAATGGAGCTCTCAGATCAGCTGAGTAGAAAATGGAGCTCTCAGATCAGCTGAGTCGAAAATGGGGCTCTCACATCAGCTGAGTCGAAAATGGAGCTCCCAGATCAGCTGAGTGGATCATCAATTCTCTTAAAGCTAATTAATAAATAAATAAAAACAATAAATAAATACATCACCCTGTATCAATTATTGTAATTCGTAGATAGAGGGGAGTACATAAGAGCGAAAGGGAAGGCTAGGAGAAAGGGTAGGAAAGTGGGGGAGGGGGGACTAAATACATAAAATGTCCCAATGTGTTGCAGACTCGTATGCAAGCAGTCCATTTTCAATCGATCTGAGACAAGATAGAGAAGTGGTTGAATCTACTCTACTGGTGGGGTAGCTTCAACCGAAATAAACCGGAAATACGTATATTCGACTCGATGTTTGCATAATAAAAACATCGATGTTTTCCCTGTCGATAACCATCCCTATTACTTAATGAAGTGAACAGTTGGTTAATTTCCTCCCACACTGCATCAGTTCAGTATTCTAAGACAAAGTTTATTTGTTAATAAACGCCTCGGGTTGTTGTTGAACTTTCACTGTTAGCGATTCGGTTATTTCTTCGGTAAAAAATCTTCAATATCGTCTTTGGGGTCCGTGCAGCTCATCGAGACAGTCTGAGAAGCTCAGTTGAGAGGGAAGGCTATTGTTTCGAAAAGCGAGAGTCAAGTCAGGTCGAACTCTCATGTTGAAAAATGAATACCATTTCCACACTCATTAATGTTCCGACACGCTAATTGCGCGGAGGAAGGCGACACAGTCTCGAGTCCCCATCCTCAAGCAAAATTGAAATCCCGAGTTAGGTGTGAGCTCTGTTGAGCTACTCACCTATCTATAACTGGGTACCTCACTTGTAGTGATGGAAAAATATCGAGCGATTGAAACTCGCTGCTTTCGCTGGCCAAATTCCTCCATTCGTAGTCACATTGACATTTGGTTAGTCTTATACATCATAGTCTCAATGAAAACTATTATAAATAAAAAGTAATAAAAATTGGAGTTGATAGTGATTCTGATAGCATTTCTGATTTAAAGGAAAACAGTAAATGTCAGAGAATAAGACAACGAACATAACGGATAGACGACACATCACCTGAACACAGGTGACTTGGATAATATACTACATCCATCCAAGTTGTTGATGAAATAGCATGATGACGAATTATCGTTTTATCAATATTATCGACGTCCCTTACGTTGTTGTTGATGTCTTGGTTATCGGAGGTGTCAGAATGTCAATAATAACAAAGGAAAATATGAGTTCGTAAGCCAGAGTTTTTGGAGTATTCCGAGGGGTCAAATTTTGAAAAATAACGGTAAAGAACGTATTATTTGAGGTTTTCGGTGTAAATTACCATCCTGAACATAGGAACATGAATATGATGTATTCGGAATCAGCGCAAAATTTCCTATAGGAATCACCTATTACCAAATAGGTTAAAATGATTCTTTGAAAATTGGCTCATCAACTCACGCTGCATGAATGGAACTTTTGTAAAATATTTATGGTAGGATAGTCTGAACCGTTACTATTAAAAATTAGTTGAATTAATTAGTTGAAAATTGGAGAACTGGGAAAATGAAACAAATGTCATTGTGTTGTATTGCGTGTGTAATTGTAACATCAATACTTCGATATTATCGATGTTCTCGACACGAAAAAAACATCGATTGAGTGAACAAACGTTGAGTAGTTCCGGATCCGGAGTTAAGTCAATGTGAACACGTCTCAAGTTTGCGCATGCGCAGTACAGTACCTAGGTATTATGATCCAATCGTGACGAAATTCTTAGGTAATTGTCCTTGAATCCACCCCCAACTACCCTTCGAATTTCAACAAGATTGGGTTAGTGATAGCACCTGCGCATTCGTAAAGTAGATCAGTTTTGAAACAACAATTATAAATACTTACTTCCACGTTGTTATTTAGGATTTTCAAGCCAAATTCAGATTTTCCCATTTCAAATTCAGAATTTCTGTTTCAAGTTTATTTTTCTTTCAATATTGAAATGACTTCTTTTGATAGATTGATAAATTTTCTCGAAGGACCGTGATAATGAGTTCCTTCCTGTAAGGGCAAGTGATAATTAGCCTAGTGCTAGTAAAATGATAATAGGTAAGACCAGTGAAAACACTAAAGATAAGAAGTTGAATAGAAAAATATAATTTTATCAAAGTGATAACAGGAAAAGGGCCTACCATCCAAGTTTATAGTACCTATTATTGTTATAACTTGGTCAGAGTGGGCAAGTGACCAATGATACGAGTAAATGGATACAAGTTCGTACCTGATTGAATGGTATTGTAATACTTGAGTATCCAAATCCGCGGGGTGCTGGGTTTTCCAAGTCCATATAGGTATCAAGATCCTTGTAGGTGGAGACTTACTGCCACCAAGAGGCTCCAGGAACGTCCGAATCGTAGAGACTTAGCGGCGCCAGTGGCTCCAGGGGTTTTCCAAGTTGAGATTCCAGGCCAAAGATATGAAGCTTAGGTACCTCAGTGCCTTCAAGTGTAGGTAGGTATGGAACACCAAAATCACGAGTCGGCCGCTCAAAATGTTCTCAACTGGCACTACACTGCACGATCGATCTTTAACTGGGAATTGTCTTTGAAATTCACAACGAAGATGAGTTAAAATGTTCGATTTTATAATGGGGAACAGAGAGCTGGAGTGGCACATTCAACAGAACAAGGAAGAGTGTCCAAGATGGCTGCCCTCAGATTTCATCTCCTAAAGATCACATGGCCTAAATCTTATAAATTTGACATACGTGGTCGTTCCTATATTTTCAATTGTAGAAAATTACAATATAATTTTCTATGAATGTCATTTTAATCACAGATGGAACTTGGATGAGAAAAGCGGAGATAATACATAGAGTAGTTGAGAAAAACACCCACAGAGTGCGTGGAGTGCCACAAGACTATGGAAGTGAAAGAGATTCATGTTGGCAGCAAACGAATGATAGTTGAGAAACAACTGATAGTGAAGTAAACAAGAAATGGCCGGTTTGAAAGTGATTTTACTATTGTGGAATAATTTGCAAAAGGTGTAATGAGAAGTGAGGTGGTAATTAGTGAAATGATGCTGAAGTTATATTACTATGGATGGTCAAAAATTAAGTGAGTTTCAAACAAATATTTATGCTATGAAATTTTGAAAAAAAATCAGAATTTGAAATAGAAAATTCTGAATTTGATTTGGAAAATTCTGAATTTGGTTTGAAAAATACTGAATTTGACTTGGAAAACCTAGGTAGGTATATAAGTAGGCTTTATCACTGCACACAACTTGGCAGATATCAATGACTTTCTTGCGAGTGGGAGACATCACAATCAGCCCGAGTACAACATTGTACATCATGCTGAACCGAGTCGTTCTATCTCCGTGTTCAAAATTCAGGACCTGAATTCAGCACCTGTACAGGTGGTAGGGTACGGGGATGGAGTCAGTTTGGAAGCAAAACTACCACTTCTGTCTAGCTTTCGGGACATATATAGTCATCATCAGTTCTTAGGTTGCCCTGATCAGGCAAAAACGTACAGAAAGTTTTCGCAGAAGTGGTAGTTTTGCTTGTGAATCGACTTCATCCCCGTACCTACCACCTGTTCTGGTGCTGACTCCTAAATTGAGAACATAAGAGATGGAACGACTAGGTGAAGCAAGAGTAGTTATGCTTCTGATTGGACCCCATCCCCGAAGATTGAGAAAGAATACATCCGTAGGTCGATATCATCATAAATCTGAGGTGGGCACCTAATATTCCAGACTTACAGGCTTCATTAGAACATTGATTAGTTATTTGCTCACTTCAAAGGCATCTCAACAAATATTTCAAAAGCACTGTTATGGTATTTCGATAATATTTTATGCTTCCCTTGCAGCAATGGAGTCATTATTCGGAATGATCTCCGTGTGATAGCAGTTTTACTACGTAGTTTGACTCAGCTTTACGTCCGACATCTCACGATTGCGTTCCACTCATATTTTATCGCTGAGTATTCGATATTATCGGAAAAGTATCTTCCGTACCTATCACTATCACGTATCCAACCTTATCTGTGGAACTTCGGGGAGACTGAAGAAAAACGTCCCAGACGTATGGATGAACGAATTTTCAGATCCATTTTTTCTAGCATTAATTAGTTTTAGCCATTTTTATTTTTGACCTATAAAATCTTTGGAGTGCGGTTGTGCGGGTTAGCACCTAGATGGTCCCCTATTCATTTAATCACCGTGGGACCACTAGTGGCGTGTGTGCATGCGCAAACGAATTTCCGGAAACTGCGGTTTCTTAGTTCTAATGGACCGATTTTGCACAAATTCTGTGGGTAGTTGTGGGAGGGTTCCGAGGCGATTGCTTATTAATTTCATGGCGATTAGATAAGTAATACTGCACATGCGCTAACTTATAATTGGTTGTTACAGGCTATTAATGTCGATGAAATTTTCAGGTATTGTGTGGATTAGTACCTATAAGGCCCCCTATGAATTTGATCGCCGTCGGACCACTTGTAGCGTGTGCGCATGACACATGGAGTGGCATGGAGTGGGGCCTGCGAAGAGTCAAAAAGAAGAACACAATAGGGGCCTGGATTGATGCCGATCAGGCAATT
The DNA here is from genome assembly GCA_030264115.1 of Lygus lineolaris. Lineage (NCBI taxonomy): Eukaryota > Metazoa > Arthropoda > Insecta > Hemiptera > Miridae > Lygus > Lygus lineolaris. Next base: position 54,482,055 of record JAEMON010000001.1, read on the forward strand.
AAAGAACTATTCCCTCAATCCACAATTCAAGGATGTGGTTTCCAATTGTGCCAATCCTGGTTTCACCAGATCCAAAAAGATCGAACACTCCTTCGCAATTACAAAAAAGGTGGACCAAGAAGTTTTTTGGTTTGAGGTGTTTGCCAATGGAAGACGTTCGAAATGCATGCAACGACCTCATGTTCTCAGCACCGACCGCTGGTATGTCATTTGCTTATTATGTGCACACGAATTAGGTATATCGAAGAAGAGTTTCATTTCAACCCCATTATTTGGGCACAACCCCCTGCCCTTGGAAGGTCCACCACGACGAATGGACCACCGCGCATGGGAGATTTATCAAACAGAGATAAATGCTGTCGCTTGTATTGAGAAAGTGGGACCAAAAGTAGATCCAATGTAGCCCCACATTCATGACGAGAAGACGGAATGTCTCAAATATATCAACGAATTTGAAACCATCTTCAACTTCAAGTCGGCTCAAGTGGGAAGGAAGATGTGCCCTAACGCGTCGATTTTTGCAAGGCAAGAGCTCCCCCTAAAGGAGGCCCTAGAAGATCAATCATTTTGATCAAAAGATTGAGTCAATAGATTGACACGCGCTTCAATCAACCTCAATCAGCACTTCAATATTTTGATAAAAAACCCCTCATCAGTGGAAGATACGATTGTATCAAGCGCGGTTTTGGTAGCGGACAACATGGTTTTGACTGAGTGACTGACGCAATGCTTGAAGGAAATGCCCTTAGACGATCAAGCGCCCTCTTCAATCGATTGAGTCATTCAAACTTTCTATCAATCACCGTCAATGCTTGCTTCAAGCGTCAAACGGGTTTCTAGACGATCAATCACGCTTGACTCAATCGATTGATTCAATCGTTTGATCAAAATGATTGATCGTGTAGAGCCTACTTAACGTGTGGTTTTTTTCAAAATGCATTCCCCCTAACGAGTTCTAATAATTCCCCCTAACGTGTCGTTTCCAGGTCCCTATTCCCGCTAACGTGCTGCTCCCATTCCTGGAACAACGGTTTCTCAGTTCCTAATGACCGAATTTGCTCAAATTTGGAGGCTGGCTCAATTTCAGAACTTTTAGATCAGTCCTAATAGCTGATATCCAACAGTTGATATGCGCATACTTGAAATTGGTTGTCAGGCATAACTCCGGAACTATCATACCAATTTCGGTGGAATATTCGCTAGCTAACCTATTGCATACGTCCATGTTGCAAAAGTGAGGAAGCTATATTACTAGAGCGGAGGTGAAAATAATAATTGTGTTTCCATAATTCGTGCGTCTCTATGAGAGGTGATGCCGGCTTGAGATTATAAGATGGGCAATGAAAATAATTGCTGTTCGCCAGATCCAGACCGATGTGCGGATAGCGAGTCAGCTCGGGAATGTGGCAAGCGAGCTCTTATCTATATCCATCGGCAACAACGACTGAGTTATTCCAAGGTATTGTAAACCCGTGCTCACCGGTATCTGAGTCCTTCCATCGCGAGCGGGAGAGTTGTTGCGTGTTGGTTATTTGTTCCACTGGATCGTTTTGGGGTAGCTGACATCTTGAGAAATTTTGGAATTTCAAGATATAAAAATAGAAATTCAAAAAAATCCCCCAAAAATTAGGAGTTAGTTCAGGAGGGGGTTTTTAGCGAATTTTCGAAAAAAAATGAAGCTATTGCAA
>JAEMON010000001.1:54484742-54499770 GCA_030264115.1 Lygus lineolaris
CAATAGCTTCATTTTCTTCGAAAATTCGCTAAAAGATGTAAAATACGTTTGGTCGATTTTGGAACTAGAATACAACCTGACCCTAAATCTATTGAAATAGAAAGGTTGAAAATTAAGTGATTAGAAGTGCCCCAAACTAAAATCTAAACTTGAGCGCTCCCTTAGAAATTGTTGAAAACTTTGATAGCCTCATAGCTAAAATTAATTGTCCCTCATAGGGGGCAAAAGAATTAATTTCAGTCAATCTCGGTCCTACGAAAATAGGTGCATGGGAGCAGTAGTCTCACGTACCTAATAAGAAGAGGCTCATGTACAGCATTACCAAAGCTGCAATAGGGCGCAGTCCCGGTATATTCACCAAAAGAATGGAGATAAGAAGAATTGCGAAATTGAGGTGGTTACGTGCTAAAAGGTTGATTTCCTATCGGAAGAGGAAACGTACGAACTTCAAGACTGATATAACTACGGTGAAAAAGCAGAAAAGCCTGACATGGAGGAACACGAGTCATTGTTGAGGAGAGAGGAGATTTTGAAGTCGTTAAAATTACTCAATGAGGAGAAAAAAGAGTTGGAGGAATCAACTCGTGAGCAGAGTAACAGCGAACGCTGGAAGGAAGATAGACGGAAACGGATTACAGCGTCTAATTTCGGTGAAGTGTGCAGGCGACGTCCGTCGACAAGTTGTGCCAGATTGGTCACAACTCTTTTGTACTCGCCAAATATTGATAGAACTGCAATGCTCTATGGCAGGGCAACTGAAAATGAGGCTATTGGAATCGTCGAAGAAAAATTAAAAGTAAAGGTGATACGATGTGGACTGTTTATTGATGAGGATCATCCGTTCCTGGGCGCCACTCCTGATGGTCTCATTGGCGATAGCAAAATTTTGGAAATATAATGCCCTTAGTAGCCCGTAGTATGTAGTACAGTCATGTTGTGCATATATCATACTATTCTGGTTTTTATTTTTTTTATTAAAATGCCATCCTCAGATATATAGATGCTTCTTAAATACAAATGCTTCTTTTTTCTAAACCTCATCTCGAAAGGAAGTAAAGAAAAACTGATTTGAGATGATATTTTTGGTAGGCAGTTTCACTCGATTTCGTTCGTTGTTTCCAACTCCCTAATCAGTATTGAAAATCATACTCGTACTATTATCTATTGTAATGATACTACACTGTTATCATTATAATCATAAATAATTTATGTATATTGAACATTTCAACATTCATATTAACAATTTTGCCTTTCTTGGCTCCCATAAGCGAATTCAAATACGCCGATTCATTACGGTAACACAGGCTCACGAGTCCTTTTCTTGGTCCCTTCAGTTGCGTATTCAGGTATAGGTACATGGGTTTGAAAACGCATTTCGCTAACAGGAGGCTAGCCCAAGAGAGAGGGATTTTTTCTTCGTTCTTGTTCAGTTCCGAGTTGTTAGTTTGACAAAAATCCGTCGGAAAACGATACTAGCGATTTGCAGTTTTGGGGCTCGGCGCTGATCAGGCTAATTTATATTGATTATACCCGATGAGGGTATAAGACAGGGGATCGAGAACCACAGGTGCACCATCCTCGCTTTATCAGATTTAGCTAATGCCTTAGGCTCTATCAATCATTCTTTACACCTTCAAAACTTTCTTTCTATTTCAAATTCTCCTGTAGTGCATGTGCATTGGCTCGTATTTGGCAGATCAAAGTCAGGTTGTCGTTTCTGGGGGTATTTTTTCGGACCAATTAAATCGGGTGTTCCACAGGGCTCTTTCCTGGGCCCTTTTCTGTTCTCTACTTTTATCCTCTGTAATGCATTCTGCACCTCTATATGCTGACGACAGCCAAATGTATGAAAAAAGCTTATGTGACCCCATCTCTCTCTCAGCCTCAATTGCAAGTATCAATGAGGATCAAGGTCCTCATTGAAACCAATCATATTTTTGATATGCATTTTTGTTTTTGGTGTGCACTCAACGCCTCCTTATTAACCCTTCGAAGAGTAATGCTATTATTATGTATAAAAGTAACATACCAACTCTTCTCTGCCTCCAATCCTAATTAATAATATCCCTGTGCCTTACAGTGCCGGCGCACAGTGCTAGATGGCAAAATTAGTGCGAAAAAAGGCAATTTTAACGATATTTAAAAGACCCTGAAAAACAGAGCGCCTTATAGTTTACCGGAAGGCGACAAATAAAACATGATTCATCCCAAAGGCTGTAGTTGCGTATCTCTCGCCTCAGTACGAATCGAAGTTTCGAAGAACAAAACAAAATATATATGTTTCATTTGTCTTCTTCGTTCAAATGACGGACTCTCTGGAAGGTAAGTGACATATGCAAATTTCTTAATCTTAAAGAAATAATTTGAAATTGAAAAGCTTGAGAAAGGTAGAAAAAAATTGGCGCGTGAGTGCGCGTTTTAAGAATAATACAGCATGTTTAATAGAGTGTTGGCTTGTTGTGTCATGAAAATCAGCTCCGGAAAATGACGGAAAAAATGATACGCCTTTTTTTGTACAGGAAACTACTTGCTGACAATCAGCAAACTCTCCAGTTATGGAGGACATCTCCGAAGGATGCGAAGAGGCATGCGTCACTTACCTTCCACAGAGTCCGTCATTTTAATGAAGAAGACAAATGAAAGATATATATTTTGTTTTGTTCTTCGAAACTTCGATTCGTACTGAGGCGAGAGATACGCAACTACAGCCTTTGGGATGAATCATGTCTCATTTGTCGCCTTCCGGTAAACAAAAAGCAGTTCTGTTTTTCAGGGTCAAGGTCCCCAACGAATACTCTCGATAGTCTATTAGTTTCATCACTAATAAAAAATCTTTGAAAATGCCTTTTTTCGCGCTAATTTTGCCATCTAGCCCATTGTGCGGCGTCAAAAACCTGGCTGTGATATTGAATTCATCCCTCACATGGTCTGATCATGTGGCCAATATTTCTCGTTCAATTTATTTATGCCTTATCTCCAAGTGGTGGCGCCACTGCGTAAGAGATACTTAGTCCCACAATGAAAAAGCGTTCCAAGATCAACCACACCCAACACATAAACCTGCGTGCGGTGCCATGGGGATAGAGTGGCACCACGACTCCTCCGGGTGCTAAAGTTTATGTTGTATTCGGTGGTGATTATCTATTATTATTATCGGGTCCCGCGAGACGTGCAGTATACTGCCTTGTCATTTTGCTTCCTCACTACGAAAGGTAGCTATGTATTCGTACAAGAAATGACAAGACAATCAAAAATGAATCTCGCCACAATTGGATGTGTGATGGTTACTGCGCATGTGCAAACTTTAAATTTATTGTCACAGGCATAACTCCGGTACTATACTCCCAATTTCGTTGAAATGTTGACTGATTTTATACGTCCATGTGATTGTAATATTGATATTGTTGATCGGGCCCATTTTTTTCGATTCGGACCCATCGAAAAGTAGTCGACACGTGTCCGAGCGTTTCGTCCAAGGGGTCTTAAGAAGACTGGACATTTTTGGACTGGGCAAAACCTGTACGATACCCTATTTGTCTATGTATTTTTTGAAACGCCTCTGTATAAGGGATGACATCGCTCAACATTCATACAGCATGAGTTGATGAGCGAATTTTCAAAGAATGATTTTAACCGATTTGGTGGATGATTCTTATAGGAAATTTCACGCTTATTCCGAATATACCATATGTTACTATGTTTAAGATGGTAATTTACACCGAAAACCTCGAAAAACATGTTTTTTTTTAGCGATTTTTGACAATAAAATTTCAAAATTTTACCCCTTGGCGTACTCCAAAAACGCTGGCCAACGAACTCGTCCTTTTTATTGTCGTCCACACGTTGAACTTTGATTCGGTTCGGGTCGGCTTTCATTGAACCGGACCGACTTGGTTCGGTTTGGTTTCGGCATCGTTCGGTTCGGTTTTGGGCGAGTCGGTGAGGCACGTCTACATTAATTCGGCTTTGCCGATCGGCTCATGCCGGATGATGCCGATCGGCATATTGTGGACGCGGGTACTCTCAATCGATCAAGTGACCAAAACAACATGGTAAATGACACCTCGCCTACATTCCAACATCAAAAATACGCAATTTTCCCGGGTTTTTAACCAACATTTTGTAAATTTAGTACACTGGGTGGCGGAAAAACGGGCTAGAACTCCTCGAAATCGATTGAGCGCCCCAAAAAACATGTTGTACGATACCCCATTTGTCTATGTATTTCTTTAAAACGCCTCTTTATATGGGATGATATCGCTAAGAAGATGCTTGACATGAAAACTAAAAAAAAAAAAAAAAAAAAAAAATCCAGCCTTCACAAGTCTTATTGGACGGAACGCTCGGACACGTGTCGACTATTTTTCGATGGGTCCGATTCGAAAAAAATGGGCCCGATTGGAGACCCCACCGCCGTAGGGTTCCCTTGTAAGCAGGTTTGGTACTGTTTTAAACATTTGTTTTAAACAGTGTTTTAAACATTTGTTTTAAACAGTGTTTTAAGCACATATTTGGGAAAAGGGGTGTTTTAAAACATTTGTTTTAAATTGTGTTTAAAACATTGTTTAATACTGTTTTAAACATGCCCTTCGTGATTTATTTCAAACTGGACGTGTAGGACGTTGAATGACATTGACCTCATGAGAAATGAGCAACAAAAAACATAATAGGTAAGGTACAACAGCATGGAAGAAGGATTCCTTCTTCCATGGTACAACAGATTTCCATCGCCATTCGCCAGTAGTCAGAATGACAAGTTACCTACCAGTTACAAGATACCTACCAGCTACCACCAGCCTGGAAATTCTCGGAAGTAGAAATGAACTTGGTTTTGTTCCTTTGTTCGAACTTCTGGAGTTCCAGAGAAATTTAGCGATGGGTCATTTTTTCATTTGAATGGTGAATTCGCTATAAATTCACCTCCCCGTTCTGCGAAAGTCAATGCATTACGTACTCCTCTGAATATTTTTTCTTGTTCCTACTTCCGATTCCTAATCATTTCTATGAAATTCATATTCGTTTTTACGATGGAAGTATGAACCCCTCTCTTCTTCATTGGTTGAGAATACTGGATCTTTCCCCGAGGAATCCAGTTCCAGTTGCGTTTTGTCTGCCTCTGGATAACTTTGTTGTGAGGTTAACGGCATCTCAAAAGGAAATTATGAGGAAAATGAGTTTTCATTTTCAAATTATGGTCGTAGGTAGTTGATAACTACATTAAATTGTAATAAAAATATTCAACCATTGTTTAAAAAGAAAAAATGTGGATGGTTTCCTTCTCAGCCCTGTTACCTAAAGCACTATGTTTTGTGCCAATCTTTCGTATATACACAAACGCTGCCATAGTGCTTGATGAGCGAACTTTAAAAACTTGTTTAAAACCATATTTAAAACAGTTTTAAACAACCTAAAAAAATCTTTGTATCACAGAGGAAGAAAACGTTTCAAACTGTTTTAAACAAAAAAAAAAACTGTTTTAAACAACAAAAAAACTGTTTTTTTTGTATTGAAATGAAAAAAACTGTTTTTTTCCAACCCTGCTTGTAAGTAGGTCATCTAGTTCGTATAATCCGTAGTTCATGCAATATTGTTTTGCGATTCGTGAGGCAGGGGGAAGGGGATTTGAAGGAACTAAATGACGATGTTTCAATCGAAACATCGTCATTCGGCTTCGACGGTCGATGATTTCCATGGTTTCAACGTTGCATGTTTTGAGGAAACCTGCTATGGATATTATTGGGGCAAATTATGCAAGCCTTTGTCGAGAAAGACAGCGAACTAATTAAACAATTTAGAGACTTGAACCAGGGTCCCTGGTTATATGTGAAGGTTACGGACTGGGAAATCCTCGCCTATGTTAAATTCGCAAAAATATCAAACCTATATACAACGTAGGTACATGCTCGCCGAAATAAGGATGAATCAAAATTTATTGAAATTGTTATTTAGTACTTGAAAAGTACGAATTCATTTAAATTTTTTCACATTCTGACATCTTGTAAAAGGACGTGATTTTTTCTGCTTAGCCACTTCAGGTAACGTGCTTTGAAAATTCAAAAGAACTACGTGTGTAGCAGGTCCTTGGTCCATTGGTTGAAATAGTGATGCAGGTAAGCCCTGCTGCCCGGAGGGTGGCGATATTATTCATCAAATATCAATTTGGAGAGTTTTGACAAGTTTCCGAAACATGGATATTTTTCTCCTGCTATTTTTACACCATCGATAGTGAGGCTTCGGTCGATGGTAATATCGATATCGATTTTTTTGCCTCCGATATTGCGTCCCTAGAGCAACGTAGTAAGCTGTGAGATCGTCTTGGTGACTTCACGAGGTGAGAACAAGTGCGGACTGATTAGGGCCGTGACCCATCATCAGCGGCGTAACGGCCGGGTGGGGCCCATAACCTCTACAGCGCCAGCGCCTGAGGCGACCTTTGTCCATCAGTCACACTCCACCCCCTCCGTATCGCGGTGAACGTTCGTTTCCGAATGACCGTCGCAAGACGGTAATCTGCCCTTTCACACGATGTCAAAAGCGACTCCTCCAAAATTGGTCAATAACCTCAGCTCCCAAATTTCCACTTATTCCTGTTGAATCTGAATGGTGTCTTACCTAAGCGCTAGTTTGAATTCTCGGTTCACCGCATTTTAATAGAAAATTTACTACTGCCGAAGATCTACAATTTTGGATACGCAATTTCAGACCACCCATATGTCAGAGAAAATTTGGTGAAGCGAGGATAGCGTATATAGGTATGTACACAGCAACGCCGAAGTTATGTTACCTCTGATTTATACCTCCGTTATTTTACATAGGTATTGATACGTTTTCACGGCCAAAACCGCAGGAATCGTGTTTGGTACCCTGAACTCAGCACTATCGGCGGTTTCTGTCGAGCTAGTAGGTGGTCTGGCGGAATTGGCAAACGGAGCTTTATCAAACGCAACATGTTGATGTGATTTTCTAACATTCGTGTTTCAAACGGAGGGAAACCAGTTGTCTCGGTGAAAATCAAGAGAGAAAATCTCTTGTTCTTTTTTTCGTTTGTCAGATCTTCGAAGGTCGAACCAAAGCGGTGCCATCAAAAGCTGTTCGTTTCCAGGATTCGAAAAATCGCTCACTGAAGGATAACGACCGGATTGCCATCAACTGAGTTCCAACTCTTAAAGAGTCGCTAAAAGCTTGTAGGCCGTGGTAGGGATGCGAGCCAGCTTGCCCTGTTAGGAGTTCTCTCATATGAAATGAATAATGATGATGATTAGCCTATCGCTTCCATCTCAACATCATTAACACCAACCCGACAGAAATACTTCTAGCGAGATGAAACGGCTACTGCTGTCCACTGAGCCGTTGAAAAATCTTTGCGTCACTGTGCGAACGGAAGTTCTGGTACGAAGAGTGCTTATCACATCCGGATAAAACATTGATCTTTCACTCGGTATAGTATAGACTGACAAAAAAAGAAAAAAAAGAAAATGTTCTTGAATGTTGAAAGTAATGCAGCATTACCTACGAATTTCAGCGTTTTTGTTCAACTATTGCTTCCTCGCTACTGATGCCGTTTCTTGGTGCAATCTAGAAGAGAGTGGGGAACAGTGAGACATTTCACGGATTATCAAGGTATTTTCTTACTGTTATCTTATTGTCTCATTGTTCCCTAGAGATGCCTCACTTTAACAGTCCACCCCACGAATGGGGAAGAGTGAGACTAATTACAATGATTTAAAAGTTTAATGTTGACATTATCGATCTATAAACCCTTGAATATCTCAAACGTTTCAGCACCTTGATTTCTGGTGAGCTAAACAAAGTGTCTCACTGTTCTCTACTCTCTCCTACTTACCACTATCATGGCAGTGAGGTTTGCTTGTAACGAAATATTGTTTAGAGTTGAAGACTTACTTAAGTATTAAGTCAAGGTAGCGCAGGAAAAATGCATCATCCATTCAGGCCATCCATTCGCAGGCTGTGCCAAATTTCATTTATCTACTTGCCTATTAACTATACAGGAAGGTTGAGGCTTCAATTATGTTGAATCCCAAAATATACCATCGACTGAATGTGGACATCTATAATTTATTGAATTAAAGTATTATAGACTTTAACATTTCTTCTACCTTGTCAATTATTTTAAAATTTCGTCGCGTATTTTCTACCCTTTGGAGATGACTGACAGTAACGCCAAGATTTGAACCACCTCTTTCGCCTAGAATAGACAGTCCATCACCACAGACAACCGGGTAAATACGAACATCAGTAGGGGCCAGATGTTTCATTATTTCTGTATCACCAATCATGTTTAGGTGGGTAAGATTCAATAGGTAAACCAAAAATCTGTTATAATTGTAAACGAAGGTAGGGAATGGTTCTGTGGGTTAGAAAAAGTCTGCCAAGTTGGGTTGGCAGTATAGCTTCCTCACTTCTGTGATACGTATTGAACCAGATTAGTGAAAGTTTCGGCAAAATTGGTGGAGTAGTCCCGGAGTCGTGTCTATGACAACCTATTTCAAGATGTACATTACTGATCCGATCGTGACGAAATTCATAGACAATCTCTTGAGGATCGCAACTACCCCCCAAATTTGAGGTGATTTGGTCAATTATTATAGGAAATGAGAAATCGTTGTTTCGGGAAATTCACGTTTACGCATGCGCACACGTTACTAGTGGTCCAATGCCAATGAAACTGATAGAGCGAACCATCTAGCCTATGACCTACTAAATCCCCGAAAATGTCATCAAAATCGGACCTTAATTTCATATAAGGAATTGACCGGATACTGACAGACAGACACGGAAACAAAATTGATCAAACAGCTCTAATGTAAAAGGCTGGTGGAAATCTGATTTTGGAGGACGAACTTTTATACTCTTTGCTGCTTGTTAATGAGGAAGCAAAATCAATGCTATAGGAAGGTATTTGAAGATTCCAGCTACCAAATCTTGCGCACTTGGGATAAAGCAGAAAGCCAACTCAAGATGATGTGAATAGTGAGAGACCGTTCCTCGTGAGTGTTTCGAACGAGGGATTGAGAACAAGACATTCGTAATGGGCACTTGCGATTACCATAATCGCTCTACTTTTGAATCCATATGAGGACTCAATTTACGCTAAGGGAGCAGACATAACGGGCTCGAGATAGCCTTCTACCTACTATTCGAAGGTTCAAATTCAACAGTTCTACACCCTAACAAAAATTACGCGTTTTAGTTGTGCACTTAGCGTATTACACCGAGCTTGAGCATAACAAAAATTAGGTAGGGCACAAGAAACAAGGAATTGACTAAAAGTGAATGACAGCAGTGGAAAACCAGCACATCATGTCAAAAACATCTGGTGCGAGGCTTCACACTTCTTTCCTCGCCCGTAGAAACCTGTAAATATAAATACCCATTTTTGTGGAGTTGAGGGGAATATCTTGAATGAGTTCCAGGCGGGATTCAGAAAAGAATATTCCACTATTGATAATATTTTCAACTTGACTTGCTTGGTAAAGTAAGAGTTAAGAGGTCAAAAGTTTATGCTTTTTTCATAGATTTTGCTTCAGTTTTTGACCGAGTCAACAGAGACTATTTTTGGTACAAGTTGTCCATGGAAGGTGTTTCTACGAAACAAAATTGCAAAATTGAAATTTATTGTAGCTATAAGCAGCCTTTACTCATCCACGGAGTCTGCCGTAAAACTTGCGAGTTCCTCTACTACAGATTATTTCCAAACCTCTACAGGAGTCAAGCAAGGGTGCCTACTCTCGCCAAGTTTATTTTCTATTTTTTTGAACGATCTTCATGAGTTTTTGGAAGAAGGGGTTTGGGTGGGAGATCGTGAGGTACGACATTTGGCGTACACTGATGATGTAATTCTCCTGTCATCCAGTGTGATTGGATTGCAAAGGATGATTAACAGACTGGGGGATTACTGTTCGAGGTGGGGTTTAGAGCTCAACTTAGCTAAATCCAAAGTAATGGTATTTAGAAATGGTGGCAAACAAAGTGCGAAGGAAAGATGGTGGTATAGAGGCCAGGAAATCGTCGTTGTCAATAAATTTACGAACCTAGGCGTTCTGTTGACTCCTACTCTCACTTTTGCTCCCCTTTGCTTGAAAAGAGTGCAACGGCTAGGCTCGCGATCTCGGGTATGTGGAAGAATTTTTTATCTCACCCAAGGGTTTCTTTCGTGGAAAAGCTTTAGGTGTTCGAAGCCGTTGCATGATCGATTCTCTGCTATTCATCGCAGGTCTGGGGTTTTGTTTATAGTGATTGTGTAGAAAGAGTGCTGCGTTTTTTCGTGAAGTCCGTGTTTTCTTTGCCAAAGTGTACACCAAACTACACATTGTTTTTGGAAACCCAGTTGAAGCCTCTGTACGTGTATACCCTTCGAATGCATTTTTATTATATACTAAAAGTGATGAAGATGTCTGAGGACCGCCTCCCAAACTACCTGGCAAAAAAAGCGTCGAACTCAATATATTCTGGGCGAAAGAGTGGGAAGATCTGAGAGGAAAGTACAACGTCCCGTTGAATCCCCACAATGTGCTCAGTGAATGGAAAGCAATTATCGATAAAAGCCTTGAGACGATGCGTTCAGAATTTGAGAGGAAGGCACTCAGCGCGCAAAACCATCCGCAGTACTTAGTCCTTAGAGGTGAGCGTGATGTGGTCCCATTGTGCAAGATCGAGGACTTCCAAGTTCAAAGATGGTTTCTAAAGATCAGGGGCGATCTTCTGGCGCTGAAGCATAGGCCATACGAGGCACAGGATCAGTTGTGCGATTTGTGTAGTAGTGGAGATGTGGAGAATGCGTATCTATCATTTCATTGGAAAATGCACGGCGCTGATGGGCGTGAGGCGACGATACCTGGGGAGGACCGAATTGGGTTGGGAGGAGTACATGGAACTAATCAAGTCAAGTGGATTAAGATTGATAAAGTACTGTTCAGTGGCTTGGAAGTTAAGGCGAATTGAATATGGTTTTATGTGACGCACATATGTATGGTGTGAGTAGTTCAGCTCCCATTCACTGTTGAGTAGTTGGAAGATACCAATTTACTATGTACAATATTTACAACTTGATTGCCCACACATTGTTTAATTCTGGAATTTGGAAAGGGAAATAATTTTTCGAAGTTTATATTGTTCATTAACATTATTACTTATTAGAGCATTAGTTAAATAATAAAGGCGGGAAACTCATCGGACAGTCCTGAGAGACCATGATTACAGCATGCCTCCTTGTAAAAAAAAAAGAAATGTAAGATTTACTTATTTGCAAATAAAAGCATGTTTTCATTCATTCATTCATTCATTCATCGTGCCTATACACATACGTGCACAACGGAGGAAGGTTGGATTCGACCAACTGGAGGGGTGGAGGAGGAACAAGGGTACCCAGGAGTGGATAGACTGCACTGAAGTCCCAAGTGTCTGTAGACTACACTGTAGTCCCAGTCTGTCCCAAAGTGTGGCCCACAAACCCCTAAGGGGTCCACCGGCTATTCCTAGGGGGTCCGTGACACCTTTGAACGAAACTGGAAAATAACGAGTAAAATTATGATTTGGAAATAAAGCAAGAGCATTTCATTGATTGTTTTCTTTTTCGTTTGAAAAACATGTATTTTTGCGTCAGGTCAGCGGACATCGATCTTTGTACTTCCTGACAGAAAGAGTAATTAGAGGAATTTCCCAGATTCCCAGAAGCCAGAACAACTTAACTTTTTACCTAAAAATTATTCGAATTCTGTTAAAATTGCTATTTCCTACCGAAAATTAAAATAATTTCCAACGAATGTTGTTGTGTGGTCCCTAGTACTATGTGGGGTTAAGTGTCTCCTCACCTAAACTTTTTAGGGTTTTTTAAAAGCAAAAAACCACACCCCATGCCAAGGTGCCCCATACCTCATGTGCCACACCCTATTTACCAAGGTACTTAATCGAGCGCTGCTACCTTGCTTCTTCATACTGCTGTGCAACGACGACTTGGAATGCTCCCACAAATCATTAAGTCCCTGATGAGGCTGTATAAAGCGAAACATGGCGGACGAAACAATTGAAGAGGCCAGATTTGTTCTCTTCACTCTCAACCCTACATATAAATCCAAAGAATGTTGCTTTCCTTTGGAATATATTCCCCTCAATTCATTAGAATTGTGGTCTGCCGAGTGTGTCGTACAAGTGGGAGTAAATCCAACAAGTTCCTACCTATCTGAACATAGTGAGAATGCGGACAAATCGGAACGTCGTTTGTTAGTTGATCACATTCAACTTTAAACCAAAGACTCTTGATTAGTCGTGGGGTTAGTGGAAAAATTGCACTCAAAGTAATAAGTTACAATTCTCATGGGCTTCGAGCTGAATTTTAACAGTTTCTGTGCGCTGGACTCATAGGGGGTCCGCCGTGGATTATCAGTAATATCACCTGAAAGAGGGGTCCAAGAGCTAAAAAGTTTGGGAAGCCCCGGACTACAGGAAGCCAGGAGGGTAGCACGGGGACAGATCCGGGCACAATGGGAAAAACAAACCAAAAGGTGCGATTGCCACCGGGAACCGTAGAATTATCGACCAGGCGATCGGGTCTACCTACGGAATCCAGTGAAACCGCTGCAAAGTGGGGGCCAAATGCGATTCTAGGTGGACACCATTTTTTTTAGCTATTCTTATAGGGAATTTCACGCTGATTCCGAATCTGTTGGAGCCGGTTTCGTAGGTATCTACTCCCCTCCTTCCAATAAAACTATTTCAATCTCGTTTGTATGCTTACCACCTCAAAGCTGTATCAGGGAAGTCAATTCTGGAAAATTATCGTACTGATCAAGTAGGCACTCTTCAAAATGAACACTCTTTATAGATAATCTTTATGTAGGTACATCCTAAAAGAGGACTAGATGTCAAATAATTTCGGTAGATACCTAGGGGGAAATTGAGGTAGTATGATCCAAATCTCTTCTCCACGAACGTCAACACGCACCTACGGATACATATCCATACTTATTGGTATTATATCTAAATGGTTCCCTTCCCCTTCACACAGACCACGGACTGACTTCAATACTATCTCGACGGCCTGATGATGATGTCCGTACATCGAAAGCACTCTCCATCTGTACTCGACTTGCTAGTTGCGACGGATTGCCCAGTAAGGACTCCAGTAGTGACCAAGAGGACAAAGAAATGCAGTTACTGGTGGATTATTGATTCCAACCAGCTGTGGTGACCACATTCAACTATTTACCTACTATATAAAGCATTATGTTTTACTATTTTTTACTATAACTCATTCAACTGTTTACTATAAGCGCTTATAGGTAAATGATAACGTAATATCGCATTGACAAGGTATAAACACACTTGGTTATTAAATGCGTGCTATCGAATGACGATCAATTCCATCAGGATGTTGGCAACAAAAGTATTGGCATGCAAATCTATTGAACTACCATTTACCAAATGACTACCTATACCTACCTATTACAATAATTTATCAACTATTTCTGAATGGGATTCATCAAGCGGGCGTCTTCTGGTCGGTACATTACTTTTAAACGTTGCGGTAGTTATTTGATTCTGGGGAAGGCCTTCTCTGTTAGTCGAACGTCAGATCTATTCAGGTGTTTAGACATTCTGACCCAATAGGCAAACGAGTAAACACATCATTCCTCACGCAAGCGTCACCTCAGTGGCGGCTTTGGTAGATTGCTGGAGGGCATGCTACAAGATTCGAAATTTCAAACATCAGAGGCATACAGAAATAAATACAACCACCAAACTATAGCTCGGCCGCTTTGATAGTACCTACGTGGGAAAAATCGGAAACTTTGAATGGTAAGACCTTGACTTTAACACCTGATTCTCAATTCGTGGTAGAAGGGAAAATTTGTTGTGAAGTTGGTAGCACAGTAATTCTCAAATCCTGACGTCCTTAATTTTGTATTAGTTTCCACTCTTTTTCTTTGTATTTTCAACTTGTATTGCTAAGTTATCCATTCCGGTTTTCATCAATTTTTTTCAAAACCAAACTTAGTTTTCAGTCAGAAATTGTTGTGGCTTGTGTTTGGTGTTAGTTTGTTGGGTGAAAAGCGTGGCAAGTTCATCAGAGGTTCATTTTGAAAGCAGACTGCCTAGCAGAAAACCCCTAGATGTTGTAGAGGATCCAATAATGTTTGTCCAAATGTTTCCAACATTCTAAGTGAAGACACAAAAGCGTTCCACTGAACCTGGGAAAGCGTCAATGTTCATAACACCAAAAAAGAAACCCCGACGCAAGAAAATTATCCCGGCCGACGAATTTACAGACGCTGCACTAGGGAAAAAATGCACGTGTTTCACGCGGTGAGACACATAATTTTGTAACAATATTAAGTAGATTTTCATGAGAATGAAGCCTGATGATTCTTATAACATGAATATTTTGCATTCATATTATTTCACCCACCTGATCACTCTATATAATTAGGTACCCAATCAAAATACGCAACCAGCTCATTTCTTTCATTCCTAGTATCATTTTCGTATAGGCATCATTTTCTAGTACTTATATAATGGAGGTACTTTTTTAGGTAGGAGGTACTTGAAATTAATTTGTGATCATGAGTGTCACTATACATTTTTTAGGACATAATTGAGGCAAAGTGGGTTAAGAGAAATATGAAAAGGGTTTTTGCTTTTGTTTGGTAATTTTAATGGATACCTACTGTAAGCTGCTCCTCTAGAACTGTGGTAACAACTCTCCTGAAAGTACTATGAAAATGGAGAGAAGATGGTAGCGTGTCACTAGAAGATTGTTCACCGGAAGCATTAATGAGTTGAGAAAAACTAAATGTGTAGAATAAATGTAGAGATAAATAAAATAAAATAATAAATAAAATAAAATAAATAAATCTGACACTCAACACTAAAAAAACGAAGCTAATTGTGTTTGGTAGTAACAAAGCTGACATTTATGATAGGAAGTTAACATTGCAGGTACAAAAGGACAGCAGTCTTCTTGGAGTTTACTCAGTAAATAAATAACCCACAAAACCCAAATAAATCACTG
>JAEMON010000001.1:54514219-54534560 GCA_030264115.1 Lygus lineolaris
CACCATCCTGGCAGCCATCACCTTGAATTGACATTATTCAGCTCACCCCCCTGGCAAAGTGTTAGTAAATCAAATACTATGGGAGTGAAGGAAGGCGAAGGAAGTAGGTGGTGTGGGGGGGGGGATAGCAGCTCGTACGGGTGAGCGGTGGGGTTCGGGGGGGGATCTAATACTATGGGAATGAAGGGAGGCGAAGGAATGGTGGACGAGCGGTGGGGGTAACAGGTAGCAGCTCGTATGTGAGAGGGGTGCGGTTCGAGGGGATCTCAGTGAACAGACGTATAAAAACCAGGTAACCCTCCGTGAAAACACATTCTGTGTTAAAACGGGCTTCAATTCCCCCACCTTACATTGCCTTGGTTAAGTAGGAAGGCACTTGTTTTTATCACCAATCGTTAACTTCATTCCAATCAGGAATTAATGTAGAGCTGAACTGGCAGAAATGATTTGTGAGGATTTGAGGGAAGAAGTGAGTTGTGGAACAACTTTTATTGAGCTGTACGGAGATTGAGCTGTACGGAGCTATCAACCAATCTACAAGAGTTGAGATCTTCCAAAACCTGTGTTGGCGTAGCAATAATCTTATTTTGATGCACATGCTTGTACCTGAAGGAGATGGTACTCAAAAAAAAGTTTTCTTATATAACGAAGAGAAAAACGTCTATCAAATGTCGAAAAAATCTAAATATTTTAGGGTGTCGGTTGGACCTACTTACCTGTAGGGAGGCTGGCGGTCGTTCCAGTGAGGGTGATGTAGAGATCAGTAGCCCGATGTGCTTATCTCCCATCACATCCTCATCATCCTCCAACACTTCTCCTTCATGGGATGATTTGGATTCGTTTTCCTTTTTATAGGACCTCGGAGTCGATACGGATTACCTTTAATTATACGGCTCATGTCGATAACGTGTCGTATTGCTCTACCTGAAACGATACTTACTTTATCTGAGGGCTTTCTGTACCGGTCCGTTCCGGAACTAAGGCTCATCAAGCTGGAGTGAATGTCTAGTAGATTGTGGTGATGAGGCTAAATACAGTATCTAATTCCGGTCACAAGGGACTGTGTGGACAGAAAATTAGACTTGGGTAATAATTTTACCAATAAGTAGGTTTAACTTGTTGTAGTTAGGTTTCTACTTCTTTAGGTACACTTCTGAACCAGCTTGAATACACCGAGTGTTTGACCAAGCCATTATGAGCAGTAAGTACTGTGGGTTTATGCGAATGTTAAGGGTTACAAAAATAGCGTATTTAGGATTTTTTGGGGGAAGTTACGGAAAATGCAATCCTTCAGAGGTGTAGAAACATGTGGCAACGCAATATTTCTGGTAGGATTGGCACATCAAATTATACTGAACATTTTTCCAAAGGTAAAGAACTGGTATACTGTAATAAATGGATTACATGGCTTGGTCTGAAGGAGTTTGGTCGTGTGCTAGACATTGCTGAGAACAACCAAGACCAAATCCCAAACTACCATGTAAACTTGAACGATTTTGAAAGCATGGGTCGTGAGTTTTGACTGTTTTTTACGTTAACGCATGCGCAAACGCTACCACTGATTCGATCGCTACGAAATTCATGTGGAACAATATGTGACCTAATGATATATTTCGGAAGTATGGGTTTTTAGTTATGGCGTTTTGCAGAAATGCACACTGGATACACACACGAACAGACTCACACGCACAATCAACTAGTTGAAGGAGATAAAATCTGATTTTTTTTCTTCTACGGATTCGAGTTCAGGGTGGTTGTAAATGTGGGAATGTTCCCGATTTCCCATGACCGAGCGTAGTCGATTAAAATTATTGAAAAAAGAGTTAAATAGGTATAATATTGTGGCTCTTTGATATTTTTTTATTTAAATAGAATGACATCTATTGCATCAGTACGTTACCATCGAGAAACACCATTGCTACTCTTACTACCTACCTAATTTAAACCACAGGATAACGGTTCTTCTGATGTTTTCAAAGTTTACTGAGGGCTTATACTCACGATGGGTCACTTTACTACCAAGATGGTTCACCGTCTCTAATAGGATGTCTTGCGTCACAGCACCCGGAAAACATAAAATCTCATCCTGACAATCTTGGTTCAAAGCACGTTTGGTCCCAACAGGAAAATCCGGGCAGATACGAGCGACCGTAAAAGCACCGCAAGAACAGATTTGTTCCAATTTTCGAGTAGGAAATAGGTAAAAGAAGGTACCTCTAATATTACTTTCTTCTGATTTCGTAGCGAATTGCATGCTCTGTACCTACCTACCTCTGTGTTTAGTTCAGCAACTCATTGGATCTTGAATAAAGTTAAGAATGAAACAAAGAAACAAGTTTCAAGGTAAGTGCGATTATTGCACGAGTAAGTTCAAGTGGGTAGAGTAGGTACTGCTCATCCCAATGATCATGGTAGGTAGGTTATTTTAGTCCCAATCGGCTCGTCAATTATTCTGTGCAACGCAGTGGTTATCCACATAATAAATACGTGGGTACGTATTTATTATTTGGATAACCACTTATAAAGTGGGTACTTTATTTTGATCAAGCAATAATTCAATTTTTCAAGGTAGATATAAGTACTTATTTTGTTTTCACAAACTCCTGAATAACGACAAAGAAGAGCCTAAATCCATGGTACACGGAAGAAGGCAAAGAGTGAATGGCAGAGAGTCCGCACATACCAATCTGCCGGTCAACCCAAACATCGTTACATAAACGACGATTTGTTTGGTTTCGAAGCATCTGTGAGCGAGCGATGCAATTCAATCTTCACTCCCGATTATTTTCGGAGCTCGTCAGTCTCATCTTCTTGCGTTGATCAACAGGATCGTCGGTGAATATAGTATTTACCCAGCTCTGAAACACGTCATTCCTACAAAGTATTACATATATACAATATGGTGTGAACAGCTTTTGTCCCTTCTGTGCCTTTCCCAACAATTAAATTCAGTGTGTTCAAAGCATCCCAAATGCCTAAATCCTGCATTTGAAATTGCCTTCTCATATTAATTTGCGGTATTGTCTCAGCAGCTGCTGTTTAGTTTTCCATGGCTCACTCCTTACAAGCGTATGTCAGGGGGTATTTTATTATTTTCCACTTTACGGCTTTCAGGAAAGTGGTTACAAGAAGGGCATTTGTGTGAAGTTATTGCAAGATAATTGGTATTTTCAATGGATGTCCAAGCATCAGTCGTTATAGACACTGCCACTGTCTCGTAATTCACGTCTACATTTTCTGCGACTTCCGAGTAAATGGCATGCAGGATACCTACTTGATAACAGTGTCTTTCGAATGCTATTTGTATCTAGGACTGTTGTAGATTTGTATCCAGCTGGCATACAAACTTCATGAAATCCTCCTCTTCTACTATGTCTACTTCAACGGGTAATATTTTTCGAGAATCATCTTCAGTATTAATTAATTTAAAGCTCTAACTTTGGATACAGGCATCGGCTTGATCACATTCACAAACTGATAATGACGTCTTGAACTCGTTGAGCTGCAGGTGCACTACTATTTCCTTCCCTGCTGTTAATATGTGGCGTCCGCCAATATTTTTAAGGCTGTGACAAACTGAGAACCAATTGCCAACAAAAAATGTTTGATGGAAATAATGAAATTTAATATTCCGAACATCCTTCTCTAGACATGGTCCACTGAACCGTAGGAATCAGGGTATTAAACTATCAAGAAATTTTGATCGAGAAGCTTCTAATTTGTAGGAATTCGTCGATCTATAAAATAACAGGGATCACACAAATATCATAATCTCAATCATAACATCTGACTTTAGATTGTTTTCAGTCATTCATTTTCTTCTTTCTTGGGTTTTTCATTAATCAAAAAAGGGTCTTTCAACGAAAAGCAAAATAAAGAGGTAGGTAGATACCTACCGTTGTGAACAAAAGTATTTTTGCTATTGATCTGGTTCCTGCCTTCCTACCTATAACGAGGGGAACAGATGTGGTTTCCAATAGAAATGACCGGGGACCAATCAATGATCATAAATCATTATCAAGCAATAGAAAGAAAAGTCGAGTGGTTGTATTCATTCTGGCTCTCCTTTGAGTGCCTACTGATGTCTTCAAACATATTTAATGTGAAGAATAGCATTTTCCATTGATCAGGCAGGTAACAGGGAATAAGGTCTGGTTTCCAAAAAACGACTGGGAACTCGGACTTCTTACCAAATTAAGTAAGAAAATTAAAATTCGTATGAGTTTTACAGTTTTGCTCGCAGATGGGAAAATGTAGGCCTTCCGAAGGGGTTGGGGGAGGCCCCTCAGGCGATTGAGACGGCATTCCACCAACCCTTTTAATTCGTTGGGAGGAACACGACCGAACTAGATTGAGAGCTGGTGACAGGTGATTCTAATCGGAAGGGTATAGTTTTGTTAGATACATTAAATGAAACTACTCGACCCCCAGAATCCATCATTTGACGTCTGCCAGGACGTATCCGGGGCAGGTGAATTTTACAGGCAATCAAATTTGCTAAATTTTGACATCAAAATAACTGGAAGGGTAAAATGATGAAATATGGCTCAAATTGTAGGGTTTTAATGCTGAATCCGAATATGTACCTGGGGGGAAGGGGCCTGGGGCAATCTGGTCAAATTTTGAGATCAAATTTAATAAATTGGGACATCAAAATAACTGGAAGGGTATAATAATGAAATATGGCTCAAGTTGTAGGGTTTTCAATGCTGAATCCGAATATGTACATCTGCCCACGTCTACCTGGGGCTATCAAGTCAAATTTCTATAAAAACCAAAGGAGAGCGTACCTACCGATGGCGCTGGGAGACCCGGCATTTTGCCACCCAGTGCGCGGGATCAATGAGCTAGGCTGTTGTTGAATACGCAATATTAACGCTTAGAGTCTAAATTTTCTATGGCAATGAATAGCCCATCAAGTATATAAAAATTCCATATTTGTATTTCAAAAATAGCTCAACAAAATAAGCTCTGTTAAAATGGTTATTATTATTAGGAATTCACTCATTATCTCTTACTGCATGACTGGAACTTGTACGAGTAACTTCCTTATGAACTCATCAAAAGATAATGAAAACCAGAACAAAACATAATAGGTAAGTAGGTAACTACTTAATAAGACTACTATCCCCAGTTCGCCAGCTCTTTCCAAATCTTTTAAGGAGGGAGAAATTATTTGTTTGTCAAAGATCAAATGTATCTCGTTCACTTTGTAATGAAGCACACTGCTCAACACTTTTCTTGATTAACACTTTGAGCGTGATTATTTACTCCAACGAAATGGTAGGTAAGATTTCTTTATTATGTATAATAAATGCATAGGTATTATAGGTGATTCTGTTGACTCCCCCTCGATCCGTTAACAAACCGAGAGATAGGTACAATTCATTCCGAAGCAACTCACAAAAATGATCTCGTCTAATGTTTCGTTCGGATGAAATACCTATTTCCAATAAATTTTGTTTATAGTTTTTCTTTATATTAATAGGCCGGTGAAAATGAGATCTAAGAACATCCAGCCAACCATTGAGTTCGAATCTCCAGCAAGATTATCTTGTACTTATCTAAATACCTACCTACCTGATTAAATATAAAAAATTGTCATAAAAACATTTCAAATATATAGGTAATAGATACCTACTTACCTACTTATGTTGTGTTCTGGTTTTCATTATCATTGATGAGTTCATAAGGAAGTTACATGATTATAACAATACAATGATAAAATAAATTAAAAGTAAATAACAACGGCTAGGTACATAGGTACAAATCAAAATTTAAGTTAAAACAATCTTGAACACGATACAGTTCTGCGTGGATCAAGAGAGAACGTTACAAAAGAACAGTTACAAAAGAAACAGTGGTGAGTCATTACCTTCAGCCATCACATTGAAAGAATGGCAAAATTACCATACCAAGAAAACTAAAGATAAACAAGAAGCAGAAGAATTGAAGAAGAAGCGTGCGGAAGAACATAAAAGAAAGATAAAAGAAAAAGAGGAACAAAAAAAGTTCCATTCATGCAGCATGCGTTGGTGAGCGAATTTTCAAAGAATAATTTTAACCGATTTTGTGGGTGATTCTTATAGTAAATTTCACGTTTATTCCGAATATACCATATGTTCCTATGTTTAGGATGGCATTTCACACCAAAAACCTCAAAAAACCCGTTTTTTAGCGATTTTTGAAACTAAATGTTCAAAATTTGACCCCTTGGAGTACTCCAAAAATTCTGGCCAACGAACTCAGCCTTACTTTTGCTATTATTGACATTTTAAAATTTTTTTGGATTTTTTATCTCGATCCCTCGGACAGATATCGTCTGGAGTGACACACATATGTATATATACATAAATATATATATAAATATACCTATATATACATATGAAAAAGTGTTAAATTTCAGGAATCGTTTTAGAATGGTCTGAAACGGATTTCCATGAAGAAAATTTTCAAAAATTTGCATTTCAAAAATTTTGAAGCTATTGCAATAGCTTCATTTTCTTAGAAAATTCGCTAAAAGGCTGCTGATGGAAGAAGGAGGACCATGCAAGCCGCTAAGAAAGTGAAGGAAAATCTTCCAAGACGGAAGAGGAATATTCCATCCAGTGAAAGTGAAGACGATGACTAGATTCCATCCGACAATTCTTTCCTTGATTATGATACTCCCATTGATCAGTCAGCCAGCATTGGTGATCCTCCCACTGCTGAGCCTGCTCACAGTGATGATTCTCCCAATACTCAGCCTGCTCACATTCTTGATCCTGGCCTGTACCCAAATGTTGATCCTGTATTGCCTCCACCAGAAAACATGTTATCTTCCGCGTTTCAGACTGTTGAGAATGGAACCATGGGATGGAGTTTGATGACGGGCTGAGCGCTTTTACAATGGCTGTGGATGGACTTGGACTATTTCGGGTCGAACAATTCTTGCCGTTGCAAGTCTTGCCTGAGGAAAATCGTGAGGAACAGTGCCCACAGGAATACTTGGTGTATATCATCAATGTTAGCCAGCAAAAGGCGGATGACGAGTTCCCGAACCACAAAAGTGAAACCCAAAAGAAAGAGGGAAAAGAAAACCGTGTAATAGAAAATCATGTAAGCAGTGCTGGAATAATAACAGAGAAAACAAGGAACTGTAAGAAAACCAAAGTGGGGGATTTCGTCATAGTTCACCAGAGTAGGAGAAAGAGGAAATTCACATTTCTTTTTAAGCTGATTGAGTCCCTTGAAAACCATGAATAGTTCGCCATACCATTGAATCCCTCCAATCGGATGAGGATGATCTTTATTGAGAATGAGAAGAATGTTATTGCTACAATATTGACATCCGATATCCAGGAAATCGTTACCGAACCTGTGATAGCGCTACCAGTTTCCCCTGACACTGGACGTTGACTGGTAAAGCCAAGAAAAAACATTAGACTCTGAAAAAAAAGTTCCTACTATTAAAGATTGATAGTTCCTCTAAGTTTTAAACACATTTCATGACGAGAGTGAAGTCAAAAGACCATTTGGATGAGTTCAGATGTTGATTCTGAGTTTGATATTTTTTCTATTCGACCAAATTATAAATAATTTTTTCTTCAGTTTGATAATATTGTTTCCTAGTACATAAATAGTACGTACCCTAGTACCTTAGGAATTGAAAATAGAATGAGAAATTTAGCGAGTTAGAGATGTTGGAGAGTTCATTGTAGGACAAATATGTGCCTTTCTCACTGATTAAATGTTACCTACCGGTATATAAGTTAATTCTTGTCGTCGTTAGTTGTTAATTCAAGTCTTGAAAACGTCATAAAAGACTGATTGTGAATCATGAGACTGTGAAACCCTGTTTATTTTTATAAATACTTCTGATACTATAAACCTAATTCTTTTGTCAATTGTAATTGGTCCAAACTCCTGTCAATTACTGGGGATCTTCAAAAATCAGCTGTCAAATACTGGGGAAAAAATCTGATCTCGTGAAGCTGGTTTTGTAGCTTTAAATCATAAAATTTGTCGAAATTTTGAATTTTGGAATGATTCTTGAGATTCCAGAGCAGCCAAGAAAACGAAAGAAAAATACTCGGCGCCTCGCGCCTCGGCAGGGGGCCAGCCACCTGTACCCCCGGTTAGTTCTACTTCAGCTCTACCGGCTAAAATTAAAAAACATGGAACATGCTTCTACTAGTCTGCTCCATATGTTGTGAAGGTACAATGCCAAACTGAAAACTCCAACCACCTTTGTTTACCTACGTATCAGTACTCCTCTGCAGGATGTTGAAAGAGGGGAGAATTGGCGGGGTGAGATGTGGTGTGGTGTGTAATGAATCCAGAGCTTTCCTTAGGAATTAGCTTTGTAGGCTGCACAGCTGATTCGGGCCCTATATGTCATCAAGTGTATGTCCTAAGGAGGCTACATACCAAATTGTAGCTTCATATAGTGAATAGCCTAATAATTGGCTTTAGGAGCCGCTCAGCTGATTCTGGCCATATGTATCATCAAGTACAAGTCCTAAAGAGGATACATACGAAATTATAGCTTCATATAGTGAATAGTCTAGAAATTGGCTTTAGGCGCCGCTCAGTTGATTCTGGCCCTATACATCACGTTTTTGTGACATGTTTTCGTAACGTTTTTGGACAGTTGGGTCATGGTAAAGCATGTTCCATGCTAAAAATCCTGGGAGGGGAAAAATGCTTTAAAGATATGTCAAAGTCAAAAGCTTCCTTAAGGTGTCAAACACTGGTGCCCTCACCCTATTATCCTGCCTACCCAACTTGGGCGATTTTTCTCACCTTTTAGAGAGACTGTCGATTTGTCTGTGGGCGTCATACTCATCAAATTCCCTTCCTAACTTCCGGAAAATCCCGGAAGAACAGAGGTAAAGAGCTACTGTTATAAGGTGTCGTTAGTATAAGTCTTATTCCATTGAGAGAGCAGAACTGTTTGAACTCGCTTGATCTGAATTGAGAACAGTTGTCAGAAAGTATCGTTTTACATATTCCGTACCGGCTGAACAGTGATAGTATAAGCTCTTAATCGAGTTATCAGAAGTCGCTGATCTCATTGGGAAAACCTCCAACCAGCGAGAATGTGCATCGATGACTACGAACCGCATCTGACTTTCGTAAGGACCGAGGGAGTAGATGTCAATTCTCTCCCAAGGGTGATCTGGTGTGTTCCGGAGGCAGAGTGATGTTTCAGGAAATTCTGGCGTATGCCGTTGACAATCATCACACCCTCTCACGAATCTCTCGATGTCCTTGTCGATATTCGGCCACCAAATAGCCCAAATAATAGCCCTTGCCAGGGATTTCATTGTTACAATACCAAGGTGAAAAAGTTTGGGGTTGCTTATGGATCTACCCGGACTGAGACTTTGACAGCACTTGTAATGCCCATTTTGTTTTCAAAAATTTCTGGAAATCCTTTGACTAGGTATTCTGTAGCAGTCCTTGCTGTTTCCTGTGTTAGATTTATGTTCCCTATTTCTAGTAATGATCGCCTTATGACGGAAGGACATTGCGGATCAGCATCCAAACTGTCTATCCAGTTTCGACCAAACAATGGTACTCCGAAACCTTTAGCAACAGCTAATGTTAGGGTCTTCGTGACTTGTCCTAGTGTGACTCGTACTCGGCATTCGTATCAGTTTGTGGAGCATCCGAATTCCTGATAGGTTGACTTGGCTTGTCCCTCTGAATTGTTGCACGTCCTGTACGAATACTCACATTTTCCCAATGTCCTGTTCCCGAAAACGCGCCACATTTGGAGTTTATAGCAGGACATTCATTCAGTGCGTGTGATGGAGACTTACCACAGCGAAAACAGCTTGTTGAATGACTTTCTTAAAACTGCTGTGGTTTTATTTTGACTATTGTTGCGATTGTTAGAAACGTGAGTTCTCATGTTTTGTTGTTGTTATCCTATTCTGTTAATTTCATCTGAACTCCCTGTTTTTACTTTACAGATATCTCCATCTTTTTGGTTAGTTTGTTCAGGGGAATCGGATACGTAGTGTTGTTGAGTTCTGGCGGATTCCATGACAGTTGCCGATTCCACAACATCAGCTAAACGAGTTTTATCGTCAGGGTGGAGGCGAATCAGTTGTTCCATTTTTTTATGGTCCTCAAGACCTAACAAAAATTGGTTCCGGAGACGTTCATCTAGTGCCTTCTCAAATAAATGGGAAACGGCCAGTGAACGTAGTTGGGCTACAAACTCCACTATAGTTTGTTTGGGATTTTGTAGGTTATTTATTTACTGAGCTGATCCGATAGGCAGAACAACCACGCGATAGCCACACTCTTCCGGACTATTGTTTCATTCTTAGGTCTATGGTATCTATAAAAAGATAATCTATCAGCTAGATAACTATAGGTAGGCATGAAATATGAGTCGAAAAATGCTTTCACGTTCTCGCATTCGTACAGACTCTGGTTCAAAGTGGTCTACAGCCAGACTGTAATATTCTGACCCTATCCATTTCAATAACAAATTCCGTCGATAGTTGTTATCTAGTCTTACGTCATCGTCATCAATATCCATCCCTAATTCAAAAACGGATAATTATTCTAATTCGAATCGGCGAATGTAATATAATGCCATTCTTCGGTCTTATCAAAAGCGGAAAACTTGAATCGACTTTACGCGAGCAGCCATCGACGGCAAACCGCTGTCTTGTAGTGCGTTTCCGTCTTGTGTTTTGGTTGGATTCGGTTGCAATCTTCGTTGCGGGCCCATCTCCGTCGCCACAATGTAATTTATTAATTTATTATGGACTAGCAAGGTAAACTAGCTATTCTAGCAAAAAACATGACGTCATTGAACATCAGAATGGAAGTGAGTTTATTCTATCCCCAAGCGTTACAAGAATCAAGTTGCCATAGCAACATATAAACATTGAGGTTTAAATCATATGCGCGATTGAATATTAATAATTGGTATAGTGGCCAATACACTTCCCTTTTATCGTTTTCGAGCTAGAGCTGTTTGAAAATTGCATCCCCTAGTTTGCATCTTTGCATCCCCTTTTACTGACGGTAACGCCAAGCTTGGGGGCAAACCTAACCTCGGCCTGTTGCTGTAGGTATGCTTAATTTCATTAATTTTGGTCTATGGTAACTAAGCAAAGTGCCGGGGAAGGAGGACAGACGGTTTTTTTCGATTTTTGAATTCCACGAATCTTAAAACGTAAAACATCAAATTTTGGGGGAGTTTAAAAAACTGTTAGGTACATGCTCTATCGCGAAGGTTCATTATTGAAAAAGCACACGAATATGGAACTCAATTGAACGCCGTGAACCGATCATCTTCATTACAGAACTGGAGTGGGTCAAACTGGGAGATTTCAGAGTTATGGCTGGATTCGAAGGCAAATCCGTGCGGAAACAGACGTCCAAAACCGGACGCTGTGCGGTCACTGAACGCACGTGCACATGTTTCTAATGAACTTGCCTGCTAACTCCGAATTCCTCCAGGAATCCTTTTTTTCTCCCTCGTCGTAAAAATAGTTTGGGGTAATGAAATGCACCGGGACTTGAATGTGGGTATTTATACATAATCTTAGGTTGAAGGACACCCGTGGCCATGCTTCTCAGTTGGGATCACTTCTGACCACTTTCCCCTATCGCAGAGTAAAATACATTGCAAAGGACGTGGCACAGAAGCTTCCTCGTGGCCTTCACAATATGTCACCAATAAAACTAGACATGACCGGTTCGCGATTGAAAATGTGACATACGTACAAAAACAGCGGAATAGGTCAATTAGTAACTGAGATATCGTAGTTTCTAGAAATTCACATTTGCGCATGAGCACACGCACACTAGAGGTCCGATGGGTATAGAATTACTAGGGCACTGTCTAGGGGCTACCCCTTACAATCTCTGAAAATTTCACCGCAATAAGTAAAGTAGTTTCAGAGTTATCGCCATGAAACACATTTCAAAATTGCGTATGCGCAGTAATTATTACTGATAAAATCGTGTTACAAGTAAAGGTAATGGTTGCTCTCAACTACACACCGAATTTGAGCGAAATCGGTCCATTAGGAACGAAGAAATCGTAGTTTCAGGAAATTCACGTTTGCGCATGCACACACTCCACTACCTAGCGGTAGCTGAAATTTCTTAGGGGACCCTCTAGTAACTCGCTTAATCCGTGAGAATTTCACCTAAATTGGTCGAGTAGTTCCGTGGCTACGCCTATGACAACAATTTTCAAGTTTGCGCTTGCGCAGTAGCTGTTACTGATCCAATTGTTACGAAATTCATGGGTGATTGTCTTGAAGTCAGCCCCACTACCCTCCAAATTTGTTTGGAATAGGTCAATTAAGAACTGAGATACTGGGGTTTCCAGAAATTCACGTTTGCGCATGCGCTCACGCTACTAATAGTCCGATGGCGATAAAATTCACAGGGGACCGTCACGGGGCTAACCCGCACAAAATTGTGGAAGTTATGGCTGTGGCAAGGAAATGAGGACAGATGGACAGACAGACACGAAACCAAATTTGTTCGGGAGGCCCTGAAACGCAAAATGGGAGTGGAAATTTTGATTTTGGAGCACAAAAACTTTTTTTCATTTCGAAAGTGAAAACAAAGCTTCTGCTGCCTTGCAGACTCGGAAGCAAAATGTAGTCATGCAGCAAGAGCGAATTTTGAAAGAATCATTATAACGAATTTTCGAACGGGACATTTTCTATATTTGATGATATTGAGAAAATTTTGAGCTGATTTCGATTGATACTATCACTTTCCATTGTTAAAGATGTTGAATTTCACCGAAAAACTCATTCTTTTCTTCAATATTTGTGGCCAACGAATTCATCCTTTCTATTGATATCGGTAATCTACCTGAGTGCATGTTGATTATCATCTTTTTTTTATCTTCTAGATCGATCACAGGGTCAGATATTGTGTGGAATGATAGGTATCGAACAAAACATACAATTGAGATGATAAAAAATATTGAACTATCGATGAATCGATGTTTTTAAATATCGGCAAGCAACAATCGAAACATCAGTAAACATCAAGCGGCCAAAACATCGTTAACCGTCATTGTTACGTTGAATATTCGTTGAAAATAAATCAATAGTATTGGCGCATCATTAGCCAATCAGATTCAGAAGGCATTCAGCTGAATTTCGCTGTATTCCATGTTCAACCTACTTAATTAAATCGAAACACCAATGTTTCTAAACATCGACAGCTAACCGTCGTCGGTGGCCCAAATACATTGACACAAAAAATCGATGTATCGCTGCCATCGAATGTCGAATAAAACGGTGGCCACTGCGAATGCCGGAAACTTAATTCCTACAAACATTGATTCATCTTGGGTAGTATGGGCTGTCCTCAAGGACGTCATTCATCTAGTGTGACAAATCTATACAACATATTAACGCGCATGAGCAAATGTGGAATTCTAGGAATATCCATTTCTCACGGTTTTGTCCGATCACGCTGGTATTTCGGGATTGGCACTTTAACCCGGTATTAGCGAATTTTCGAAGAAAATGAAGCTATTGCAATGGCTTCAAAATTTTTGTGATGCAAATTTTTGACATTTTTCTTCATGGAAATCCGTTCTAAAACGATTC
The DNA here is from genome assembly GCA_030264115.1 of Lygus lineolaris. Taxonomy (NCBI): domain Eukaryota; kingdom Metazoa; phylum Arthropoda; class Insecta; order Hemiptera; family Miridae; genus Lygus; species Lygus lineolaris. The sequence goes on from JAEMON010000001.1 coordinate 54,527,815, forward strand.
CTGAAATTTAACAGTTTTTCATATATATATATATGCGTGTGTGTGTGTGTGTGTGTGTATGTGTGTGTGTGTGTCACTCCAGACGATATCTGCCCGAGGGATCGAGATAAAAAATCCAAAAAAAATTTAAAATGTCAATAAAATCAAAAGTAAGGATGAGTGCGTTGGCCAGAATTTTTGGAGTACCCCAAGGGGTCGAATTTTAAAAATTCAGTTTTAAAAATCGCTAAAAAACGTGTTTTTTTGAGGTTTTTGGTGTGAAATACCATCCTAAACATAGGAACATATGGTATATTCGGAATCAGCGTGAAATTTTCTATTAGAATCACCCACAAAATTTGTTAAAATTATTCTTTGAAAATTCGCTTACCAACTCATGCTGCATGAATGGAACTTTTTTAATTACCAGCTCAATCATAAGGTACATACGTATCTGCCTTATATTAGGGGGAAGAGGATATGTGTGCCACAATCCACTTGGCATTAGTGTTTGGAATAATAAATTAGAACAAACACCTAAGTACGTTACTGGGGTTTCTTTCTGGAGAACATCATCGCGCGACGTATCGATACACCTCACCTGAACAGGGGCTGGACCACCAAAGACGTCCCTGACATGTTTGAAGCCGATTATTATACAAAAAAAAAAAAAAAAAAGATGCCGAGACCGGAATTAACTGCATTGAAACCCCTCACATCTGTTCACCGGTCGTCTTTATAAACTACACCTGGCGATTATGAGCCACGACAACGCATCATTTGCCGAGCGAAAAAATCTGAGAGCATGTTGTAGAGATCGCGTGTACGACAGCTACAGCCTCCAAAACAACTCCCTGGCTTGAACTGAGTTTGGCGGGTAGTTACCTATACCTTTACCGAACAGCATCTACGAATAGAAGAACAACTCGCTTTCATAAATATTTAAATATCAAGGCGTCTCGAACAAGGAGGGGTCCACAGTCAATTGGAAATGCTGGGCTAGCAGGGATTTCACTGGTAAAATGCAATCGTATACTTCCGCACAATTGGTTTGTCCGGAGTAAAGTAACGAATAGGCAGGCGATTTGAACTAAAGTGGTGAAGGAGTGGGAAGGGAAGTGGGGACGGCAACGTGTACCTAGCTAGAATATACAGGGATAGGTCACAACCTACTCATCAAGATTCCAAGTTGAGGAAAGCGCAGTCGCTATTTCTGTTAAAATTGTGTCCGAATTCGAAGGCATTCGTTTTGAAGTCATCCCCCAATTACGTACCCTCCCAATTGGAACAAATTCCGTTCATTCGGAACTCAGAAATCGTTGTTTTTCAAGAAATTCAAGTTAGGGTACCATTGATTGATCCGACGCGACGGCGAAAGGGGACCGTCTAGGGGCGAACTCACACAATCCCTGAAAATTTCATCAATATCGGACCATAATTTGGTATACTCGTAGTTTCGCCCGGGACAAGGAATTTACTACATCTCCGCTTTCCAAGATTTTGAAGTTTTAAACCACTGTTTAATTTATCCAGTTTTTTCTCAGGAGAAAAGTAATTCTATATTCCTTCGCTAACTAGCCCGTATTGGAAGAAAGGCTGTTCCTCGAAGGCGATTGTTTTGAGAGGCGAGAGGGAAATCAATAGGAAACAATTTCCGAAGTTCCCTGGGATTTTGCCAAGCTCTATTATTTGCCTTCTAATGAAAAATGATAACCTCTCGTCGGTATCTATCGCAAATATCTCCTTTTTTCTTCAATGAAAGAATGATTATATCTCTCCTCTATTTTACTCACATCCTCCATTGTTCCTGGTTGTCGAAGGAGTTTAAAAGACGAATAACACAGACCAATCATCTCGAAGAATTGATGTAATTAAATTTCTGCGATCGCCCATTCTTCGATCCTCAGACCAATTCCTTTAATATATTTTAACCCTCCAATGCAGGGGACAGGTCATTCTTATGGTTTTTATATGGGGGAGGGGGGGGGGGGGGGGGGGGGGGGGGAGAGAGAACCGCCCGTGAGTTCGGAATTGCCATGGGGAGGCGGAGTGGGGGACGCAACATTTTCAGGTGAGGTCGGTCCGCCCTTTTCCTACTACTGAGGTCCGAACGTGAAAACACTAAGCTGAGAGAAGAGAACACACAAATCCGTTTCAAGCCATCTTGAATCCAAATCCGTGACCAAAACAGTAGGTAGGTTCGATGTTTAGCTGTCCTGCGGTTCTTTTTTATTCAACTAGCCAGTTCAAGGTCTGGTTATTAACTTCGTTACCGAAATGTGGAGAAAAAACCCCATTTTTCAATTTTTTAAACATAATCAGAGGTGAGACGTTTATGTTTTAATTGTATCCTTTATTATGCTCATACATTTTGCCATATTATGGGTTAAAAATCGAGATTTTGCTCGATCATGCGAGCTTAAAAATCCATTAATTTGCTTCTCGCCTTCAAAAAATGTTTTTATATTGAGGGGTATAAAACTAGAGCCCCCCCCCCTCCCAACAAAATTTAAGCAAGCATATGATTCACAATGTTGCCAAAGGAGAGTGAAAACATCTTATATTCAGAACAGAACCTTGCCATATTATAAAAATTTGCCAAAATTAAAAACACTTAATTTTTTAGGCACTTTGAATCTGTTTTATTTATTTTTTATCACTTTCTTGGTTTGGAAAACCTCTCCAGGTTCATAATCACCACTACATTTTTCAATATTTACCCAAACCGCCGCCGCCGTTAATATTTATTACACCCAGAGAAAACGTCATCTCTGAATGAAATGGTAGTGATGATACGTATCTTATGAAATATGGTTGTAGCACCCTAAAATTAGAGGGATTTTCAAAATCACGTAGGTCGTTGTGCACTATTTCAAACTCTAAAAGATTATGAAAGACAATTCGAAAATAGCGCTATGCTGCTTCAATGGTCCGATCATGCTACTCCCATTAAACTATTTTGGAGTCTGGAAACACATTACTAGTGGAATAGAGGCCCCTGAGGCATTCGCATTCAGCCTACATTAAGCGTTTATGCTCCTAGCATAAACTTCCTGTCCCTGAATATAATAGGGGGGCATCGAAGGTCTAACTTCAAATTTTGGCGACACTATTCGCATCTTGGCGTGGTGCCCATATATAACATCGACGTTAAACGAAATGACGAGTTGAGTATTTCGATGATGGATTTATGGAATGCCGATTAGGGTTTTAAATCTCACATACTGTGAGATATGTAATGGAGGACCAATCTATTAGCACCTGTGTATGATTTTAAGCGTATTTTTAACAGAACTCATCCTAATGCCGTTGTTTTAGACTATGTAGTAATGTCTGCTATTGTTCGAAAGTAAGCTTCTTATTCCCCTTCCCCATCTGTAGGAACCTCCCCCGCAATACATACTGAACAATAATTTTTGTCCCAAGAATTCCCCTTGCAATTAAAACTACTATGTATTTTGTGACACATTCTGTAAACTTGAGGGCTTCGCGATATCTCAAGAGGTCTGTGAGGTTGGATGATATCGGTAGACAACGGGGCTTGTAGGGTTCAGTAATTTTTTCATTACAATGAATGATCAAACAAGAAGAACTCCCACACTTCAACAAAACTCGACGCTTCAATAAAATAACATAAGGTGAGTGAGTCCTCCATTCTAAAACCGCCTGTTCGAGTCGACATCACAGATTCCGGTCACGTGCGGCACACGACACCAACGATGTATTCAACCCCTCCACCGTTCATCCCAACGAACCGTCGCGTCGGCCCATAAATTCAGTCCTTCCTCAGGTGGAAATGGGCGCGGAAGCAATGAATAAAGCTCCAATGAGACCAGGCCCGTAGCCAGGATTCAGTTTCGTTGGGGGGGGATCCACGATGGAAAACCCTAAAACACTAGGTATTATTATTATCACCAATATACCTAATCTTATCAATCTATTCATTTTATCATCATTAATTTTCTATATTATTTTGTTATTTATTTATTTTAGGGTGTATAGGGAATGCAAGTGACTATAGTCCGCGAGGCGAAATTAGGCGGATGAGGGAGCTTTTATTGAAGAGTCATACCGCAATAATGAGGAACTCGACTTAGAAGGTGCTGCTGCTCCCGTTCTGCTGACATGGCCAGCGTAGTGCAGAGATGCAAAATCAAAACCAAATAATCGATTATAACATCAAATGATTAATCGTAAGTCAATAATCGATGTGACCGATAAATCGGTACTCAATAACCGATTTTCGATTGAACGAATTTTTTAGTATAATATATTTTAAACGCATATTCTTTATGAAATCTATTACCTGTTAGGCTGCTCTATTACCTACCTATTTTGAACCACTACGTTCGTATTATTTTATTTAGATGTTTTCCCCTACCTTAGTCGTTTCAGTTCTATAAATCTCTATAATAATGGATTAACGGTGAATATGGATGGTATGATAAAAATAGATGAATCTTCATCAACATTTTGAGCGGGAACGACGGGGAGGTGACGCAGAATTCATTACAAGTTAGAAGATTATATAGTATTGTCAAAATGTATATAAAACTGAGGGGACAAGACGGGAAACAAAGCGTAGTAATGGTTTCCAAAATCGACACCATAGTTTCCCTGAAGTCCAAGGTGGAGAAGGAGTTTGGAATCGGAAAATCAAAGCAACGGCTTTTCTTCGCTGGGAAGCAATTTGAAGATGGTTACAAACTGTTTGACTACAAGATCAATGTCAATGACAACGTTCAAGTGATGGAAAAACCTGTTTTAGACGCAATAAAAGACTCAGATAGAACAGACTCCAGTCCTGCTAAAAATAAGAAAGCTCCAGCTGAAGTCCCTTGCTTTAGCCCTTAAGGTGGGTTTTCCTAGCGACGTTTTTTTTCCGTCGCCGTCGGCGGAAGACGCAGGCGGGGTCCCGCAGACCACTCCTTCAATGGAAAACAAGGCAACCGTTCTCCTACGGAACCCTACTTCCTGCGGAACCCGCAGCACTGGTTCAGGAGGAGTCATCCCGCACGACGCTGACATATGGAATCAGATGAGGCCTCGCTGTTGTCAGGGCCGGATTTACCATTACAGCGCCCCTGAATAATAATACATTTGAACCCCCCCTCATCATTCACTGATAGAAGGATTCTGTTGTCTGATATAAAATTTCTTGATAGTTAATAAATCTCTCATTTTGCACCATGTTCAAATGAATACTTGTGAATTGTTAACAGCAAACTAATCATTTGTTTAAAGATAATTCTTTGATTATTTATAATATTAAATATTAATTACCTTTTCCTATTTTGTTTTTGTGTCAGCACTACAGGTTTCGCCCCTTAGTGTTAACACAATACAGAATTGGAAAAGGTAATTAATGTTTAATGTTACAAGTAACCTCATCGAATTCAGGGCCAATCAAATGAAAATAATAATTCTTTGAGCCAAATGTTTTATGTAGAAATAAAAACTATAACTACCTACCTATATAATACAACATCAAATGTGTGTCAGAATTAGCCTAATACTATTAACACGGTATAATAATAGTGTGAGTAGAATTTTTTTTTATGTAAGTAAACTAAAAATTTTTGATTTCGATTTTTTTTTTTAAACATGAAAGTGCGCCCCTAGGCCCGGGCCTATTGGTAAATCCATGCCTGCTTCAGTGAAGTTCTTACTGTTAATCACACCTTTTCTATTAATATATTAATGTATGAATGAGGTGTAAACCTAAGTTCAAAAGGCCTGAACCTATGTCTGCGTCGTTAAATTGATTTGTAAGAAAAATTAGCTTTGAAGCTATTCCATACTGAAAACTCCCAAAAATGGAAAAAACAAGTAAGTTCAATGTTCAAAATTTTTTTTATTAACTTCATTCATTCATTTGTTCACAGTTCACCTATGGCCATAATGGCCATACTATTCACATATAATATTCATCTCATATTCACAGGTCCATGATGGCCACCAAACACATTTTCTTCGCTCGCGAGGACATTGTTAGTCACTTTACCACCCGAGATCTCCAGAGAAAATGGTTGTCCCGCCAATCGCCACGTGACGTCGGGTTCCATCACGCTCCTAGGAAAACATAAAACGCTGCATGGTGCGGCACGCAGCACCCGACGGGATCCGCCTGCTTCTTCCGTCGACGGCGACGGAAAAAAAACGTCGCTAGGAAAACCCACCTTTACTTCACAATCAGAGATATCGTAGATGCATGTGATGCAACTTTCGGAGCTTGGTTTGAATGAAGAGTGATCGAAATTATCTCATATCCACCAGAAGAGGAAATTTACTACAAAGTCCAGTTTGCCCACACCCCGATAGCACCTAGCTCCTTGTTACACATAAGACCTGTATCAAGGAATACCATACCAATATCTTCCCTTAAGGAAAATGATATGGTGATGGTGAATTACAATCTGGAGTGCCCCAAAGAAAGGGGTTATTGGTACGACCTAAAAATTGAGCGGGTTGTACATGATCTGGATGGGAGTACTTTCGTTCAAGGAATACTCTTCGCAGGAGTGGACAGAACCCCGATGGATGACATGAAGGTCATTTTTCCTGACGAAATAATGGAAATATGCGAAAGCAAAATGACCATCGATAAAACACGTCAAGAACTAGACTTGATGCTGACTGAACCCACATTTAAACGGAAAACTGCTCCCTCATGTGAAAAATGCAAGGATAATATAATAGTAACATAACTAATAATACTAATAACATAACGTTACACCCCGTAGCTGGAATCAGGGGGGGGGGGGGGG
>JAEMON010000001.1:54540973-54564684 GCA_030264115.1 Lygus lineolaris
GGAGATGAAATTGATAGGGGACCGTCACGGAACTAACCCGCGTAATCCCTGAAAATTTCATCAAATACAGTCAGACAGACAGACAGACCGACAGAAAGACAGACACGGAACCAAAATTGTTCAGAAAGCTCTGAAACGTAAAAAGCAAGTGGAAATTTTGATTTTGGAGTACAAAAATTTTTTTTATTTCTTGCACGAATACATAGCTTCCTACCTTCGGTAGTGAGGAAGCAAAATAGTAGGTACTTATGTACCCAAAGAAATTATTTGCTAAAACTAGGTCCAAATTTTTTATCGTGAATGTCTTTCAAAAAGAGAAGAAGTTTGTTGGCCAAGTCGGTGGTCAGCCGGTTCCTCTGTTCCCTCAGAATTTTGCCAGCTTCAGAAAACAAGCCTTTCTCAGGGAACAGAGGTCGCCACCGCTGGCACAAATTTCAATGCAATTTTTGACACCGCAGGGAAAGTCTCCGCCATCTGTTTCCAATATTAAACTGGGTTTTGTTGGATCCTTTCCTGTGGTGATCTCAAGTAGTGTTTTCATGATTCGTCCATCTTTCATTTTAAGTACCTAATTTGTTGCAATGAAAGAAAATGAAACAAATCGATCTTGAAATCTTCAGTGAAGAAAAAGTTGATTAATCGTTACAAATTAATCGATTATGTGGCAAATTAATCGATTAACCGATACCCATCCCTACTCGCACTCGGTGGCATTTTAATTTTTCCTTGGTCAGTGTCTTTCTTCACGGATAGAAACCGTCTATATGGAGTGGAGTAATAACTTAGTTCTCCAGTTTGTGGAGTTATTCGAAAATGAGGAGTGACTTGGGAGTGCTTCCCAGCCAAAACATAAAACTCGTAATGACACACTTACCTACGATGCGTGGAGGCGAATTTAAGTCGGTTTAGATAACAAGTTTTCAATGTCTAAACTGAAAAAAAAAAAAAAAAAAAGATTCCCTCTTTTGAACATGTTTTAAGGAAGTCAAGGACAGAATTAAAAGTGGTGCAGGAGCTGATGAGGTGTACAAGCCTAATTGGTTTGCCTACGAAGCGATGTCTAAGTTTCTGATGGATAAAGATACTCCTCGAGAAACGCTCCATTCTGAGGGAAGTTTTCCTGATGAATTTTATCATTTTTTAAATGATAAAGTACCTACCCATTTGAATGAATTGAGACGTGCAGGCTTGTTCTCTGTGTTTGCTCGGCAAATCACGCATGTGTGTGTCAAGCTGCTCGGTGTTCGCCAAATAGCGAGCAACACGGTACTTGGCGAACATTCACCGCTAGGCGAATACCGCATGTGTGTGCCCACCTTAAATGTACTTACAGAAGTTTGCCACAATCAGACACCAACCGTGTGAACAAGAAACAAAAAGCAGAGGGGTATCAAATGACACCGTTCGAGTAAAGTCCACCCAAATGGAGAAGGCCAAGGTGCAGATGAAAGATTCGGAAGAAAAAGAAGATGAATATCTAAGTAATGTTCGTGAATGCCCTGATCCCACATTTTCGAGGGATGAAAAACATCCAAATCCAAAAGGTCGAAGTGAAATAATTTCAACCATTGTTAGAGAGTTGAAGAGTTGTTGCGTTCACCATTGGTTTTTTTTTTTTCGAGTTTCTATAGGTAGGTAGATACTCACGTCCTGATTAAATCAAGTGGGTAGGTAATACTGCTAATAAAATTCAGATGCCACATTTGGCGATTTAGATAGATGTGATTCCAGGTTGATTTTCTTTCAGAAAATTCATTAATACAATATAGGAACGTACTACGTAATAAAATATAGGAATGCATCACATTAAATTTAAGCCTAAGGATTTCCTGTGGGTTGCAGTTCAAATCAAAATTTAGAGTACTCGGGATTTACAGAAAAATTGAGGTTACTCACTAGTTTATTAGTAAGGTAGATACCGAATAAGTGATGTACGGTGGGAATCCCTCCTGCCTGATTGTCAAAATGAATTTTTCTTCCACTGATATCGGCCGCTGGAAGTTTGTCACGAGGTAAATTCGCCTGTGATTTTCTCAACACTAGGTATAATCAAAGGTTGACACTTCCGGGAATAGGCTTGACTGAGAAAACTACTACAATTGGAAAGCTATAACAACTGTAGTAACTGAGAATGGAGAAAAATATTGAAACGTCGATGTATCGAAGTTTTCGAACATCGACAGGCAACCATCGTTGGTGTCAGAACATCGTTGTTTTAAAACATCGATGAATCTTTGAATATTTTTGGTAATTTCCTAGAAAATGTATGGTATTTGTACATCATTAGCCAGTCGTAAATAGTCGGATTTGCCAAGGCGAATAAGCTTTTTTGTGCAAGTTTTCCAATATAATTGGAACATCGATGCTCTGAAACATCGACAGCCAAATATCGGTAGCAAAAATACATCAATGTTTTCTTAAAAAAAAAAATCGATGTTTTTTGGCCATCCCTAGTTGTACCAACTCAACAAGAGTTGTGAGAAATTTGGTTCAAAGCACTACACACAGACAGCTCTAGGTATTCGATATATCGATTGGAAATGGCAAGGGGAAAGACAACAGACTAAGATTATCGCCAGAAAATGATAATAATCCACAAACACGTGATTCAGTCACCTAACCCCATCTTGTCATTTTCTCACCACCTCCCCAGATGGTCACAAGTTTATCGGCTGTCGGACTGTCGGGGTTGATTTTTTACAGAACATTTCGCTGGCTAAACACTGGCGTTTACCGATGACTGAGGTTATAGTATGGATCACTTGTTTATAAAACCACCCCTGGTTACTTTATGAATAACTGAAACTGACATGAACTAAGAAAACACGTACCTATCGCTCAATCCGTAGATCGTTTAACTAATAAATAAAACTCACGTAACGTGTCATTTTTGTCCTATGGCCTCATGCATGGCAATCCAATATATATACCGTTTCATCAAAACAGATTAAGTACCTACCTTCAGGACTGAGTCGTTAGGTCAATCTACAGCACCGGATTTTGTGTATACTATACCTACGTACGCATCAAAAGCGAAGAAGAGATTGAGTTCTTTTCTACACCTGGATTTCATGCTCCCTCATTGTTTTACCAAAACAACCTGAAACACCAAGATTCCAAATTTGCAAACTAAGTTCACTCAGGTGAAAAAATGTCAGACTCGGCGGTGGGTACTTCAGCCTCCGGGTTCGGGTTAAATAAACACGTGAACGAGGTGGAACAAGAGAGATATCAAGGATGACAACCCGTCCGCCTTTACCCTCTTATTAGTCTGGTTCTGGTGGCTTGAGGCGGAATTACCACCCACGAGAACCCCCAGCTTGTCCCCCTCATCTAGGAGTCGATCAGAGGCCAGACAGCCCTTTCCTCCTTCGCCGCCACCTCTGAATCGCTTCATCGCCTCGTCTGACATAGCGATGGTGACTGATGCGGGTAGGGACTCAACACTATAATATGATGAATTTTATATATGTTTATATATTATACATACATATATAAAATTATTATTAAATTTTCTATAAGAATCACCCACAAAATTGGTTGAAATAATTCTTTGAAAATTCGCCCATCAACTCATGCTGCATGAATTGAACTTTTCAATGTACCTAGTGAAATTATTTTGGAATTTAATTGTAGTTTCTCCGGGGTGTCTACTTATCTTCATTAACTATTTTTTGCTTCTGAGTCCAACAATGATAGCGCAGCCTTGATATCATTTTCGAGGATTGACATTTTGCTTCCCAGTTTACCAAAGTACCGGAAGCTACGTTATTACTTTCAGTAGGCGAGAAATAATAATTTTATTGTTCTCTGTAATATAGGTATTGAAATGTCCACAAGCCGTTCTCACTTCGGACACTCTCGGTACCTTTCGTTCAACGAGATGGGTCATTTTGCCCACAGTGCATCATTGGCACGTCGACCATCCCTTTTCAGAAGGTCTTCACACAAACATTCGTAAACAATACATTGTCAAATACACACACACTCAAATTATTAAAGAAACAGTACCACCTTCAGGATCTATCTGTACACAGGTGGAAGTGTATTGTTCCTATGTTATCGAGTGTGTATTCTCTATGTTATCGGGTGATATGGATGTAATGAATGGAGTTCTGTGTTGACAGCGATGCTAGTGCCGTGAGTATCATACAAGGCTCCAGTGCAGCACCTACTTATCCCTAGATAAATGTGTTGACATAGATAACTCCTCTGTGGTTACTCTCCTTCCTCCCTCCACCTCAGTGGCCCAACACGCGATAAACGCTGTTCTGATGTTGATTCCAGACCCTCAGCGTAACGGTTCAGCAGTTAGCGGCAACCGGAGCGTTACCATCTCCCCTATCCCCTGGATAATCCTTAATAAACTAAGCACATAAACCTAGGCCGAACCTCCAAGACATAAAGTCCCAGGAGAGACCGTTATGGTCCTCACAAAGGGAACTGTAAACAATATCGTTCTTCCAGAGGTCGATGCGGTGGAAACATCAGTTGTTAATGTCGCAGAAATAATCCTCTTACGAGCAGCGGCCGTGTCAACTGGCTTCTGTTGCCGCTTTGTCCGGTGCTACCGACCATTTCCAGCGAGATTGGTTGATGGTAATCCTCAGTATGACCACCCATTGTGAATCGTCCACCGCATTGTGAATACTGGGTGGGCGAGATGAGTTAAACGCAATTCCATGTCTGCTGCGGTTATGAATGATGAACTCCGGGAATAGTATCGTTCTCGTTCGAAATGCTGGAGGACGAACGACATTGGATCTATGGAATATATCGTTCATCACCTACAACTTACCTCTCACCTTCCTTTCCTTTTACCTGTAACTTGCAAGGTTCTTTTGCTTCCGAATCTGCAAAGAAGCGGGAGCTTCGTTTTCACTTTCGAAATGAAAAAAATTGTTGTGCTCCAAGATCAAAATTTCTACTTGCATTTTGCGTTTCAGGGTCAAATTTGGTTTCGTGTCTGTCTGTCCACATTTCCTTGCCACAGCCATAACTTCCACAATTTTGATCTGATTTCAATCAAATTTTCAGGGATTGTGCGTGTTACCCCCGTGACGGTCTCCTATGAATAAACTACATCACCATCGGACTATTAGTAGCGTGAGCGCATGCGCAAACGTGAATTTCCGGAAACTCTGGTACCTATCTCAGTTAACCTATATCGCTCAAATATGGAGGGTAGTTGAAGGCTGACTCCAAGACAATCATCTATGAATTCCATAACTATTGGATCAGTAATAGCTACTGCTCAAGTGCAAACTTGAACTTTGTTGTCATAGTCGTAGCTACGGAACTACTCGACCAATTTCGGTGAAATTGTCAGGGGTTATTCGAATCAGACCCGAGTGGGTCCCCTGTGGATTTCATCGCCATCGGACCACTAGTAGCTTGTGCGCATGCGCATATGTGAATTTCCTAAAACTACGATTTATCTGTTCCTAATGGACTGATTTCGCTCAAACTCGGAGGGTAGCTGGGGGCTGACTCAAGACCAAGAATTTCATCACGGTTGGATCACTAATAGCGCAAGCACAAACTTCAAATTTGTTGTCATAGTGATAACTCCGGAACTATTTTACCAATTATGCTGAAATCGTCATTAACCGATTCTATACGTCCATGTTACAAAAGTGAGGAAGCTAGACTGCCCACCCAACTTAGCACACGTTTTTCATTCGAGAAGGATTAATAAATTGTTAAACCCACCCTCACAATTTGATGTTCTATGACCATTGTAAAACACATTCAATCAGGCCTAAACGTAGAAACTAGAAAAACGACGTTCCAGCGAATTTTAGCCGTTGCGTGAGCGTAAATGGCGGGTTTAAATATTTTCTGCCCCCGTGCTTTGTATTGCCCAAAAATAACGTTTTTTAATTGTTGGTTGCCCAGCGATCATGAGAATGGCGAACCCGTCATTTCTAGTTTTCTGAAAATTTAATGGTGACGTACTGTGAAGGCCACGGGGAAGCTTCTGTGCCATGTCCTTGGCAGTGTATTTATTTTGTGATTTGAAAGATCGTATTGAAGGCTTTCCAGAAAGGTGCTATATGAGGGATACTCGACGATTGAAATTTACCGAAAATGGGTCTTGAAAATTCAACCTAACTGACGTCACCAACCTGCCTGGTGGGCCCCTTAGCTCCCATCTTTTGCGGAACCTGAATGACGTCACGCGCTCCCTTTCAACCCGTTTTCTAGTTAGACCAGACGTAATTGCCAGCTGAAAATTGGCACCATGGGGTTTTCAAGGGCACTGAATCAGATTTGTTGCTTAAAATGCAAAATTCCTGGCCCTGCAAGTTCCCCACTAGATAATACCATGTGATAGGGATATGGGTATAGATTAGTCGATTGGTCGGAAAAATCGATGTTTTGATAAAATAATCAATGTTGTATCTTATTGAAATCATAATAATAATCGATGTTTTCATGGTCGATGTTTTATATGAAATTTAAATTTGTCAATAATATCCATGTTCAATAAAATGTTCCAAATCTTATAAATAAAATTGTTTAATTAGCCTTCTGGATTATTTTTATGGAGATGAGGGGTATTGAAACTTGTTTCTACTTGTTAGAAGAGTAAGTCCTGTGAATTCCATCAAAATCGTTTGAGTAGTTTGGGAGAAAAGCTAAAAAATGGGCTAAAAACGACGTTTTTTTCTCCACACATTTGGAATATTTTTCCCCCCTAATAATTGACCTGGAGGGCTCAGATTCTTAGGGTCTTATCCTCAGACATGTAGAAACCAATCCTCGAAATCGAAATTTTTTTATCATTTTCGTAGGGGCCGCAATCGTGTTCATACACATACGGACACACAAAATATTTTACACACATACTTACATATTTTTGTTTTTAAATTAAACTCCCCTCAACGGCGGAGGGGGCACGCCATTAAATAGAACTAAATAAATTAACTGATTATGGGGAGGACGCCCAGGATTACCCGACGCCAGCACGAGGGGGAAGGGATGCTGAAGAGGGTGGGGGAGGGAGAGTGGGATGAAAGGAAGTGCCCCTATAAAACGACCACCAGTTCAAATATGAGCCGAGCAGGACGCGGGTGATGATACCACGGAGCACACCTCCTGAGATGCCCAACTCGAGCAGCTCCGTGGCACACTTACCACACCATACCCCGCGCCATGACACGGTCGCGGCCATGACCCTGATGTTGCTTGCCGCCACTCCTTTTAGCTCAGATATTGCTTGCCTCAGATCTTGTCTATCGTATTTGCTTTTCTTAGCCCACCAGGTCTGCTCCATGTCCATGCTGCCATTGACAACCTGGACATCTAGGATAATGGCAGACCCGTGATGGCAGATTACATACATACACACATACGGACTTACATACACTTTTTCAAAACGTGGAGAAAATTGATCAGATGTCGATTAGGACCAGTTAAAGGTGGTGTTTCAGAAATTGGGTCTTCTGCTAATCGCAATACTTTTCTTCCACCTTCAGGTGGGCTGAGGAAAGTAAATAATTATACTTAGTACCGCATAATGGTATAGCATAACGATTATTATCATTTAACGCGGTAGAATTTTTCAAGCTGCCAAAGTACCAAATACCAATCAATCGAAGTTTTTTAAAAACGATTAATCAGTGTATCGATTAATTACTTGGTAAAATTATTCGTTGTCAATAATCGGCGTTTTTTAGTTCGATACCCACCCCTACTATGTGAACCGGACTTACAATACGGAACCACGAAAACGAGTTCAAAGGTTGGTAGGTATTTACCTACTATGAACATCGGAACATTCCTTTCAATTATTACCTAGGTACCTGCTTTTTATTGGAAATGGTCAGTCGACTAAGTACTTCACGACAATACAAATTCCCTCTCCAGGAAGTAACAGCGAGTTTGATGTCAATCTTCCTACCTACCCTCAATTTCCTCCCCTTCGCCACAACAAACTAGATCAACGGAATGATTATATAATTAGACCCCACTAACGTAATACCCACCTAATGGACGTTTGAACACCATGCATTTTTTGTTGACCCCAATTAATTAAAGTCATTACTAATACAGACTTATAGCGGTGTAATGGACACGGTTAATTTTTGGAGGTTGACAGTAGCGTGTGACAAACGCCCCATACCCTCATGCGGTGGATGATGAACGCTACTGCTTTTCTGCCTTGACCTGCCGTTTTACCATCATCATTGCTTCATGTGATGAAAATTTTGTTATAGAACCCTTGATTAAATAACGTTGAAAAAACGTGAACAAGCACGTGAAAAAGCACGATTTATTTTCTCGGAAACTGTGAGCTTGACTTCCTTTCAAACTTGATGAATAGGCTTGAGTACGCGGACGGAAAGTCTAAATTTGATGGTTTAAACTGGGAATTACGGGCATTTCTTAAATAAATCGTAGTGCCGGACTGCGTCCAATATCACTCTACATGCTCGGAAAAAAATTACAAATCTATTATCAAGGCCTACAGCAATCAGTACGCAGAAAACGTGAATTTTTGTAGAATCTGACCGCACAAACTTCAACCACTTCGAGGAATCTCGGACGACGGACATGCTAGTACATATTGTATTTTGGTAGGGTTTTCAATGATTTTCTGAAAGTATGTGATTATTGTTGCGTTCAGGCATTGACCTCGGAGGGAAACTCTCCTAGGTCCATAGGTCTAAGTAGTAAGGTCTTCGTTGAAATCAGCAAGGTAACCAATTATTAGGTAGGTAGGTACTCACCTAGGTTTACGTTAATATCGTTTCGATACTGCATAGTTTTTATGGACATCACGATAATGTCGGTCACCGAGAATCGAACATAAGAGAATCGAATACAAGAGAATCCAATAAAAATATCGGTATCGCAACTATCGAAACGTCACTACTCCTTGGATGCGTTTACAAGAGGTTTTGGGTTGTTTCGTTGATATAACTCGACAGTGGTGAACCGTTGGATACCAAAAACGTATTTTCGAGAAAAAAAAAGAAGTTTTTTGGCCGAGTTCTTAATGGGCGACTCCGGCTATTCCATTTTATTCGATGAAGTGAAAGATTTCAGTGAAAGCTTTCCGAAAAGGTGCTATATGTGGGGTATCCGATAGTTGGAAGTGAGCGAAAATGAGTGCCGTAAATCCATAACTCGTGGTTTGAAGCTATGTACTTCCAGACTGCAAGGTTTTATCTTTTGAAATGTTAGTTGTTTTCCTGATTTCGTATGGGGGGGCTCCTTCCTCCCCTTCGTTTACGCCCTTTGTCAAAATACATTTTGAAAAGTCCTGTAGTACAGACCATGGAACGTAAGACAAAATTATTTTTTGGATCACATGAATAACACTGTTCAGATAATATTGCGAATCAGAACGCGACCACTGGCGAACACGGTAATACAATAAAAAATATATTACAGTACCACCACAGTTACCAATACCGATGGTCTAAAAACGGATTTCCATGGACAAGCTTGCCAAAAATTTGTATAACTAAAATTTTGAAGCCATTGCAATAGTCGAATTTTCGACGCTTGGAAAAACTGCCCTAGTATACGGCATCTTGTGTTCGGTGAAAAATATCGATATTTGGTGATGATCCTTCATGGTTGCAAGCACTTCCTTGTACGTAGCTAAATAAGTGGTGAGTCGATAACCAACAATAAATTATTACCCATCTCGTTATTATGCTAATTAACTTCTCCTAAAATGAGCAGTTGTTAGAAGCTGTAATGTTACGGAATAATAGTCGGAACACAGTTGAGTGAGTTGGAATTCGTTTAAATAATCGAGATTGAAGGGATAGGAATTATTCATGCGAAGCAGGTAGTTGGAGACAGATGATGCCAGCCTATTTCCGGGCATTTTGGTGATAAACATCTTAACAGTAACAATAATAAAGCTCAATCATATTATGTTTAAAAGAAATCATCAATCTGACTACGTAATGTTTGTGCTCATGGCGGGAACTCAGTCAATAATTGAGGCTCGTTTTATATTCTGCTTACAGTCGTATAAATTACTGCAGAATCCATTCCTTGAGTTTTGGCAGTCTTGCTATTGTGGGCCAAAAATCATTCCATGTAAGGTGATATTACTCCTGGTGTTTTTTGTTTTTTTTTGTTTTTTTTAAGAAACCCTTCCAAGCTGCCTTCTATATTATACCTACTCCCGCCCAGAACATTTTCGGTCTCCCGGAACTGAATGGTGACTAACAATAAGTGAAGATGTGGGGGTAGTGGTACCTACCACAAGAGCGAAGACCCCCTCTCTTCTTGGGAGCACTCAGGGGCTTCGGTTACAGTGCAAACACGTCTCTTCTAAACCCCATGCAGCAGTCCATCGAATGAAAAAGGTTTTCGGTCGCCGTTGTATTCATTCAAGGGCAAATTACACCTACCTACCTTGACCACAAAATTACTTGGAAAGCAAATAATTGGATAGTTGATAGACCATCATTACCACCAATATCGTGTATCATTCCCAGAGGCTAGCAAACAGGGGATGGAATCTTAAACTGCATTAGCTCAATATAAAATTGTTTTTTTTTTTATAAAAGATTTTAAAGTTTTCAAGTTTTAGAATTAAATGGGGGCCACCAGGAGCAATCGTTTATGGATGAATGGAACAAAGTCAACGAAATTGATGAGCAGTATAGCTTTCACACAGATTAAATTAGGTACAAATTTTGTTACATGGACGATAGTTCAGTCAGTGAAAATTTCACCGACATTGGTGGAATAGTTCCGAAGCTATACATATTACAACAGATTTCAAGTTTGCACATGCGCAGCAGCTATCACTGATTCAATTGTGATGGAATTAATGAGCATTCATCATGAAGTCAGCCAGAACACTGCAATCCAAATTTGAGCGAAATCGGTCTGAGCGATCAGGAACTGAGATTTCGTAGTTTCAGGAAATTCACGTGTGAGCATGCGTACACGCTACTAGTGGTCCAATGGCGTTTAAATTAATATGGGACCGTCTAGTGGCCATCCCTCACAATCTCTGAAAATGGGGTCTGCTCATGGGTAGGACCTACCATTCATTATGGAGTTTCGAAAAATGAGAAGTGAAGCTATAAAAACATTGATGAATTTGCCAGAGACAGAACAGACACTGATCCAATATTGTTCAAAACAGCTTTGAAACATGAAAAGCAAGTGGCAATTCCAATTTTGGTGGTAAAAACAGTTTTTTTTTTTTTTTTTACTTCTTGACGAATACACGGCTTCCTACCTTTGGTAGTGAGGGAACAAAATGAAAACACGATTGTGAAGCACAAATTGGTTTTGGCTTAAAAAGTATATAGGTATAGGATGATCCATTCATACTAAAGGTGGACATTTCTGCAGCTCCCTGATCAGCAGAGTCAAAAATTGAGCTCCTCGATCAGCTTAGTCGTGATGAGAATTATTAGATCAGCTGATTAGTCGACATTTGAGCTCACTGATGAGGTAGATAGTAATTCTTGGGACAACAGGAGAATCTATACACATATCAGTCGCCCATAAACCACTGTATAGTATTTGGTAGCGTTTTTTGAACATTGAGATTCAAATGTGTACACTTGCGGACCAGAAAAAAGTTGCTGAACTTTGCCATAAATTACTTAAACTCATCGATAAGTGCGATTTTTCCATACTCTCCTGTCTACCTAACCATCAATTATCCAAAATTGATCATGGTAGAGTATTATAGTGATAACGATGTTTTGTATTCAATGTTTCATCGCAATAAGTACAGAGCATTTCTCATTTTGCAGATATGGGCGGAGTGGTCAGCGTGGTCACCCTGTACCAGATCTTGTGGAACTGGGGTATCATCAAGGAATCGGGACTGCTTGAACAACAAACACAAGTGAGAAATTCTCCTTACACCTAGTAAACCTCTTCAATAATCTGATTTCTCTGAGTGAGCACTCGATGAACCCACCTCAGGTAAAAGCAAGAGCGAGCATATTCCTCTGTGCCTTATACATTACAAATCAATTCCATATCAAAAATTGCCAGCACCCTGCATCTCGGCATTAAAACTCAGAGGTAATATTCTACGAACCTCTAAAACTTCCATGAACATTCCTGATGCCACCATGAGAAGTTGCCGTGCTGCCAGACTCCAGATCTAGAAGGTGCCGACGGAGTCAATTTTAAGGTTCCTATTGTTGATTTTGGAATTCTTTTCAGTTGAGGGACTATGATGACAATCTGGTGTAACTTTTCTAAAAGCGCCTGCTTAGCATGATCATTTTATACGTACCCTCTTTAGGGTGCCTAAATGCAGGTACTTCAATGATTGGAAGCTAATTCCAAATTACCCATTGAACTACGTTGGAAATTCGAAAAAATAAAGGTTTTAAAGTGTTCCTTGTGAATGTTGTTTCCTTCCCCAAATGGAAGATTCTTGAGATCAAAAAGACACCTTACATTCATTATGAAGTTCATTATTACAAAAATAAGTTCAAAAACATGGCAGAACAAGAGAAATATACAACAATTTACATTTAAAAACATTCAATTGAAATCATTACCTTATTTTTGGCTTGATGAGGAAGACTGAATATACAAGAAAAAGGGGACAAGCGTTAAAGGCAGGAGAGACTCTACTTTTATGAGAGGCTATACTGAATGCTCAAAACATAGAGTCCTGGGAGTCCTTTGGTTGGGGTCTTCGGATGGTTTCGTCTCGATTCGGGGCTCTGCTCCTAACGGCTTCCAGTGCTGACTGGATCGCGAAGGTTTTTGAATTTCGGTTTTTGAAATCCCGAATTCCGCAGCCCACGGCTTCCCCTGCGGTGCAATACTTAATTAAAAAGTAATTAAGACCTTCTAGTGAATACTAGGAAGGATTTGGCACAACTTTCTGAGCAATGGTCAGATTGAGTTGAAGGATTCAGCCTGAAGTTCCATCTTCTCGTGGAGGAAGGCCATTCAGGGGAATATGAACAATTCTTTTAAAAAGAAATGTTTGAAATTGAGAGAGTATTCTGCGCTACTGGGTCGACTCGCCGTTGCTCAGTAGGCATTACTTGTCTGCCTTCCTCCTCGAATTTCAGAGCTTTTATAGGGACTATTTTGATCCCGTGTTGCGGGTTAAAGAGGGCGATGTCACACTCTGCCTGATGTCACTTACTGATAGCGGAAGATAACAATATTGATACGCGAAGAGGGCTCTTCCATCCTTCCACCTGCTCCATCTCCCGGCTGTGTAGGCCAGTCCTGGAGCTGTCTCCGCTACTTGAACGCCCTCATAGGTCTTACGGGAAAACGCACAACCACCCCTCTAACCTATCTCATGGAACACACTGTAGAGAAGCCTTACTTTCCCCTATGTTCTTATGTCTGTAAGAGCCCAATCATTACCTGCCCAATCGTCAAAAAACAAAATATTCACGTTTTTGGCCACTGGAAGCCACAAATTTTCTTGTATAAAATACCTGGGGGTTATGCATCGAATAAGACCAACGGCAACGCCAGCTCAACAACACTAGTGATGATAATTGGTTTTGTTTTCAGTTTTTTCGAGTTCATCATGCTTTTTTCTTGAGCAAGCATTTTTTCGAGCTAGATTGGTCATTCGTCCCACTGTGAGCTGGTGCATCAGGTGCCTTTGGTTCGAGCTGTAGGTATCTATTCTAAAATTCTGCCGGTAGGTCTCTCCTTGAAATGATTTCCAATAAATGCATCGACATTATCATCTCTTGACTTTATTATATTGGTTATTAAACTATAATGTGGTTTATCCATATCTATTCAATTATCATTTTACTTTTTTACTTCTTCCTACAGGTTGGCAGTTGTCTATTTTGTGTCAGTTGGCAATTAAGGTGTGACACGCCTCGTATGGGTGGCAGTTGTCGATTTTGTTCGCTGGCAGGCAGAAATATAGGCCTCGTTCATAGCAACCAGTGTTCCAGAGTTCCAAGCGGCAGCTGGGTGAAGAATTGGGCACAGAGCTGGGCGAGCTCTTAGGTGTTTGTGATTGCGAACCCTTTCTGAAAATAAATTCATCCTTGCTTCCACACGAAAATTCAATAAAGAGGATTACTGAGTACTTACAGGTATGGGCAACGACTGAAAATACAGAAGATGAAGGGGATGAACGAAAAAGAATAATTTTTTTTACAAATAATTCATTTATCGTTAGGTATCCTTTTGTGAGACCCAGAATTTCCTTCGTTTCTCTTGGTTTTAATTTCTTTTTCTTTTAAAAAATTGATCCAAAAATTAGTTGGTGTTGTGTCGTCGGATGTGATGGGCGTCCAGATGAAGGAAACATAAAATTATCGTATTGTAGATTTTCTAAAAAACCTTTACTTTTTATTTTACCGGTTAATTGAAAGAAGTCCAGATGAGTTCGAATTCAGTTGGTAAACGTTCACGACATTATTATATAATTATTTTATTAACCTACCTAAGTAGCCTAGGTACCTACTAAACATTATTAGGTAAACAATAAAAGCACACAAAACTGTCTGAGTTTTTAAGTTTTCTAGTCTCTCTAGTTGGAACAAACCTCTCTACTTTGTTACCTGAGCTTTTTGTTCGGAACCAACTCAACCAATAATATTGATATCAAGGAACAAGGATTCTAAAGATAAACTAGCTAGTTAGCTTGTAGCTAGACAGTTATTGTAGATATGCACCTACTCTAGGTTATCAGGGTACTAATAATTTTGTGGACAATATTGAATAGGTAGGTGCTTACTAAGTAGGTAGGTACCAGTCACCAACTTGGTTTAATTTAACAAAACGTCAACAAACAACAGAACAAAAACATCTCCAACAAATGAACAGTGGCTTGGACAGCCTTCCACCTGGGCAAATATGGCTTTGGCTGGGCCATTCTTCACTTTAGACTTTAGACCATAGAATACTGATAAGTACTAACGTTAGCTGATGCTTTAGACGACCTGTCTGCCACCTCGATCCGTAAGTTAAAGTTATTTTTTAGTAAGTACTGATGGCAATTCTCACATTTTTCGTTGGCACTTCATTTACTGATATTTGGTGTATCCAGCACAGAACCGTAAATAACTCAGTGTTTTCCATCCACCGTCCCTTTTTCTTCGATGGAAACTACATGGCCTACCTTAAAAAGCTTCTCCCCGTCTATTTCCCCCTTGTTTGGTTGAAGAAACAGGCACCTAAACTGACTGGGAGAAAGGCGTTTTTCACCAAAATGCAATTTATTTTCATATAAAACTGGCAGTCATTCCAAAACTTTATCACTTCTTCCACTCTTTCCCCACCAACAATTTTTTTCTTTATCATTCTTCCTCTTCGTCAAGCTTGTTTAATGACTTAGTAACATGAAACATCAATAAAATGTATGCGAGCCATGAAGGAATATGATTGACAAGGGAAAGGTGAATGAGCTGTGGGCTTTGTGTCCGATTACACCGCAGGTCCCGACAGAGCACTCTGCTTTCAATCCTGTGCACGAGGCCTATACGGTTTTTAAACAAACCCACAAATCCATACACATTTCAGAATTTTCGCCAAGTCAACAAAATATTTTGGGCCCACTGCAAAACACTACCTAACACTATTATCTCCTGACTTATTGAATATACTATCGGCTATTGAAAAAGTTGTTCTAGAACTTTTCACCTGAACAAACAAAAAGCTTATGATTCTTCCTACTTTTGCAGGCCTGTACGAAAACGAATGGCTCAATGCGAGGGACCTCGGACCGAGACGAAAATTTGCAATCGACAGGTAAGGACACGCTTCAGGTGAGAAGGACATACTATTTTGGTTTATTAATTCCAATAACGAATCATGAAGGAATGAATCAATCGAGCATGAAAAAAGATTTTTCACTACCCCTCAAAGTTTTATGTTTCAAGTAGGTACCTGCGTATAGTAGTATCTGGAAATCGAATTAACAAAATCCGTCGGTCAGTCCAGCGTCCTTCGCATTCTCCCGAAACTATTGGAAAATTAACTAAATTCTGTATGTTTTTCCCACTATAGGTCTGTTTGTTCCACCTCCCCTCATGTTACTGTCAGTCATGTATACGTGTGAGGTAAAACAAATGTGGGATGAATTTTGAAGATTTGAAGGATGACAATTATAATGAAGCGTGTCAGGTAAAAAATTCTTCATCTGGTTTTGTTAAGTTGATTCAAAACGAGAAGACATCAAAGAGCACTAAATTTGATTTAGAACTCGGCAACATGAGACCAATCCTACTTCAAAAGACAACGAGTGCCTCAGATAGGAAAATATGTTTATTATTATTATTATCTATATGCTTTCGGCATACTGTCAAATTCCCATGGCTGAAGAAAAAAAAATCCACTGTAATCACCCCTTTTGGGTTCTATGAATATAATTTTATGCCATTTGGACTCAAAAAGATTGTTTTTTAGGGACATTCAAGTATACTTCCAATTGCCAAACTTGTTTCTTTTGATGTGGGCAGTCTATTCACTGATGTCCTGTACTGTATGTACCTAGCTGCAAAGACGTGATTAATGGGCTGATTCACCAGTCTAATCTCAGTATTTTTTAAAAAGATGAATTGTGTAGTATGATGTCTATTTGTGTGGATCAGAATTATTTTCTATTTGAGGAAAAATATTATACTCAGTCAGGGGTGGCCATGGGTTCGCCATTGTCTCCTTTGCTCGTGGATATTTATATGGATTATCTAGAAAAACAAATTTTTGAAAAATGTAAATCAAACAACCTTTTATATTGGTATAGATAAGTGGAAGATATCATAACCCTACGGACAGGAACTGAAAGACAATTAAATTATTTTCAAGAAAAAATCATTAGAATAGATCCCTTCATTAAATTCACCCTTGGGTTTGGTGGAAATAAGATAAATTTTCTTGATCGCTCCATCTCATTGATAAACATAAAATATGATTTCTCCATTTATAGAAAAGATACATACAATGATATCACTATCCATAGTACTTCAAATCATCCTTTAGTTCACTCACATGCTGCCTTCCATAGTACGATCAACCGAGCACTATCTATACCCTTGAATGAACAAAATTTATAAAAGAAAAATCTATTATTACAAATAATACAGCTGAGAGTAATGGATATTGGCTTGGTCTGAGGGTGAGGAAAAATATTGGCGATCCTCGTATTCTATCAAATTCAATGCCGAGCGCTTTCACTCCTTAGAGCATCTTCAGGGCTAGTACAAAATTATAAAACAGGAGGTGTAGTACACTGTAGGTCTACAGGTCGCAAAGTAAGTATCAGTTAAAAGTAATATTAAGAAGTAGGTATTAAATACCTAATTCTTAATATTACTTTTAACTGATACTTACCTTGCAACCTGTAGACCTACAGTGTACTATACCTCCTGTTTTATAATTTTGTACTAGCACTGAAGATGCTCTAAGGAGTGAAAGCGCTCGGCATTAAATTTGATAGAATACGAGGATCGCCAATATTTTTCCTCACCCTCAGACCAACCCAGTACCAGAAGAACTATGGCACACATACCTACCAAGTAATGGATATGGTGGAGAGCTCATTGACTCCATTTGGAATGACTCCATTTGGGATTCTTAGGAAAAAGAGTAGGGATAGGGTGTCAAATTTGGTTTGGGAAGTTGCATTAGATGAAAAACGGTGGATAAGTATACCAAGTTTCGGATAAAATTGGTAAACTATCATCTGGAAGTTTTAAAGTTGGTTTCAAAAATAAAAATAATCCTGAAAATTCATTCATTCATCATTCATTAAAGATAAAATTGAAGTCCAAGACAAAAGTGGGGTTTATAAATTGAAATGTTCTCGAGGGTTTGAGTATTGTGGTCAAACTGGTAGGAAATTTAGGGAAAGAATTGGAGAACACAAAAAGATTTCAGGGATAACGAAGGTAATTCTGCTTTTGCAAGTCAAATGAGTGAATCCAATAATAACTTTAGTTTTGATCTGACAAATAGACAGGTTGTAGAATTTCTTCATTTTTGTCCAAAGGGAGGCATGTTGAATGTACTTGAAAAATTCGAAATATGAAAAGTGGTAAATGTCGTGTCTGTCTGGTAAATGTTTGAATGAGGTAATTCCAAATCATATTTTACCATTAATTTAGGTTTATTCCTGTGATAGCTTGATTTTTCCCTTTTCATAATGTTACCCTCACCCCTGTTTGAGTCCCCTTTCACTATGTCTGTCCTTGATTGTCTATTCCTCCCAGCCCCCTTTCACTTCTCTCAGCAAATATGGTTCAAGTTCCCTTTCACTTTTCTTGAACGTGATTGGGTATTCCTCTCAGCCCCTTAACTTCTCTTGACCAACGGGATTAAAGTTCCCTTTCTTCTGTGACTATATGAGCTGTGCTCTTTCTGATGTACCGTCAGTTCTTGTTTGTTACTGATGATGGCCTAACCGTCGAAATCGATTTACCTTTGTAACTCATTATTTTCGTGGAAATAGACGACGTTTTTTCAGTACCTCCGGTTTATTTTTATATTATCACTTTTGGCAAGGGAACTGAAATAATAACATTATAAGCCCAGGGATTTCAATTATCTAGGTATTCCTTGATGCCTAATTGGAAATGAAAAGAAGAGACGAAGACTCTTCGTCGAAGAGTAGACCATTGCATGCTTACGAATGTAAAGTCAGTGCCTTGAGTGATGAGAGTTGCGTATTCCTCGTTCGGAGGCCAGTTCCTATTTCAGACTGACCAATTATTGTCATTGAATCGAGAAACAAACACAAGGATTGATGTGAGCAAACGGGAGGCAAAACAGAAGTACTGGCAACGAGCCACATTCTGAATTAGGAAACCACGTTGAAATCACAATGGTAGGTATAAATGACAAGCGGGAATCAGATTCCTCTGGATAACAAATAAATAAACGGAGATTCGGACAATCAAAGAAAATGCGTATTTGGAATGTGTGCATCTCGCCATATTAAATACCATTGAAAGACGGACTAACATACAAACCTTCCTTGATATTCGAGAATTCCACGAGTAAAATTCGATAATATCTTCTAAAACAGGCCATAATATCATTACTGAGGTTACAAATTTCTTTGAATAGGTACCTACATATTGACGATTCTTAACAACTATTCAACACTCATAACTTCTACAACACTATTCAACATTTTTAAAATCTTCAAGATTAACGTCTTTGACTGTTTCATTCTTGAAAAATTATGATCCCTATCAGTGTTGACAGCTGTACGCCCGGTTCACTATCCTTATGTGCCCATTTTTTTCAACCCACCTGAAGGTGCATGGAAAGTATTGCGATCAGCAGAAAACCCAATTTCTGAAAACCACCTTTAACTACTGGTCCTCATCGACATCTGATCAATTTTCTCCAAGATTTAGAAAAGTGTAAGTAAGTCCGTATGTATGTATGTGTGTACGTTTGGGTTGCTGGGGTAGGGTAATAGAGGGTGTTTTGATCTCTTCGGAGCCCCTTCTTCCGACCCAAGTCATGGTCATGTGTCCCCGTCGCGCAACCCGGGCACGCCTGGGATGAACAGAGGTGGCCTCATTAGGTTTCCCTGGTGGACCCCTCTT
The DNA here is from genome assembly GCA_030264115.1 of Lygus lineolaris. Classification (NCBI taxonomy): domain Eukaryota; kingdom Metazoa; phylum Arthropoda; class Insecta; order Hemiptera; family Miridae; genus Lygus; species Lygus lineolaris. The sequence goes on from JAEMON010000001.1 coordinate 54,560,485, forward strand.
GAAATCCAGGGGGTGGCAGAATGACCCTCTGGTGAGTAAGGGGGGGGGGGGGGGGGGGGGGGGGGGGGGGAAGCCCCTGTCAATGGGCTCCCTGACCCTATACTGTTTAGCGCTTCACCGTTATGGAGAACACCAACACAGAGCCTCAAAGCCCTGCTGGCCCATTGGCACGTGGCGTAATAAATAGGGGAGGCGCTCAGAGGCGCCCCAGGCAGGGGCGTCGGCATTCCTCTCCCTCCTCTTCTTCCTCTTCCTCATACCCATCTTCCTTGTCCACTGCCCAACAGAGTGACCACCAGTGTGCCCATTGTGAGCGAACCTTCACCCCCAAGTCTGGCCTCGGACTCCACGTCAGACGGAAGCATCCAGTAGAGGCCAATGATGCCATTGATATAGAAAGAGAGCGGCCCAGGTATGCTTCCGAGGATTTGTGGAGAATGGCGGCAGAGGCTCTGCGCAATGGGGTATGTAGAATCAATGTCTACCTGCAAGAACGTTTTCCCACGCCCACGCTTTCTGCCATTCAATCTCTTCGCCTGAGGCCCCACTATAAGCAGCTTGTCCGGGAAACGAAAGCTGTTCTGGCAAATAGCAGTGGGGCCTCTCCCGCATCTCCCAATGCTGACGTGGAGCAGCAGCCTGCCGTCCAGCAATCCTCCCCCGTGACCTCCTGTCTTCTCTCGGACTTGAAGGGAGAAGTTCTGAGGCTCGGGGAGCAGGTAGGTCGTCTCTCTCTCTCTGCTAGTATCCCATCCCTCCGCTGCAGGCGCCCGCTAGCCCTTCGGGGATCGAGCTGGGAGATCGCCCGTGCTGCTGCTAATCTGGATTTCGTCCAGCAGCGGTTAGCGTGGTGCGACCAAGCAACACCAACTTCCAATTGGTGGAATGGGCTCCAGAGGGCACTGGGGCCCGCGACTACTGTAACTTCCACGCCATGCCCACTGCGGTAAGATGTTCACGGGGTAGTCGCGGGATAACGAATACCCAGTGCTGTGCCTGTCGGGGTGGAAATGAAAATCTCTACCATGTGGTGCAGCAGTGTCCGCGAACTCATGGTGGCCGCATTCTACGACACAATGCGGTTGCCAAGCAGGTAGCAGGTGCATTAACATCTAGCGGCTGGGATGTGGAGAGATTGTTGCCATTAAGCCCGACGGGTCTGCCATTATCCTGGATGTCCAGGTTGTCAATGGCAGCATGGACATGTAGCAAATACGATAGACAAGATCTGAGGCAAGCAATATCTGAGCTAAAAGGAGTGGCGGCAAGCAACATCAGGGTCATGGCCAAGACCGTGTCATGGCGCGGGGTATGGTGTGGTAAGAGTGCCACGGAGCTGCTGAGTTGGGCATCTCAGCAGGTGTGCTCCGTGTATCACCACCCGCGTCCTGCTTGGCTCATATTTGAACTGGTGGTTATTCTATAGGGGGACTTCCTTTCATCCCTCTCTCCCTCCCCCACCCTCTTCATCATCCCTTCCCCTTCGTGCCGGCGTCGGGTAATCCTGGGCGTCCTCCCCATTATCAGTTAAATCATTTAGTTCTTTTTTAATGGCGTGCCCCCTCTTTTTATTTTAGTTTATTATTCTCTTTTAGTTTATTTAAAAAAAAAGTATAAGTACAATTACCCATGAATTTCACCATATTCGGATGAGTTATGGCTACTGCGCATGAGCAAACTTAGAATTTATTGTCATAGGAATAACTTCGGAACTATTTTACCAATTTCGCTGAAATGTTCACTAGCTGACTGATTCTATACGTCCATGTTACAAAAGTGAGGAAGCTATACTTCCCACCCAACTTGGCAGACGATTTTCGTTCGTATAGGAGTATATTGAAACTCAATTGAATTATTATAGTACCAGACTACTAGTAATAACACAGTAGCAACTTACCAGTGTTAAATGAAGCCCCATAACGCCATATTTTATTCAACTGGTTGCCCCATGCTGCCAAAAGCCCGAGTTATTGAAGATCATTAATATCACTAATAATAAGGGAACTGGCTGGAACACAGTCTGATATAACCCTGATGACGCACAGTGTGCAAAATCACTGGTCTAGGTGGACAAAATCGCATCATGAATGCAACCCAACCCTTAACATTTTAAACCAATAAGTTTGCTTGGAACAAACCTTAAGAATAAAAATATTGGTGTGACCATTATTTCAACATTCCACCGAGTGCATTTCAACCCACCCACCGGTACAAAGCGCGACTGTCTGACCCGATTATCTCGACAATTCTAAGGAGCTCTTGAACTTGAGGTCTGAGAAGGTGATGGGACTGAGGGATGTTGGCGGCTCCCAGTCAGCTGCGCTCGTGATAATCTGTGATGCGCCCACTGCACTGACCCCTGTCTTAGTTTATCTGCCCGTTGACCTAACTGAGATAGCTCCACCCACCCAACATCAATATTCCCATCAATCTTACTAGTATTAAAACGGATTATCGTTGGCTATTGATGACACTACAGGGGTGCAGGACACCCCAACACAAATTAAAAGTTGGCTAGTCGATAATCATGAAATCTGGCTCTATAATGCTTACCTACGATTAAATTTCAAGGGTGCACCAGTCATGGTATGAGCGAATTTTGCAAGTACCGTTTTGTACCAATTTTTTCGGCAGTACTTAATCAAATTACTTAATCAAATTTTGGTCAATCTCATAAGAATGAATGTAATCAGTCGAAATACGACCAATACGCGAACCAAGAATGGAAATGGAACTCCAAAAAATACGGAAAACGGAATCCAGAAACCATCCATCGAGAAAAGTACCTAGTGCGGAAATAAGCACGTCACCGCTGTCACTACTTTACTGATTCGCTAGCGAGAATTCTACATGTTATTTAAAGGATATAATGAGAATTAACCACACAGTATTTGCTTTCAAGACTTCCAACTCAAACTTTATTCATCCCTATCATTCTTTTGTACACATGGTAACACATAAACAAATAAAACAATCGATGTCACAGACACTGTCAGGTAACCCCAGAGTTAACAGGAGAATCCCCTACACCACTCCCCTCCCCATTCAAAGAGTCTGCTGGGAGCCTCCTCGTCTATGGCGCCAGTTTGTTGACATGCGCATTGCGCAACTTGCGATTAGGGGTGCTTATCTGCACCACAATGTCCGATAGCCTCTTCACAATGCGGCAAAGGCCAATCCAAGTTGACTGCAGCATGTGCCTTTCTTCCTGCGGGGCCCAAAGTACCACACGTCTTGGCCTTCTGCAAACTACTTCTTCACCCGCCTCAATGAGTCGGTCACAGGTAATTTTATGGACTACCTGCATTTGATCCTGAAGAGCACGGCCATACTCATTTTCTGACTGGACCTCAGGGACAACCCCCGTGATCAAATGATTGGGACGTGTCAATTCCCTACCGAGTGTCAGCTGGGCCGGAGAAAATGAAGTTGAGGAATGTTCCAACACGAAATGCGAGCTGAGAAAAAGGAAGATGGAGGTCCCAGTCATCTTTCCTGGTGGCAATTACCTTCGCTAACATGTCTTTCGAGGTAGGGTTAAAACGTTCTACCTGTCCATCACTGCAAGGGTGTATTGGGGAAGTCTGGGTTTTGGTAGACCAAGGAGCCTCATCACTTCTTTGAAGAATGACCACTCAAAGTATTGTCCCTGGTCCGTGTGTAGCTCACATGGTACTCTGAAGCCGGAGATTGCAGTATCCACAAGATCCACGAGATATCCTCTTGCTTGGAACAATAACAACAGTTCAACTCAGCACATGGTTGCCGGGAGATCCCATCAGCGTTCTGATGGACATTACCAGGTGGGTAAACAACTTTCAGCTTGTATGGCGCCAGGATTTCCATCCTTCTTGCAAATTGCCCGTCCAACTTTCGGAAACTCGTCGACCACTGTAAGGATGCATGGCCTGTGACAACGAACCTGAAGTTTGCGCGTGCGCAGTAGCTATTAATTGCTGATTCAATTGAGACGAATTCAAAGGTAATCTTCGTGGTGTCATCGCCCGAATACTCTCCGAATTTGAGCAGAATTTGTCCATTAGGAACTGTGAAACCGGAGTTTCAGGAAATGCACGTTTGCGCATGCACACAAGCTACCATTGGACCAACGGTAATAAAACTCATAGGATACCGTTCAGGGCATGACCCGGACAATCCCGATGACGGATTTCCCATTTCTCCATGAAGCTTTTGAACTCT
>JAEMON010000001.1:54634839-54648886 GCA_030264115.1 Lygus lineolaris
GCAGTGTTTTTTATATTTCAGTGGTGTTGAATTGATATACGTATGATTCAACACAACAAATGAGATAATATAGAAGGAGCAACATTTAAGAAATACCATTAAAGGGGCCAAAAATAATTTTTCAATTTGAAACAATTCCTCTTTATCAAAATCAGAGGTGGAGGCCAATGATTCAAAATTTATTCTCAACTTGTTACGTCCACTCGCTCAGTTTGGCTTCATATCAGCTTTATCACTCCTGTACTTTCTTATCATAATACAACGAACCCTCGTCAAAATCGGTTCAGCGGTTTCGCATAAACTTTTCAACTGAGAACATTGGGCGAACGAGGTGTTTGAGAAATAGTGTTCTTTTGTGTTGTACGCCGTATGGCAATTGGTAGATAGTCTTGATATTTTATACCTGATGGGCATTTTTACAAGTTATCTTGCAAGATTAATGAAATTTCGTCATTGTCTCCTTTTATTGCCGAGCCCTGAACTTCTGCCTTCGTCAACTAAAAGATAGGTATTTTTTTTTTTCGTACTTCTGCCTTGGTTGCGGAAAAGAACTGTGTGTGTTCCCAATGGATTGTCGCGACTCAGGACTCAGGAGGTTTATTTGAAAAAAGGAAAAAAATGAATTATTTAGAAAGACACTCCTGGATTTTCCATATCACATATTTTATTAACTTCATTATTAACATTTTTCTTATTATGTGCATGCGAATTCACGCACCACTCTCGGCGATTATCTGACGAGAAAAATTTCCAAAAAATTCGAACAATATGCACCAATATACATAAATTGAATAGAATGCAAATGAAAAAATACACAGCGTAGCTCGGAAGCTTACTTGATAATCCATAAAATGCAAATTTAAGTTATCCCAAGAAAACAGTTTTATTGCGAACCACTTTTCAGAATCACTTCATCCCTCTTCAGTCAAATACAGTGAACAATGAAAAGTTCCAGTCTTGCAGCTTGAGTTGATGAGCGAATTTTCAAAGAATAATTTTAACTGATTTTGTAGGCGATTCTTGTAGGAAATTGTGCGCTGATTCTGAATCATACTACATTATGTTCCTGTGGGTAAGATGGTAATTTACATCAAAAACCTCATAAACACGTTTTCTGACCCTCATATTTCAAAATTTGTTCCCCAAGAGAATACTCGGAAAATGCTGGCCAATAAATTCATCATTCATTTTTAAATTATTGACATTTTGAATTTTTTTCGGATTTTTCAGAACGTACCCACCTACCTAATTCGAGATATCGTCTGGAATGAATGTACACATGAAAAATGATAAACTCCAGGTATCGTTTTCTGAGAAAATTGTCCATTCCATGGAGAAAATTTTCAAAAATTTGCATTGGTACCTAAGTACTAACTAAAATGTTAAAGCCATTGCAATAGCTTCATTTTCTTCGAAAATTCGCAAAAAGTTCAATGCTGCCCAGAATTAAATAAGAATAGGTAGGTACTATACTAATTAAGGGTAAATCGTATAATAGTTGAACATATTCTGTATGGGAGTCAACTCAACACCAGTAGGTATCCTGGTTTTGATCCAGAGGCAACATCAGAGCGATCACTGAGAAGAAGGCGATCTACCGATGAAGAGGGCAACCACTAAGCGGTCCAGCCCTCAGACCATCTGCCTCTGCCCGTCACGAGATCGCTCTGACTGCTTCGAGCAGAAATACGAGGTCCACGGACAGAGCCCGAGAAGCCCTCCTCCCTCCACCAAGTATACGGAAAACATGATTGTAAACGAAACCACATTGACCGAATTATTGTTGAGCTGGGATAACGGGATTTTGATTCCGTCTTAACTTTTGTCATCAGATATCACCTACCAAATAAGAAGTACTGTTGATTAAAACTTGGTGTCCCATTATCCGCAACAATCTACCTTCTAAATCATCCCCTTCATTGACTTCCATTGTCTGCCAACCTGCTTCAGAATTTGTTTCCAGTTTATGATTTTTTCTGTGACTTCCCCTCAATACTAGGTATATACTTAGATATGTATTGTTCTGATCCCAAAATATGTATGTTCAGACGCGACCTGTGTGAAAACCTGTGTATTGTTCATAAATAGGGTGTGCGCATTGGTTGGAAATTCTCATTTTTGACCTCAAATTCGGGTTCATCGTTCTCGAAAACCCCGTGAGCCACTTCTCAACTGAAAATCTGTCTGGTTGAGCCAGAAAAGAGCTGGAAAGAGGCGCGTGACGTCAGAATTATTAGGGCACTGAGGGTCCCCAACAGGCGGGAGGGGGGTCGATGACGTCATCGTCATTAACTTCAAGACCCTTGTATGCTAATAGGATGCCCTTCATGTTGCACCATTTCGGAAAGCTCTCGCTATGATCTATCATTTGGAAAATAGAAAAAAAAACTATGCTCACATCCCATTTTCTGTGGTCATGTACTTACTCTTATATCCATATACACATGATTATTTCTGAATGATATTTACCTACATAGTTGGATTTACCTATAATTTTCTAATAAGTAAATTAATTATTAACAAATAAAATGAGGTATAATGTGCAACGCATTGGGGAATCAGAGATATTTCAGGTCCAATATATACATTCTGTTGTTTCGACGAAACATCTCTGTGGCGAAGTCCTAACAGCGACGTTTCATCAGAGAAATCAACAGAGTCCATTTGACCGCAAATAGTTCCAATGTCTCTGTTGCTCTCCCTGAAGGTACTCTGTTGTACCTAAAATCATCGCATAATAATCATACAACAGAGTCGATTATCGACTGATGACGCCAAGGAATTTTGTCAATGATACGGATCATCAGTGGTGATGGTGAAACTGACTGGCTTCACTCCCACATTTCGTCTCCACGAGTGACTCCAGTTGGCAGGGCTAGATTTCGCAAAATAATTCCACCCCGCGCTTCCGATTATTCATCTGAGCAGCGAAACAGACATAAATCAGCCACACGCCGAGCCGCTCAGTGTCTGACGCTGTTGTATATCCGGATTTCATTTCAACGACGTCGGATCGGCTCCATCGGGCAATGCCAAGGCTAATTTATTGAGATTTTCTCTTGTAAAACTATCGAAGAGCTTATTTCTCGAGTTCTTGATCGCTCGTCGATGGGATTTGGAGAGGAGGAAACATTTCATTTGAACAGCGGTCAAGCTGTGGTCATTGAGAAGCTGGAGAGGTCGAGGGTCTAACAAGAGATTATAGGGCTATCCATCCGTCCACTTAGAAGGTGAGCGGCTATTTCTAACGTATGTTAATGAGCCAGTATCCTATTGCAACTGTCCGTCTTGCTCAGATTAGCTCTTAGCACAGTGAGCGGACGAAAATAACAAAAAACGAAACAAATCATTAGGGGCCTGAAACCCTGAAACTTTCTCGTCTTCGAATTGCATCCACTGATTGATAAGAAAGGAATGACTGGAGTGGTCCCATTATCTACGGGAAGTAAGAACCTTCTTAGTTTCCCCTAATGGGCTTCTGAAATCCAGAGAAACTACTCAGAAAATACTCCCTTAAAATCATGATATTTTCTACACTGAGCAGAATCGATAATTCGAAATACGTTATTCGTAGAACCATGAATGGTATCTCAAGGTTGGCAGCTTTATCTCGTAACGTGCGCAAAAAGTACCTGGTGAGTGAAAACGGGTAGGTATTGTATTTAGAGCTTGATACGTCATTCCACCCATCACTCGTCTGAGGGGACCCTCAGCGCCTAGAAGTTACTACGTCACGAGCGTTCTTTCCGACCATTTTGTGGCCAAACGAATTCCGTGTAGAAAATTTGTAATTTAATTCATTTAATTTGTAATTCCGAATTTGAGGTCAAAAGTAGATAATACCTACACATGCGCAGACCCCAGTAGGAATTAAATACTCATAGCATCCCAGTCAAATTTAGGTTTTCCCAACCAAATTTAGTTTTTTTCCTATCAAATTTAGTTTTTTTTTTTCAAATAAAATTCGAAGTGTTTATCCCTCCTTATGATAGGACCTGACTTGAATTTTATTGGGGAAAACTATATTTGAATGAGAAAAAACTAAATTTGGTTGGGGAAAAAACTAAATTAGACGGGGAAATGCTATATATTACTGATTATTTGGCTGGATGAATGAAAGAAGTATTATAGAAAATGACGATAAGTGAGGTCTTAAAGGAAAGTAAACAACCCTGTCAACTATAATCATGTCAGTTGATTCTGAGATGGGGCAGGCGGACGCGAAAGTCTGTAAAAATAAACCGAGCCTACCGTTGGTGGGCCATCAATTTCTCGTGTTGAGCCTTTTCAGTGACATCCGTATCAGCTAGTAAATTTAAGCACTTGGGTACCATAGTTGATAAACGAGAGACATTCATACCCATCTCAAGGGATGGTGTTCCTTTAATAATAGTGGTTACCATAATTTGTATAATATATGATCAATAAATTATCCACACGTTTAAGTATTTACGTGTTTAGGTACTTAATCCGAAAATGGCATTTATCAAAAAAATCTGTCCGTCCGCTGTACGCCGCACCGCATAGTGATCCAGGGACTCCGATTCCGTGGAAAGTAGACCACAGTTTCTGAATGAGGACCAAATTTTGTTTCTCGGGGGTTTTTCGGTTCAAACACTTTTGTACTTTTGGTCACTTTTTTACGTGTTCTTGAACACTAGCTCTGGAGGTCTTTTTCTTATCACAATTGCTTATGAAGGCACATCTAGGACGTGGGATATCGTCAAAGCTAAGTGCACGTACAATGTTGGAGAGTCCTTGAAGTAAATTTATTGATGGTCAATAAGGAATTTCCGGCTGTACAAACATTTATGAAAATTCGTCCCGTGATGCACCGAAAAGAGACCTTCCTCTTGAATAGGAGTTTTCTCAACACCCAGGAAAGTACTCTGATGCCGTGAGCAGCAGGAAAACTCCTAAATAGCCATTAACTGGTACAGGTAGGAAAGTAAAATTAAGCCCCGCATCAGATCATTCAAATCGATCTCGATAGTGAACATTAGGTACACATCACATATAAAAAAATATTGATTACATTTCTTCAATGTCTTCATGAATAAGCTCATCTAAAGGAGGATCAAATATTTTGATATATTATATACCAATTTTTCTGACTTTGCATAAAGATTGAGAGGAAAAACGTTTATTGTAGATAATTAATAACGAGTTTGAAACACTGGCGCCCCGCCCTCAGTTCACCCTCTACTCAATTCTAAATAGAGAGATGGTTATTGGATACTCTTAGTTATCGGTACTCAATATTGTGTTTACCGTGAAGTCTGGAGTATTAACATTGATTAGGATCTTCTGATGACTGGGCGGAGTTTGCTGTGCTCAACTGTTAAGATATATCTACCGTAAATTGCTTCATAGTTGAGTTCTCAGTGGATAAAACAACCGTGAACTTGTTGACATGCTTCTAAGCCCCTCTCCGCATACTGCCTTGAAAGCCCGTCCAGCTTCTATTTCGATAAGAATCTCCCCGACCGACCGATAATGTTGCTAGTTGTTGTCTACGGTTATTGGACGCTGGCGCTAGGTCGTGTAGCATTAGCGATATTTCCGATAACATTAACCCTGCACAGTGGGCTTTCCTTATCCGCGAATCTATCGGCCTGTTGGTTGAGTAGACAAAACTCGATATTATATGGAGGAGTAATTATGTTATCACCTCGATTTAAACGAAGGTACCGAATGCCTGGGAAAGTGTACCTTTAACTGGATATTGATTTAGCCAGTGACGATAGAATTCTCCCTCTATTCTCTCCATTATCTCTCTATTATCACTGGATTTAGCCACTAGAGGCGTGCTTCCACTATTTCCTATAAGCCTACTCGTAATATTGGCTACCCGGATGTTTCTGCCACTCAAATCATTCTGGTGAATTAGCTTCGGGGTCGGACGAGCAACGTTTCCCCTGTAACTACCGTTAGAAATGAACGGCAAAAATGTGGAAATCCGAAGTATTCAGGATTGATAGGTAAGTGCATTTACCTGCATGAATAGGTTGTCCAATATATAATAATGAAAAACACACGTACCTAAACGCCGCGGCGTTAACTGCCTGGGTGTGGAATACAGTTTACCGAATTCGATAAGACGTCATTACAAAAATATAACAGACCTTATTTTTTATGCATTCAGTAGGGTAAAACGTATAGTAATGGGAATTTAGCAAACTTTGGCCGATTGACTTGTTGTTGATATTTACCCAACTGAGCTAGCTAAAATCGCATTGTGTTCCTTGAGATCCATTGATTCGATTGAGCTAATGTCTTCATCTTATATCTTGTTCGATATATATTTTATTTATTCTGGAGTGGAATCACATATACAATCATAGCTATGGGACATTTCAATTCAGTAATGAGGCACCTCATTTTTCATTGATTGATAGTAGATGACTTACCAACTTGAGAATGTACGGAATGGACGGCTGCGGATTATTACTTTTGAAATAATAACTTAACATTTTCAAAATAACATGCATATTTAGTAGGTAGGTACCTACCTAGTACCTACATAATTGGCTCCAGCTGTGCCCTAATACCGAACTATACCATACAAATTGGACCAATTTATTTTGAACAAATGGTTTAAAACCCTCAACTACGCGAAGAAGTTGATATTTTGTCGACGAATTCGTTCGAAAAGTCCGAATAGGAAGGTATATTTTTTAATTTCAAATTGGAAGGTTTATTTCTTCCATCGATTTCAAATAGATCAACATTTTCAGCGTGCACTTCTTGTCGAGGACAATTTAGAGTGGCAGGATTGTTCACAACATTTTGACTTGCTTTTATATGAAAATATCAACATTATTTCACATCTGTCAAATTCACCCAGGAAAATTCAACACGTAACAGCGATTTACTTGTCATTCTGAGACATCGACCTGGTGTTTGAGAGAAGTGCACTACGTACGGTGACATAAAGATAGCGAATCACCTATTTTTACCAGACAAATCGATTTCACAGGCATCCTTCAAGAAGCGTGTTGAATCATCCTTGGTTGATAAGGGGTTTTATGGAGTACAGGACCTTTTTGTGAGTGGGACTCGTTATGAACTGTGACTCAAGTATTCTATTGCAATCGCCTTTTTTTCTGCATCCTCTATTATTTTTGTCCTCACCATTTACGTGTATTCTTGTCAACTCCAGTCACATTTATTGTGAATATTTTTTGAAACAAAATATATGCGCAGAGGTTGAGTGATCTTGGCAATCAACACGGCATTCTTTTCACCCTATAGATTCTCAACAATTCAAGTTCCATGGTATTCGAATACAAGAGAAAATAAATATACAAATAAAACATAAGATGAATGGCGGAAGGTTGAATGACCAATTCAATCACCTGTATAAACAGATTCATCGCATCAATCATATACATACTCGGGAACCTCCCAATAATTAAATTGAACTATCAACGTTCTTTGAACAAGTTTTGTTCTCCACTAGCTGCTTGAAATTATGATTAATGGCAATCTTCATTATCATTCGAAAGTGTTTGTTGGTAAGCCGGATTCTGAATTTGTTATTGATTCAATTAATTCATGACCAAAAAAGTGGACTCGCAAACCTAGGTATTTGGAGCAAATCATCGTAGATAGGTACACATCTTCATTGCCAATAAACTTCGTTTACCTAATAGACATAGTTTTACGGAAATTCTTGGTAGAGTCATTATCAATTTTTGAAAACTTTCCAGAAGAATAGATTTCTTTATCTTCTTATTGATTTCCATTTGGAGGGATGCTTTGTTCGGTTTGAAAACATTTATTATTTTTCGCGTTGTCCTGTTAACCTGCGGGCCCGATGATATACGTTGACTGCTGCTGTAGGAAGAAGATACCGATGGGGAAGATCGAGCTTAGTAAGAATGAAGTTATCTCTCTCTTTTGAAGGTTAGCGATTGGTACGGTTTGTGCGTGTATTCTGATGCAGCTTGGTCCTACCGTAGAATACGTTGGATTCCACCACTACACCGTAGAATCCGAGGTCAATCACCAATATTGTCCGCTCTGGATCCCTGCAGTCTATAATCCCTGTCCCACTCCGGTGTTATCCCTGAATTATTCAAAATTGTATTGGGCCAGGGTGGTCCATTTCTGCATTAATGTTTGTCCCATTGTTCTGTGCACTACTTTTCCAGGCTCTTCCGGGTTTCCTTTTGGTGTCGGGAAATCGGTTGAAGCCTGAACTTCACCTTATTTACTTATCTAGGCACATAGGAAACACCGTTTTCTCAACTTTGGGTTTGTGCTCCATGATATCAGAGTTAGGCTCGCTTCACACTTTTCGGTTTCATTCGGTTCGGTTTCTATTCAGTTCGTTTTCGGCAGCGCCGAATGTGTGTGAACCGATACATTCGGTGCGTATTCTGACCGAACAGCAACCTAATAGAAACCTCATAGCACCGAACGCCCCCTCGACACGAATCGGTTTCGTCGGGTTTCTATTCAGCGCGTATTCGAGTCCAAGGCACACAAGTCCACCGTGCGTTCACACTTGCAAGGTTCAGATTCGGTTTTCTTTCAGCCTTCTCTTGGAGAACGGACGCTTCTTTCCAGTGGGCGAGGGGTGACTGAACATCGCGGAGCCCTGGAACCTAATAGGAACCTAATAGAAACCTCATGTGTGTGAACGAACAAACGGCGACCGAAAACGAATCGAATAGAAACCGAACCGAATGAAACCGAATAAGTGTCAAGCAAGCATAGGGGTGTGAAACAACTTCAGTTCTATTTTATAAAAATTCTGGAAAGAAACAAAATTCGTCTATGAATGAGTTGTGTCACACTAATTACCTAACTACTTAATAAGTAAAATTTACCTAAGTACCTACGACTAAACAAAATATTCCTTAAGAGAACAATATTTAATATTGTATAAAAATAACCGATTTGCCATATTTTTGCCATCCTCTAGTTTCTACCCCTTTGACCATGGTAACTAAACAAAGAGCCCCGGATGACATTTTTAATTTTTTTTTTTTTTCTTTTTTTAATCAATTTTTGACCCTACATATTATCTTGAAATCTAAAACATTACATTTGTATGTTTAAAAAAACATTTGTTCCTGCTCGATTCCAAAGGTTAATTATTGCAAATAATAAACCAAAATCAACCCAATGATGCTCGAGACATGAAAAGGGCAAGGTAGGCAGAAAGCAGAAGGTTTGGAGGGCATCGTTGATAGTCTTAGTAGGCAACAACATACACTGTTCGAATTACAGTCGAGTTGAACTATCAAGAGTTTTGTATCGCCAAGCTGTCATAATCTCCAAACAATTCACGGTTACTGCAGACGAGAGAACTGTACTAGTTTGTTAGATTTGTGAGAATATATAGTCAAGTAACCTATATTTCACCAGTTAATGCTAAATTGGTAGGTGTCTAAAGCCTATAGTCGACTCCCGAGAGGCAAAGCCATCAAATAATTGAAGGTTCGTTAGAGTGCTCGGTTTTTGCTCAAAATTTCCTCGCCAGTCCCAATTAACGGATACCCGTCCAAAGCCTTTATAGCACTGCTCGATTCGAAGCGGTGTGGGAGAACTTCATCATCGGATCATTAGCATATCGTGGACAGCGGAGAGTCGGAATTTCGTGGTTTCTGTGCCCAGTGAGTGGCTCTCGATCCGGAATGTCTGAATTAAAATGGCCCTCCATCTTAGCGCCACCCGCTTCCTTATACGGGCTCATGAAATATCCCCGTAATCCCTTGTTATTCTCCCGCATTTGTACGTTTTCATTTTATAAATATCATTCAGCTGGATTTTTTTCCACCTTTACCCATAAATAGTTGATGTGCCATGGGCGTAGGATTCGGGTGTTGCCCGAGGATTTAACAAACGAGGTGCCTCATCAAGAATCATTGTCACAGAGGGTGGTCTCTTCATCACACCTGCCTCGACGTTTCATGAGGGCGGCTCTGAATATGTGGAATGCGAATTGCAATAACTCGTACGAGCTGGTGGGGTAACGGGGGAAACAGTTACTCCAACCTACTCAACATTCTCCATTGAGCATTTTGCGTCTTGAACGAGGTCTTGAGGAAAATTTTCACATTTTTCTTCATTAAAATAATAAAATAACTGAAATAGAAATGAAAGTCTTTCGACTTGATTTCTGCAGTGGATTAGTGTAGAGTTAGAGCGGTTTGGGCTAACGAGCTTAAATCCGGAGGAAAACTCATGATTTACTACCGGAGGTTATCGTTTTAGGGACTACAGAGTACGGAGTACTAGCTGAATTTTTGAGCGACTTCAAAATAGGGGAAGGTCCCTTAAATGAATTAGGGTCATTCATCATTGAAGACTGGTGCTTCATTAACGCACGCAGTGGGCTAGATTGCATAATATTGGAGCGAGGAGTTTTGAAAGTTGGTGGGATGCGGTGTGATAAGAAGTACCTAGTATTGAGGAACTTGACAATGAAACGGGAAGTTCCAACTTGATGATGACCTAAACTTTTTCAAGCGCGCTCATGCGGTTGGAACAGTCCGTCACCTACGTCGCTTCCTCTCCGACAATGGACTCAATAACTTGAACCTACCCTGAGTTTAAAAAAAAGCAAAACCATATAAAGTTATGGTCCAAATTTGATGATCGGATTTGGACCACTAGTAGCAATTCGGACCATAACTTCATATAGTTTTGCCTAGGTCAAGGGATTGACTACAGACAGACAGATAGACAGACATGGAAACAAAATTCTTCAGAAAGCTCTGAAATGTAAAAAGCATGTGGAAATTTTGATTTTGGAGGACATCATTTTTTTCTTTCACGGATACATAGCTTCTTGCTTTGTGGAAGCAAAACATGGAACATGCTTCTACTATTGTGCTTCATAGTATGTTGTGAAGTACCTACCTATCATAATGCCAAACTGACAATCAATGATAATTTATTACTAAGCAGAGAGCAACCAGTTTCTGAAAAATCAGTTGATCAAGTATAGGGTTACAGAAACCGGGGGTGGGGGGGGGGGGGGGGGGGGGGGGGGGGGGGGGGGTTACCTACTCCAGCGACGTCTTGGACGCAAGATCATAAACTCAAATTTCCAATTTATATTCACTTGATTATCATGGTCGGCGTCTTTTAAAAGCTGTGCAGCAATTATCATTGTCCACAACATCAGTGTGTGATGTTGACACTGTGCCAAGTCTCGAAACTCATGACTTATTTTTCACTTTCAACGCTTTTTTAAAGTCTTATTTGATCGGGCTATTATATCCAAAACAAATGCCCGTTGTCAAAGTTGTAAAAGGGAATCTCAATCTGTATGCAAAACCAGGCGTTTCGAAGATTTCACGGTTTTGATAGTGAATTCCGATGGCGGTCTGAGACGGGCTCCGGATGACTGCTAGGATTCGTCGACTCTAGTTACACGCGTTTGCTCCACAATCTATTACCTTGCTGAACGCGGCATCCAACTCCAGACACGGTTCCTTCTTCGGAACAATATCAAAGAACTTGATTTGCGTGAACCCGGATCTGCTCGTAAAGTTATTCACATCCGACTCTGCTTGACGTATTATACATTACCTATTGGCTTCTGTGATATTGTTAAGTTTTCATAGTATTGGTGAGTACCTATACCACTGCAAAATAAATTAATATGTTCCTCATTACATATTAGCGAATTGAAAAAAAAGTGCCATTCATGCAGCATGAGTTGATGAGCGAATTTTCGAAGAATCATTGTAACCGAATTGGTGGGTGATTCTCGCTGGAAATTGCACGCTGATTCCGAATATACCATAATGTTCCTATGTTTAAGATGGTAATTCACAACAAATCCTCAAAAACACGTTTTCAGCGATTTTTGAATCAAAATTTTCAAAATTTGAACCCTTGGAGTACTCCAAAAATCCTGGCCAACGAACCATATAAATAGGTGTGGCGGTTTCGGTCGGCCGTTGGAGTGGTATCTCCCATTATTTGGTCGGGATGCGGCCCCGGGTTCCGCAATCCTGGTCGCATCCCGACCAAATAATGGAAGATATAAATAGGTATTCATAAAATAGCTAAATAGGTGTTCCGTTTATAAAGACGATGGTTTTCCTATTTTTTTGTGGAGGTAGTTTTCCTGAAAATAGGTAGATGTGAAAAGCTGAAAAATCTGCACATCCTTTGGCATGCAGAAGTTGAGCCTCGAAACATGATTTGTTTGCCTCGTAAATGTATTAAGGTCGTATCAATCGTGTAAAAAATGCATGAAAGTGGTTCTTCGGAAGTTCACTAAGCAAGACGCGCTCATAGTAAATCATACTCTGGAAGACTGTAACTGGGCTGCTTATAATTACAATCCGAAGAATTCCGGACACACTCTTTGCCAAGCGATTCTCTGTATGAATTAACTCACGCGACCAACAATCCTACAGGAAACAAACTGACAAATGGATTGGCAAATCAATGTGTTATGTTAAGATCAATGTTTCGAGAAAGGTCACTGGAGAGAACTGGTGATCCCCGTAATCGTTTTCAACTTTGTGAGTATGGTTGAACAATTTTAATTGTAGGTACTTACCTCATGCATGTCTATGTGAGACAATTCAATAAGAGAGGTTCGAGATTCCTTATGTGCTGCTATAAAAAGAAACAGGAGTTACTGAAAACGTTATCGATTTCCACGGAAGTAATGAGTTATAAAGTTACTAACTTTGTCATTCATTATATTTTCGTGGAAATAGACAACCTTCCCATCTATTCCCGTTTCGTATTATTGAAATGGGTTCCCACAACTCCATTGTGAGTGATTTAGATCATGTTCTTACTGCTATGGTGTTGAGGAATCAGATTCCAAAGGAGTATTTCATCATTAAGTTTCATAGGTGGCTCTTTAGCTGAGTTATGAGGTTTAGGAGACGGATATAAATTTTCACAGCAGTTGTGGCAGATCGGTATAACTACTGCTGTATTTATAGGTACTATACATACATTTGTAGTTTACCTGATGGAGAAGAGTGCAACTTATCATGTCTGACCCATTCTCTTTCCCAGTATACTGCAATGATATACAGATACAGACAATGGATTTCAATTGAGAGGAGTCATCTTCATAATCGCAATCTCTGCCGTGCTGAAGATAATAACAGCTTCGACGGGCGTTTCGTGCTAAAAAGGGAGCCTTCGGCAGTGCGGGAGGAGCTGCTATATAGAACTGGACGGACCTCCCCGACTGGAATACCCCGGGCCAACTGATAACCATCGAAATCGGCTCTGAGAATCATCGCGGGTCCGTCGCCTCTTTAACGCCGTAATTCCCGTGGGCTCCCAGCAGTGGCCTCCACCTCGGGAACGTGTCCTGTCTAATCGGCGGCCGTCCACGTACTTCTCATAATAAACCGCCCGCCTTCCTCCGGAATGAGGTAGAACTCTTGAAAAACCCCCTTTACCGTATTCTTCAGGGATCCTGGGTATTTTACATCCAATCAGGCTCAACAACTATTTGAGACGGAGTCTTCATCGTTCACGCCTCGGCCCGCTGAAGGGGCCTCTAATGTTTTAGGTTACTCAAGGCGCATCTGTGCATCACCTGGCTGATGGGTGTAGATGGGAAGGATGAGAAATTGGGAAAAGGGGCGTTTGTCGGTAAACTTTGGTTTGAGCCTCCGATGCTCTATGGTTAGGTACTTACCTACGTCGCCTGAATAACGATAAAAATAATGGACCGTTATTGCTGCACCACGAAATGTTGTTATCGTAAACTGATTTGACCCAAATCCAATAAGAACCAAGACTTCTCTATCCCCTCCCTCGATTTCACATAACAAAATACGAGTGGCAACTAGCATTGTTGTACCCAGCCTTAAAATCCGCCCTTAATGCTTTTCCCCCCCTCCCGCTTCTTCTCAGAAAGACACCATCCATCCTCCGCTCTCCAAGTATATTATCTCACGATGCCTTCAAGAAAAAAGTGTTTTCATTTTCAATTAAGATTGGACCCTCAGGTTCTCGAAAATTTTTAAAAGTATTTACAAATAGTTTTCTTATTATTACTACTTTTTTAGCGAATTTTCGAAGAAAATGAAGCTATTGC
>JAEMON010000001.1:54658746-54677302 GCA_030264115.1 Lygus lineolaris
TTGGAAGAAAGTGAATGAATAATAATAACCAATTTTGTACAAGACTAGATTTACTATACTGTTCAATGTATATTTGTGTCAATCATTGGACTTGAGCGACTCCAAATTTCATGCAATTTATTTGTATAATTATGTACAGTGATCTTTGTAGAAGAGTAATAAAGCCATATGGTTGAATAATAATTTGCAGCTCTCGTTCTTCTTGCTCTCTTAGTACGAGAGGGTCCGGCTTCTGATACCACCTCCACTCTTTCTTCTTGTTCAAAAGTAGCCATGCACTTCGTTGGAAGAGTTCTGTGATGTTCTCTTCACTTCTAGTGAGCAGCATAGGGATTTTGGGGAAGCACGAATAACAAAAGATATGACGGACTTAGCTAAACTCACAGCATGGCTTGAAAACCATCCTCCTTTTCATGAAACCACTGATATCATGAGTGCAATAGCAACGGGTGTTCTGGGAGACGATAAAATCAAGCTACCTCAAGAGCTATGGGGTTGGGAGATCAAGGCAAATTGTATAGCGCCATTGTTCACCAAAGATCCGGTAGGGCCTATGGAAATTTTGGACATGGTTTTCTGCAGATTGTAGCAGTGTCAGATGTACGAGACTGCAGGAAAGTGTCACTCAATTGTTCGCCATCATGCCACAACTGCCACGGAAATTGTTTAAACAGCGCGTCCATTTCAATGAACGAAGATGAAGAAGAGGAAGTTGTGGAACCACTCCACACAGCATCCACCTGTGGACACTAAATCCTACACTGGAAACGGGATGGCGAGTTTTGAACAAGAAGAAAGAGTGGAGGTGGTATCAGAAGCCGGACCCTCTCGAACCAAGACAGCAAGAAGAACGAGTGCTGCAAATTATTACACAACGGAGTATTATTCAACCATATGGCTTTATTACTCTTCTACAAAGATCACTGTACATAATTATACAAATTAATTGCAGGAAATTTGGAGTCGTTCAAGTCCAATGATTAACATAAATATACATTGAACAGTATAATAAATCTAGTTTTGTACAAAATTAGTTATATATAATTAGTTATAATTATAACTATTGATAATTATTATCATTTATATATAATATAATTATTAGATAATTATAATTAGTTATTAGTAATTAGTTATAATTATAATTAGTTATTATTGTTATTCATTCACTTTCTTCCAAGGTTTTTGTTTTGTTGAAATTAACTTGAGCATTCCATGGAACCAAACATTTTAAAACTCTTCCCCGCTTTTCCAATTTGTAAATTTAACCGAAATATTCAATTTGATAAACATTTCTCATTTCTAGGGTTATTGTGAATCTTTAGACGATACTGCCCACATACTGAATAGTACCTACCCCATATACCTAATAGATCCTGCTGGTTATGATGAGTTTCATTCTAAACCCTAGTTAAAAATGACAGTTTCTATCAACACTTCTAATGTAATTCATATACCTACTGTAAAGCCATAGTGAGAGTAAATAGAGCTCTGACAGGAGTTGCATTGGAATAAGCGCGTCGAATAACACAAACTACCATACCAAACATGCTGTTACTACTCCCATCCCCCTCCCAATCCCTCGTATTCGTACTTCTAGCAGCTGTACCTATATCATCGTTCTTTATTAATATATAATACATTCGCTTATTTTATTATGTGGAAGCCATGAATATCAATATTAACAAATCAAGGTTTTAATGAATAATCGAGATATTTAGCGTAACACTGTAAAATGCTGTATCTTTCGACTTGTTCAAGATAAATTATTATTTATGGATATATTTGTGAAGGAAATTTAATACTCTACAACTTTCCTGTAAAACCAAAGGCTAAAGAGTTATACGGACAAGTTCGGCAAGAGACGTGAGGCAAAATCTGTTTTTCCAAAAATGGTCGATTTTCGCTGGTGAACATGTCAACTAGGTACTATGACACATAGAAAAAATATTATGATATAGCCGTTTTGTAGGGAATTTAACGCTCTTTAGTTTTGGACGGAATAATTTTTTTTGTAGTGTGCGCCGTTTGTGAGTTAGGTAGGTATAGGCCAAAAACCGAAAAATGGGACCTTTCCACCCCCTCCACCCATGAAGCGGAAGGGGTAGGGGTGGGGACATTTAGTATGTTTACCTCCTAACTCCCCCCAACACATTCCCGAAAAGAAACATTCTCCCCCCTCCAATGTCGTCTACAACCCGTTTTTCATTGATTGGTATTCATTGACTGGACTAACCTGCGAAATCGTTATTTCAGGAATATCACGTTTCCACATGCACACAGTCTACCATTGGTTCAAATTCGTGAAGGGCCGTCTAGGTAGTAACCAGTACAATCCCTGGAAATTTCACCGAATATGATCAACTAGTTCTGGAGATTTGCCTGCGACAACAAAATATAATTTTGCGCATGCGCAGTAGCCATTGATATTCCAATCGCAACCCTACTTCATCCCCTATTTCCCACCCCTTGGAGATGAATGGCGCTACCGACGGTGCACAACTAGACCCCCAATGGTACCTAGACCGGCAGGCGGACGGATGTTTTAAATTAGATTTTCGGATTAAAACTAAAAGAACAAATTTTGATGGGTTAGATTTGTTTCAAATTCTTGATCTCAAAGGTTTATTAATGATAGTAATACATCAAAAGGTGAATAGCGTTTTCACAAATGTGAAATTGGAAGAATACGGATTGTTCAAGAACAGTAAGTTGATTTGCCAAAATTGTGAATAACTTCAAATAAACTTTATTGGAATCGGTTACATAAGCCTCAGGGGCTCATTAGTGTAACGTATTATAAATTACCTACATTAAATTCAGGCCAAAGACAAAATAGCTGGGGTAGGTAATTGAAGACTATCAGTTCACTATGAAATTCAATAATTTCTGTACTATATGAGTATTATATTTTCAAAAATATGTGCCCGGGGGTACTTCACCCTTGGCAGAAAAATTTCTCTTAAGAATAAAATTGTGCTTGGTGAAATTAATTTGTTTTAATTAAAAAAAAAAATCTTAATTAATCGATCTCGTTTATTGATCAGTAACAACAGTAATCGGAAGTGTTTCCAGGGATCGCAAAGTGGCAGGGCTGCTATGAAATCTCCATTACCTACACGACCGACATTAAAGACAACTGGGAGAGATTTTACAACCAATCACGTCTCGACACCACGGGTCGGAGGACCCCCTCTCCTATAATATAGCAGCTCTCCCCTTTTATAGCAATCCCTCTACGTACAGCTTAATGTTGTGACTCACGATGTACGAGTAAGTGTTGAGACTCACAATGTAATCATCACCGATTTGAGGGTTCACGGAAGAGTAGGATCTGAAATGTACAATATGCATCACTCGCACACTATTAGTACATCAAATTGATTAAGTTGAGTTTTTGTACTGTTCTGATATCACCTATTGCCCCCTGATTATCCAAATAAAAATTGGGAGATTTAGTTTTCAACGGCGTACAGTGGTTTGGTGTCCCTGCACGAGTTTCCCATTTATCTTCAGTTACATCAACTGATCGTCGAACAAAATTCCGAAGTGAATCGGAACCGTTGACTAAATAGTTTGATAGGGTTTGGAAATTGGATTTAAAGTTTATTGTTCCTTTTAGTGGCTCACAAGATTTTGTTCTGTGTGAAGGTTTGAGAAAACCCAAAGATTGAGGAAATCGTAATTCAACAACAAATCACAAAATACCGTACATTCAGAGGAATTGAATTGAACTATAAACGCAATTACCAATTACACACATGTAATAAGTGTATCGTGTAACTTGGTTTCGAAGTGAGGACGTGGAACCGAAGACTTGATTTGGTCAAAAGTAGAACGTTCTTAGGCATTGAACCCCATCGTCGCCATCCCAACACGAATATCCAACGATGTGGTGCACAGCAGTAGAGATATTGGATCCGAGATATAAATTTTTGTAATGCTTTAACATTTCAATGTAGCTAGGTACAAAAGGGATGTTTGGGCCAAATAACCACTCTTAGTTGATTCTTTTTGTCGTGGAAAAGCTCACAGAATCCTTATAATCGCATAATAAGGATATTAGAAAACTACTCTTGATGTTTTTCATAATTTTGGAAATTTTTCATTCAGGATGGCCTTTAACATATTTGTATGTGGTTCATTTTTTTATACTCCTACTGAGTGGTACTGAGGTGTAGTTGAAAATAGGGAAAAAATGGAATGTGTTAGATGATTGAGTAGTTTCAAATGTTTTTGGATGATTTGACTTGCATTATAATGCTATTTCGAAGATGTTTCGAGATGCCATTGCTCAACTGCACAGAAGATCTAAGCTGCGGACCTATCTGCTAAACTGTCGAGGCTTCCATATCATCAACTTCTGTTGGAAAACATGGCTACTAAGTACCGAACCCTTGACTGTGAAATTG
Source organism: Lygus lineolaris (assembly GCA_030264115.1). Lineage (NCBI taxonomy): Eukaryota > Metazoa > Arthropoda > Insecta > Hemiptera > Miridae > Lygus > Lygus lineolaris. The sequence goes on from JAEMON010000001.1 coordinate 54,663,156, forward strand.
GCCGCAATGTCGGGGCGGCGGTTGTCGGGAAGTATCGAGTTTCTGAGCTATGTCCCCCTATCAAAGACGAGGTCTCGTAATTTCCACAGTTGCGGTTCATAAGGTCAACGAGAGGAGTAGTTAGGTGTCAGGAGATCATGAGTGTCAGTTGGAGTACCGTTGTTAGTTGTTATACTAGTTTGTCATCCTGCACCCATTTGTATCTAGTGCCCCTAATGACACATCAGGTTCTGATTCGCCCCAAATGTACCCTTTTTGTTGAGGCCAGAGTCGACCAACAATTTCAGCCTATTCCTTTGAAATAGTATAAACGAATAATGATAATTAAGCGTCCATCAAATGGGAACATGAGCTGATCGACAGTATTTTTCATAAATCCTTCGAGCTAAAACCATCAAGAGATCACCATCTGTATTAAATTTGGTCACTCCCTGTCAGTAAGAGCTCCATCAATAAAGATATGCCAATGACTGAGAAATCTACACAGGACCGACAACAGTATAAACAAATACCCAATATTATAGTGGAGGTGTTCAGATAAGTTTATGTTTAATTTCGTACTCCCCCCTCAAACTTGACACCTTAAAAACCGCTGCAACAAATCTGTTCAGGAAGGTTTGGATTGTAAAATGTGACAGGAAATTATAATTTAGAGATGGAAACGCTGCAAAATATCACTTCTTGATTTTATTATTTTCCCGTACTACTGTTTTCCATAGCATGTGTTTTATGTATAGCATCTAGTACGACTTACCTACCTTTAATAGGCATGCAAAATTTATTGAGGAGTTGAAACTTGACATTATGGAAATGGAAATAGTTTGAAATAAACAGATAATTGAATGGCATTTTCGCTCACATTAGTGACTAGAAATCAATTTAGGATTCAAAATCGTGTTTTGATTTTTTCGGTCAAGCCATTACCTGAACTGAACACTTTGAGTCATTGGGTTAGTAAAATGCAAACTACTCAAAGTCATGAAAAACCACTTCAATCATCTATTGATAACGTTTGAGCTCGGCCGCTTGGGTGGTGGTTAATCCAGATCGTTAGAGCGTTCGATCTTGGTGAAGTCAGGTGTTCAAATCCCATAGAGTGGCTTATAAGAGGACACTACGATAGTGGCGTGGTACTAGTGTTTTAGCGAATTTTCGAAGAAAATGAAGCTATTGCATTGGCTTCAAAATTTCAGTAATGCAAATTTTTGAAAATTTTCTTCATGGAAATCCGTTTGAGACCATTTTAAAATCATTACTAAAATTTAACACTTGCCATCCCTTATATTTGATTGACAGCAAAGCCGAATTTCGGTGCACCGTTAGACCATAAATGGGATATGCATACCAAAATTCGTTGATTCGGCGTACAGCGGACGGCCGGATTTTTTAAATTCGATTTTTCGGATCCACGTCAGCTCCTTGAAACGTAAAACATAAAATTTCGAGTGAAAAATGGTTATTCATGCTCTACTCCAGAGTTAAAAAATGGTTATTCATGCTCTACTCCAAATAGGTTCGAGAAGAATATAGGTACCGAAAATGTAAAAGTTCACCTCTCAAAAGTTATACCTAGAAAAATCCCACTATTTTGATGAACTAAAAAGCAAGAGGGGCTGGGTGCCAAACTCACTTAAGATACCAAGGTACCGACTGAAACATTTTGTCAACGTGCGGATTGAAATCAGCAGGTTGGAGATGGCTCTCTTGACCCAATGAGATATATCTCTCCTCCCCATACATTTTCTCGCATTCGGGTATCCATTATAGAAGAGATGGCAATCTTGGAGCCTATTTGTCATCATTTCCGAGCTTAGTGGTCCGTTTTCGGAGCCGGAGTCGTGACCTCCAAAGGCATCGAAAACCCCCGCGATGAGATATCGGGGCCGATCGGGAGCCGCCTGGGGGCCCAAGGTGCAGCTTCTTATGAAATGCAAATGGGCGGTCGGCTTGCGGATCGGTCGAAGCAAGTGAACCAATTTAACTGTCCCCACCCACAACGGCCCTTTGATGGGCGGAGAGAATCAGTGATGAACTGACTTGTACGTACCTACTCGTCGTTGGGCCCGCATTTGGACAAACATCGAGTTTCTCGTCTGACTTCTGCAGATAGGAAAATCAGGAGGCCTGAGGCTTCTGACGCCTGTTGATACGATCCCCGACGAATCACGACGATTCGAGTTAACTTCATAAACAACAAGATGGATCGCTATATCTGTGTCATCGATAAGGGGATTGATGAAAAAGCGTAGCAAATTATTACACAACGGCTTATCATAATACTATAAAGCTATTTATACATATGTAACCACTCACTGGGTCATCTCTACACTACACATTTCCTACTTCCAATAGATGTAGAAAAAAACTGACGCCCCCCAAACTGAATTCAATAAAATGCTAAAACGTCTGCCGAGTTGAGTGTGCCACATAGCTTCCTCGTATCCATAACATGATTATATATAAATCATCGAAGGGGTTATTAGTACCTTCACAATCCCTAAAAATTCCATCAAAATCAGATGAAAATTGTCGAAGTTATGAGAGCTTCACGCTTGCGCATGCGCAGTGGGCACCACTGATCGGATCTTGATGAAACTCATAGGGCATTATCGAATCTCCGATCCTCAACTTCCCTCCAAATTTGAGCGAAATCGGACTATTATGTCGCGAGAAATTGATGTTCCGAGGATATTATGTTTACTGGCGGCTGGTGATGAATTTCATAGGGGACCATCTGGGGCCTAACCCGCGTAATCCATGAAAATTTCATCAAAATCGGATGAAAAGTGTTAAAGTTATACGTGTAGCAAGGATTTCAAGTTTTTCGCATGCGCAGTCAATGCCGCTGATCCAATTTTTATGAAACTCGTAGGGTATCATCGAACCTTCGACCTTCAACTACCCTCAAAATTTGAGCAAAATCGGACCATTAGGTCGTGTGAAATTGATGTTTCGGGGATTTCACGTTTGCGCATGCGCAGAGGCTGCCATTGGTCGGCTGGTAATGAATTTCGTAGGGGACCATCTAGGGCCTAACCCGCGTAATCACTGAAAATTGCATCAAAATCGGATGTAAATTGTTGAAGTTATACGTGTTGGAAGGATTCCCGGACACACAGACAGACAGACAGACACGAAATCAAAATTGTTCAGGAAGGTCTAAAACGTAAAACGCGAGTTGAAATTTCGATTTTGAAGATTAAAAATGTTTCACATCCCAAACATTTGTTTTCACATCCCATTTGTTTCACATCCCAAACATGTTTCACATCCCAAACATCCCAAAAGTGAAAACAATGCTTCCGCTACCTTGGAAGGCTCGGAAGCAAAATGCTGGAATTTGGGAAGTCGGTCAAACGGGCGTCAATCGACTCGGCACGATCTGTTGTTCGGAAGCCAATTAAGTGCACATCAACTGAGCACACCTTTCCACGGCTAAATATGCATCGAATCGGCACGGTTTGGGCGACGGGACTGTACTGATGGCGAAGTGCACCTAATAACAAATCGTGTAAAGTGTATCTCACTACGGATAACCAGATGAAGACTGTCATACCTAACCGTTTTGGGAAATCACGACCGCACGTGAACATGACGAAAGAGGAGGTCGAACTAGAACAAGTAAGTTATTAAAAAATATAATTTAAGTATAAAAAATAATTTAATTTATCATAAATAATATAGAATAAAATACTTACAGTACCAATGAAAATAACTAAGTATTGTTATAAAACATAACTAAATATAACATATAAAACATAAATATTTACATGGGCCGCTAATACATGATGGCTGTGAACACTCATTAACTCTTGACTTATTTTACTACTGTGAGCCCAGAGGGCTCACTGAGCCAACCCCCTCAAACAAAACCCCATAGCAGACGGCAGCGCCCCTGGTGAGGAGGCCCTTCTCTCAACATCCACGAGAAGGGCGCCAAGGAGATCCAACGCCATCTAGATCCCCCCTCACCAGCTGGCAGCCCGGACGCCTCCCGCCGCTTTCAGGAGAAGAGTGGGGGACCCCCACTCTGATTCGAGGACCGACCGGACGAGTGAGCCGGCTCCTAAGTCTCAGCGCAGCCTTCATAAGACGCAGACCACCCCCACGCTCTCGCGACGCACTTCTGCGATCCCCCGGCTCAATCGTGACGTCCTTCCGGGACCCCGGCACAACTTAGGCCCTCCGCACACGGGGCGAAGCCCGCTCGAGATCGTCGCAGGCGGAATTTCTCCCCTCTCGACTTCCTAGGTAGTGGTATGGGGCTCCGCCCACGGGTCGGTTCGGACTCGAATCGTAGTCGAAGTCAGTTCGTCATCCTCGACGCGATTCACTCTCGAACTGTTTGGAACGGAAAAATCCGCATTGACGCCCAAGACGAGGAGAGTGGAGGGATTCGAAGGACCGGAAAACGGGGTTCCTTGTTACCTGAGCTACCCATCCAGTAGTATATGCGAAAGGCTGACGAGACGGCAACGACCCATCTGCGGATACCCTCGAGTTATTTCGAGACGAGTCCGAATCCCTCTCGCTTCGAGTTCGATTCTCCTTCGAGTGGTCGTCGCCCCGTGTGCGGAGGGCCTTACCCCAATCCCGGACACGAGCAACGTGCGTGTACTGGCTTTCTGCGACCTGTGGACCGCCTTCGTCCAAGTTCAACCAGTTGCGACCTCTGTTAGCAAGGAACGTTATATCCCACCCTTACCCCAGTTCGCCTCCCAAGACCAGAACATTCGAGTGTGCACCCCTCCCGTTCCCCCCTTTTCCACGTCAAGACCTTCGCCTCACGCTGCGAGAACTACCTACAGGCTTCGGACATGTGAGTCAAATAAAGACACTTTCATTGGCCAATGACTAGGTAGGTTTTGAAGCTCCTAGGCACGCTGTTGTTAGAGTCACGCCCTTCAGGCTTTTAACTTGTTTGACATTAGAGTCACGCCCTTCAGGCTTTCAACTTGTTTTAGTGTTGGATTCAATTCAGTACTTTTAGGTGAACGCGTGTCATAGACACGCCCAGTTATCGTATAGAACTTCCCTTGTGGCGCAACCGGCGGTAGGGGTGTTCTTTTGCGTGACCTTCAGTCAACCCTTCACCGTATACTGTTCCAACGGACGCTTCGGCGTAGCAGTCTTTTGTAGTGCCCCTCAGGCACGATTTCATAACTTCCTTTCATACTCTGTGGCGCCCCAGGCGGCGAGTTGATAGGAGTGTCCTTCAGACACAGTGAACGTGCTGAAGCACTATTTAACTTCTTGTTCCTAGAGTGACATAGGAAACCTCGTACTATTAGTACATTATTTTCGACCCTTCAGGACTGTTGTATTGTCGTAGGCATAGATAACTAAGCAACCGAATTGTTGTGAACTAATTTCGTGTGACAAGCATTTTGAATAGAAGTATCAATTGTTTGTGTGTGTTTTCATTTCATTCTACCCTGAACCCTCGACCAGGTACGGACAAGGTGAGTTGTATTAGAAATACCTGCTCTTTTTAGGACACGCTACCCATAGAGTCGAGTAAGCCTCATCAAGGCAGGTATCAGTTGTAAGGTGTGTTATGGCCGGCATGACTACTAACCAGCCAGACTAGGAGTGAACAAGAGGAATAAGCGCGAACGGCATTATTATTGTGTTTAGAGTTTGTTTCTGTTTTTAAGGCCCTATGCCAAATTGCGATACCCACCAATTGAAAATTGTTTAATACAAGTAGTTTCGTTACCAACTGTTGTCTCTTTTTATGGAAAATACCCAAAAGGTAACATGGTGTCAGATTAGTTTTCACTTGAGTACAGTTGGGTAACGAGTTGAGTGATTTTCGGACAAATCAGTTTTGTGATTAGTTGTGATCGAACCCAACGTCTTCCAATGGCTGAATTTTTGGCTGTGAAACCTGAACCGTTTGTGTTCAATGAGAACGCTGCTGTTTTGTGGCCTGAATGGAAACAAGAGTTCAAGTTGTTTATGAGAGCTAGTCGTTTCAAGGAGCGCAAAAGTCAATTCCAGGTATCTGTTTTTCTGAATATTATTGTAAAGGAAGGTCGTCGCCTTTTCAACTCGTTTGGTTTGGACGAAGACACTACAGATCTCGAGTCAGTATATGCCAAGTTCGTCGAACACTGCGCCCCATTCAATAATGTGGTAATGGAACGGTTTAAATTTTTGTCACTCAAGCAGAAGGTGGCACAACCGTTTGATGAGTTTTTAACCGAACTAAGGCTTGCAGTTAGGAAATGTGAGTATGAAAATCAGGAGGAGTCCATCATCAGGGATCAGATTATTATGCGTATCTCTGATTCAAACCTGCGAACTAGGCTCCTCAGAGAACCTAATATTAAACTCGATAAGGGGTCTCAACGTGTAGGGCTTTTGAAGTCAGTAAATTTAATGCATGTTTAATTGATAAGGAAGCCAAGGCTGAGTCCATTGATGCAATAGGGCCTCGAAAGATGGACAGACGTGCCCCAGGCCAGCATACTTTCCAGTGCAATAAGTGTGGGTACAGGCATGCTATACGGGCTTGTCCTGCATTCAATAAAAATTGTGCAAAATGTCGCGAACCCCATCATTTTGCCAAATGTTGCTCTAAGAATGTTACTCACAATCTAGATATTGAGGTTGCTGAAGAGGAGGAAGAAGACCCAAATAATATTGTATCTGCTGAAGAGCCTGCCAATATCAGTACTCTTTATACAAATGATTTATACTCAGAGACCCATGACGTTCATATCATTCAAGCTGATAAAGGTTTACCAGACGTTGACTCGCTAGAAATCAATGATAAAAATGCATGGTTGGAGCCCCTTGTAGTAAATTCCTGTAGGCTTGTTTGTAAGCTCGATTGTGGTGCGGCTGTGAATGTTCTCCCATTGACTGAATATAAACGTGTAGGCGGTGAGATAGCTGACCATCAGCGATCCACTGTGATCCTCATGTCTTATGGGAACAACTCTTTTAGAACTCTTGCCTTGGGCACTGCACAATCATCATGTCAACTACGCAATGGAAAATGTGTGCTGATAACGTTTGTTGTTGCTGACGTTCAGGCTGTGCCACTCTTAGGATTTTCCACTTTGAAGCGGTTGGGGCTCATAAAACGGGTCATCCCAATAAATGAAGTTGCTGTTGACTTTGCTGGGCAAATCCTCTCTGAATTTGGGGATCTTTTCGTTGGTCTAGGGAAGATTCCTGGCTCAGTGCATCTGCAAGTCAGGGCAAATGCGACACCAGTCATTCACCCTCCTCGTCGAGTGCCTCTGGCACTTCTTGACAGACTGAAGAGTACATTATCTCAGATGGAGAAAGATGGAATCATCTCTAAGGTGTCTGGTCCATGCTCCTGGGTCAATCCATTAGTTACTGTGGAGAAGAAAAATGGCGAGCTTCGTCTTTGTCTGGACCCTAAAGATCTGAATTTGGCGCTGATTGTGGAACCTGCTTTGATACCATCACCTGACGAAATTCTTGCACAGCTCAGCAATCAAACGATGTTTACAGTAATTGATATGAGATGTGGTTTCTGGCACGTTGAACTCGATGAAGCGAGCTCACAGTTGTGCACATTTAGCTCTCCATTTGAGAACTATTGCTTTCACAGACTTCCTTTTGGGCTCTCAGTGTCCCCAGAAATTTTCACCAGGAAGGTTCAAAAAATTTTGTGTGACCTGGATGGGGTCCTGATTTACTTTGATAATGCTATTATCTCTGGTTCCACACCTGAGGAGCATAACTTGCGTCTTAGGAATTTCATGGAGAGGGCGCGACAATTCAATGTTAAATTCAACAGTGAAAATCCCAATTTTGTTTGAGAGAGGTGGAGTTTGTGGGGATGAAAGTTTCAGCTGCTGGAGTAACATCTGCTTCAAGGCATGTGGAGACAATGAGCAGGACTGAGCCACCCCAGACTAAGAAGGAACTTGAACGATTCCTTGGTGTCGTGAAATACCTCAGCAGATTTATACCTCGTGCGTCAGAATTGACAGTGGCTTTGCGGGGATTGGCTGCTTCAAAGGCAGGGTGGTCCTGGGAGGCCAAGCATGCAGAGGAATTTGTACGCTTGAGGAAGTTCCTATCTTCACCTCCAGTTCTCAAGTTTTTTGACCCGACCAAGCCTGTTGTGATTCAGGCTGATGCTTCCCAATATGGACTGGGTGCCTGTCTCATGCAGGAGGGACACCCTATCTTGTTTGTCTCTAGGGTGATGTCATCTGCAGAACTGAATTATTCACAAATTGAGAAGGAGACCCTCGCTATCCACTTTGCTTGCTCCAGGTTCCACTATCTCATATATGGACGTAGGGTCCAAGTTCAATCAGATCACAAGCCCTTGCAATCAGTTTTCAGGCGGGAATTGTCCAGGATTCCATCTCGGCTTCGACGTTTGCGACTCCAACTGCATCTGTATAATCTGGATGTCATCTACGTCCCTGGGAAGGATCTCTATCTGGCGGATTTCCTCTCGAGGCATATGGCTCCTGTTCCCACATCTCTAGTCTCAGAGGAAACAGGGAAATTCGTTCATTCATTGACCTCACAGCTATGCATATCACCTAACTGGCTCGAAAAGATTAAAGGAGCGACAGCTGCAGATAGCACACTGAAGGCAGTAATAGAATGTGTTGCTGCGGGATGGCCTAAAGTAACATCTGTAGAAGCCAGGCCATATGCAGCAATTGCCAACCTGATTTCAAATGATGATGGGATCCTGTTAGTCCAAGACAAGATAATTGTACTGGAAGTCTTGAGAGCCCCAATCATGAAGGAAATTCATAATGAAGGCCATCTGTGAGCGGACAAGTGCAAAGCCAAGGGTCGTCAAGGTTTTTACTGGCCGGGAATGTCTCATGACCTGGAGAGTTTTGTGAAGTCCTGTGACTGCTGCTTGAAGTTTGCTCGATCAAATCAGCGAATGCCCCTGCACAGTTTCCCCATCAGTGACCGGCCATGGCAGCGAGTGGGCTCCGACATTTTGTCATTTGGTGGGAAAGACTATCTAGTCATTTATGGCAGCTACTCTAGGTGGCTTGAGTTGGACCTGTTAAGTGAAAAGACTGCAGCAAGACTGCGCAAGGCAGCAGAGGACTCTGCCAAGTTTTACAATCCAGGGACTGCAAATCTGCAACCACTGCAAGGGGGAGATGATGTAGTCGTGGAGCAAAGAAAGGGCCTATGGGAGCCAGCGACTATTGTGACGCCAGCCAATCAGCCTAGATCCTACATCCTAGGAACTCAACAGGGAGAAGTGTTGAGGAGAAGTAGGCAGCAGATTCGACTGAAGAGAGGGCGGGATGCCTCCAGGGCTCAAGAGACACAACAAACTCCCCCCAACACTGTGATGGATGACTCAGGGGCTTCAAGAGTGATTGAACATCTACTATTCCTGTGGTTGAGGAGGATCACCAAACTGATGACCCTAGGATGTCAGGACGTGTCAGGAAACCACCCGCATGGATGAACAATTACCTATGTCAAGTGATTTTGTTGAATTTTAATAAACCCAAACTTTTTAAATTAAAAAAAAAAATATATAAGTGATAAGATGTAAGGTGCGTTATGGCCGGTATGACTACTAACCAGCCAGACTAGGAGTGAAGGTCAAGAGGAATAAGCGCGAACGGCATTATTATTGTGTTTAGAGTTCGTTTCTGTTTTTAAGGCCCTATGCCAAATTGCGATACCCACCAATTGAATATTGTTTAATACAAGTAGTTTCGTTACCAACTGTTGTCTCTTTCTATGGAAAATACCTAAAAGGTAACATCAGTAACCATTGTCCGTTGGACACTTATTTCAAGCCTCCATTTAGGTCTCCCTCTTCAAGGGCACGACCTCTTTCAACCCCAGGTCCGCTTACAACTACCTTAACTAATTCTTCGAGTAAATACAAATATGAAAGCTAGTATACAGCCACGTTAGACATTTTTTGGGGGTGTGCCGAGTTTATTGAAAAAGAAGTGTGCCGAGTTGATGACCACCGGGTCAAACGGAATTCCATCGGTACGGTAAACGAACAACCACTAGGAATCGGTAATGATTGTGATTAGTGACTACTAAACAAAAAATTCAATCGAACCAAGCATTCATATTATCATGCAGAAACCTCCCGGGAGGGAAGAGACCGACGGGTTTCGAGCGAAGCGAGTTATTCTTTGTAGTTACCGTTAACCCATCTGCGTAGACCACTGTTCTTCTGTTGTCACAAAAATTACTACCTGATTCGTGACTGTGACCTCGATTTTCGAATCTGCAGATATGTGAGACTAATTTTCGACTGAGCTGATCTGGGAGCTTAATTTTCTATGCGGCACCAAATCATTGAGTGGTTATTTCAATCGATAATGAGTCCATCCAGTCTGAAAATCCACTTTTTACTCTAGGTACTTTTCAATTTTTACCCTACGTAAAAAGGGAGTAAAAATACTCTGTAATATTCTCTTCTAGTATTATTTACTAGGAGAGAATATGACAAGAAGGTGCTGGCAGTCAATGCTGCAACACGGTCATATAATGCACCCGTAAATATTCAGTGGAAGGTGAATCCCCGTGTTATCTTCGGCCCAATACGGGGAGAAACGTGAGCGCGCATTTTGTGCGGAAGAATCCGGAGGAAGACGTTTTAACTCCTTGTCGTCCGATCTCCCTGAATAAGACATAGCTGTGCAGCCTAGACAACATGTTCCTTCCATCGCTATCTGCTCACCACATCAACGGAGTAGATTCGAGCTGGCCACTCCGCCAGTACAGGACGATCGTTGTTGCTCCCTCCTAACATTGTATCGGCACCATCTCTCTGGGCACACATATTTCACAATAATTAAGTCCTCAAACTCGTCGAACAGCCAGTTTCCCCTCCCCTTCACCACCATAACAACAGCTACCAATGTAATCCCCTATCGGTGGGCCGGCTCCGCTATGTGGGGTTGGACCTCAGGGAAATTTATTCCTCTGGTGACACAAGGCTGATACTATCAGCACACCGGACTCGTGAAAAACTATGCACGTTGTCCTTAATTTGCTTCGTCGATTGAAATGTTGAATCGACAACTTTTATCATGTTTTAGATGTACCGTTTATATTATAGGGAGGGTCATTTTTACTTCTACGGACCATTGCACAACGAAGCTGCCCATTTGGCCGACGTTTTTACACTCCTCAAAGATTATTGACGGTAACGTGGAGCTCCGAGGACCATATGTCACGTAAAATACATCATCATTTCTACTTTCTTCAGCTCGCCTCAAAAAGGTGAAAGGAAAGTAATGCAATCGGTAGAAAACCCTATATCTGGACACCTCCTTGGACTGGTTCTGATCTACATCTGATCAATTTTGTTCAAGTTTTGGTCCAACATGTCTGTGTCCTTATGTATGTATGGCCACGATTGCAACCCCCACGAAAATATTATTATGATTTCGAGGTTTGGTTTCCCCAAAGTCTCCCCCCCCCCCCCCCCCCCCCCCCCCCCCCCCCCCCCCCCCCCCCAACCTCTCGAAGGATTTGGATGAAATTCACAGGATATAGCGTGTTTAGAATAGTGGCGGATAGATAGGTACAAAATCCGATCATCCCCCTCTCCTCACCTACCTACGATAAAGGCAGTCTCTCGTCGATCCCGACACACGCCAAGTCGCTCCTGCCATTCCTTTTTATTATCCCAGTGAAAATTCCCTCTCACACCTCAAGAACCGTTCTTATTTCACCCTCTACCTACCCTTCGTTGAAATTCAAGTGGTTCGTGGAAAACCCGTGATTATTCTACCAGGAAGCAGTCGGACGGAGGACGAACCCAGGGCACACATCAAGCCGGCGCCGCAACGGTGAGCTGCTCTCCAAGTTTTCATTTAAAATCGAATATATTATCTGTTCTCCACACTCATAATTTTTCTCTAAGTAGTATTATCGTATCATACATAGCGTTAAAACCAAAAATTTGGTCATTTTATGGTGGTGTGAAGCTTTCCACTAGACGAATTTTTTGAATAGATTATTCAGCCCTGCCATTCACAATAAGGAAAATTAGCAGAATATAGTATCAACATGATTTATTACAGATTTCCTCCAACAATTCGTGATTCTTTCTGCCCGGTTGGGTTTGATAATTAGAAAGAAGTATAGCCACAGTTTTGTGTACTCTAATTTTTCTAGACAAGAGTATTGAACAGATCATGATCATGTGATGCAGGTCTCCTATCAGGTGACCTATGATTGCGTTTCGTCCTCTCACATAATACAGAGGGACATATTCCATGATTGGATCAGAGTCGTCTTAATGTTATCCAAATAGGCTTATTGAGGGTTTTGAACCGCGAGATTTAATAAATTTGTAAAGTATGTATTACATATTTGTAAAGTTTGTGGATTTATGGTAATTTATGGATTGTTACGTAGGTACCTACAATGAAATGTACAATAAAACATTTCGAGGGGATTCGCAACCAAATAACCTGATGCTAGCTGAAATTTGGATGGGAGTTGAGGTCGTTTGTTTGAATAGCAGTGCCCCTCATCGCTACCCACATGGGTTGTTCGGATTTGAAGCACTATCCTGAAATGAACCGATCCGGTAAACTAATCCGGGTTAGTAGCAACGTATAGATGGGTTCGATTTGATGGGTGGCGGCGAGGACGATAGAAGACGTCGAAATTTGAGGAGGCGGCCAGGACGGATCGTTGTGGGATCTCAGTGAAGTTATCAGGTCTGGTCAGGTGAGGAAGAGAAGGGGTTATCTGATAGTTCCATCGGGAACCCGCCAGTAATTTATTGGGAGGCTAATGAAAGAGCCCACTTGCGGGGCGAAGAGAACCGCGGAGAGGAGACCTCATCGGGCTACCCGTTCCTCGGATATTCGCAATCATAACCCGATTAAACGCTCGATTATTATAGAATATTATTTCTCCTCCCCCCCTCTTCCACTTTTTCGTTATGGGTTATTTTTCATCTCAGATCCTTTTCGCCGATGACACGTTCGACAACAAAGTAGGCATAATTATATTATAGGAGCACTTATCACGGAATCCACCACCCAAGATGCCGTGCTTCTCTACTGACGCTGAGGTCCGCCTTCCTCGTAAATACATGCGGATAATCAGACGGCGTTGCACGGAACTTTTAATAGATGAGCTCGATAAACGATCCAATTTTCTATATAGAATATTGAGATAAGTCGTTCTTTTGATACCTGCGTTGTGGTTAAACCTACTTGCATAAATTCCTTTAATCAGCCTTTCTGGCGTACAGAATTTTTGGCAAATGGTCGATCAGATAACACGGCAGGGCAGCACAGGCCCCTTTTCGAAACCGATCGATTGATGATTGTTTTGTAAGACTGACAATAATTACAAATCGTATTATTGTGGGTCAGCAGTTGGTAGGCCGTAGGGTAGGTAATTATTTTCAGTGGTGCAACTATGGAGTGGAACAAAAGGAATGAACTTATGATTTGAATAATATTTACGTGGATTGATAAAACTGGCAGACTTACACTCAAGTTGATTTTGAATTAATAGGTAGCCAAAACACAACGCGACCTTATAGCTCATTAGGCTAACATAATATTATACAAGGTAGAGTACGTCGGCTGCCTAGTTGTTACTGTTGTAGATAGTCGGGATTCAGCCAAAAACAGTTGGTAAGGAATTACATAAATTCACTACCTATATTTCAACGTTTCGGGTCGCACAGGACCCATCTTCAGGAACAACCATGAGCAGTCAACCAACAAAGCAATCTTTAGGATTGCAAGTCTAAGTAAACTAACTAAACACTAAACTAAAAAAATGGGGGGGGGGGGGGGGGGGGAGTAAATACCTGTAAGCAAGAGTAAGCACAAAAGTCGTCAAAGTAGAAAAACAGTAGGTATATAGGTAGGTCTGTCATAACCAAAACGAAGACATGCCGAAACAGGAGTACCTACGACCAACCATACATTTTTAAAAAATTGAGTAAAATAGCAGTAATAAGCAATAAAAAGGGCAGGTAAGTATCTCATATTCACCTTGCCAAAGCAAAAAGAAAATTAACCCTAAAATAGGCAAGCAACTAAACGACTTACAAGACCCCTATGGCAGACCTACCATTATACCTACTGCTTTTCTACTTTGACGACTTGTGTGCTTACTCCTGCCTACAATACAGCAGGACTCCTGCCTAC
>JAEMON010000001.1:54714510-54741018 GCA_030264115.1 Lygus lineolaris
TCGCAAATAAAAAGGGTTTCTATTTCACTTGAAGTTGGAGGGCAGATAGTTGCATCCCGTGAGGGACATATTTATGTACTCAAATAATTAGCTGACCTGCAATTGGATCTACGGTAGCCGCTGTGCATGCGCGAAAAAGTACAACCTTTCAAATTTCAAATACAAATCTATTAATTTTGCTGATACGGTTGCCCAAACTTACATTTTTTTCAATGGCTTCATATTCATATTGCATATCGTTCTGTTTCTATTCTACTCGCATTTTCGTTTCAGACCTTCCTGAACAACTTTGGTTCCGTGTCTGTCTGTTGGTCTGTCTATCCGTATTTCCTTGTTACATCTTCAGGGCCTTTACAGCCTTCAGGGCCCTTACAGCCTTCAGGGCCCATATGAATTTCATCATGATTGAATCAACATTACGGTCTACGCAGGCGCTAACGTAAATTTCGTTCACGTTTATGTTGATCATGTCTAATTTGACAAACATCACCATGTTCGAGAGTTTTAAACTAACAATTTCACATTTCAATTCCTGTATTTCTTAATAAGCACAATATTTTATATTTAAGTTGTTTCGTTTCATTTGTATCGAATATTCCTACCTGTTACGAATTTGGAATTAAGACCAATCGGAAAGACTTGAACACGAATAGATTAGAACGTAATTGAATCTTTTATTCACTGAATAAAATACTTGTGTAAGCACAAGTCGGCAAAAGGTATTAATTATATCACAATGGCGATAAACGGAATGGGAAAACACAATCTTTTGTCACGGGAGGTAGCTGGGTGATAATAAGCTGACTACTGGAGGCGGCTGTTCCCTGGAGGTAGGTAGCTAGTTGAAACCTGTAGCTTAGTCTTTTCCAACATCCTCCCACCGTTTGCAGATATTGATCTGCAAATAATCAGGGAATAGCTTCTTCATCTTCATCTACTTCAATCTGGCCAACTGAAGAATTCTGCTTTACTGACGAAGAATGGATTTCGAGCGGATAAATTCTTTGCAGAGGACGAGAGAGCTCTCCTTTAGGTGTTTGTAGTCTTGCTACCCTAGTGATGCCATCACGTCCTGGTTTTAGTTCGACAACTTTCGCCAAAATCCAATCGAGTCTTTTCTTCTCCTCACTTCCAATGAGTACGACATCTCCAACTTTCACGGTATCTGCCTTCTTTTCTGATTTAAGTCGAAGGAAGGCAATATACTCCTTAGCAAATCGCTGACGTAGAGCTTGCCTGGTTTTTTTAAAAAATGTTTCCATCTCTTTTTGAGCATCGTTGAATCCACATCATCTAGATCTTCTGTTGTGGTGTTAGGTAGACTCATGATGAACATTGATGGTTTAAGTACTGCCAGTTCCTCCGGTTCTTCCGACAGATACGTCAGTGGCCTACTATTCATTACTGACTCACACTCACAAATGAGTGTGAGCATTTCTTGATAGTTGAGTCGGGCACTACCGAGATTTTTCTTGAGTAAGTCTTTAAGAATTCGGATTAATCTTTCCCAGTAGCCGCCCCACCAGGCAGCAGTTGGGGGGTTAAATTTCCATTTGATTTTTCTCAAACCACAATCATTGTCAATCTCACTCCACTTCAGTTTGTCTAATGCCCTACTCAAGCCAACGAAATTCGTCGCATTGTCCGAATGGATAACAGGATAAACTGAGGGACGACCTCTGCGAGCGATGAACCTTCGCATGGCCTGGATTAGAGCGCTAGAACTTAATGATATCACTACTTCCAAGTGCTAAGCCCTGTAAACAGCACAGGTGAATACCACTATCCAACACTTCTCTCCATCTAACAAGTAGATAGGGCCTGCTAGATCTATACCGGTTGTTTGGAATGTTGCTGATGTTCAAGTTCTATCTACTGGGAGTGGAGGTATCGGAACTTTCAATGCTCGAGCTTGTTGTTTGCGGCAGGTCACACATTTCTTCACAGCCGCGTTAACTGATCTCCTAGCTTGCAGGATCCAAATCCTTTCCCTCAGAATGGTTACCAAAGTGAGGGTTCCAGCGTGGTTGTTTTGGTTGTGGGCACTCTCAATCATTCGTTGTATTAAAGGATGTTTTCCAGGAAGTAGAATAGGGTAAGTGAATACTTCGGTTCCTTCACCTTCCACGATTCTTGACTTCATTCGGAGTAAGCTGCGATCATCATAGAAAACCGTATAGCTCTTAAGTGAGGCTTTACCTCGATCAGTGGTGAAGAATTCCTTTTGAATAGTACGCAGCAGTATTGTTTCGGCATTTATGATTTTTTCACTACTAATTTCCCTCGTTTGAAGACAATTGAACGTTAGCCCACAATGATTGGCGAACCGGGGGAATTTTCGAGAAAGCCCATCTAGAATTCTAGCAACTGTTCTTACGATTTTATCATAACTGGATATGTTTTCTGCCAACGATGACAACGAAAAAACATCAAAATCAGAAACAGATGCCACTAAAACTATTTTCCTTCTCTCCTTGTCGATTTCCTCAGTTTCAGTAGAGAAGTTGCTGTGAGGCCATGTATCTTCAGAATTGCGAATCCAGCATGGTCCCTCCCACCAACGGAGTTCCAATAATTGTTGTGGAGAACACCACCCCCTTGACAAAATATCAGTCGGATTTTGACTACCTGGAATGTGCCTCCACTGGTTAGGCTCGGTGTATTTTCTAATTATTTCCTCCCCTCTATTTCCGACAAAAACTGACCATGGCCCGGGGTGACAAATCCAAGGCAGTGCTGTCGAAGAATCAGACCAAAATGTGGTCTCATGAGACGACTTGATAAGCTCATGAGGAATAGAAGAGTGTAGTCTCACTCCGATAAGTGCAGCCATCAGTTCGAGCCTTGGAATGGTGAGGTTTTTGATTGGAGACACTCGAGCTTTCGCTGATACTAAATTAACCTTCACTTCACCTTCACTTTCTGATCGCACAAATATGCAAGCTGCAAAGGCAGATTTGCTTGCATCACAAAAAACATGAATAGTGCTTGAGCTACTGATTGGTAACCTTCTTGGAATTCCTTCAGTATTGGAGTGCATGTACTTGACGAGCCCACGATTCGAATTCTTGTTCAATTTCCGAAGGAAGTGGGTCGTCCCAACCTGTATTTGAGCCCCAGGATCTTTGGAGGAGAATTTTTGGTACTATCCCCGTTGGTGCAGTGAATCCGATTGGATCATATAGTTTCTGGGTCAAAGACAATAAAATTCGCCGAGTTAGTGGTTTGGGGACTTCTGCTGATAACTTTGAACCGATTCCAAGCTCATCACTCCCACAGCACCACTGAAGCCCAAGAACATTGATGGATTTGTCTGAGTCATGAACATTCGATACCCAGTCTCTAAGGTAACCACCAGAAGCCAAAAGTCGAGTTGATTCAAGAATGAAATTATCCAAGTCTTTCTCATTTTCGGAACCAGTTAGACAATTATCGACATAAAATGATCGTTTTAGTTTCCTAGCGGTCTCTTTCAAATCAGGAGGAACGTGATCTAAGAGGTGCTGAATCACTGCTCCTTGTAAAAATGGACTAGACGAAACTCCGAACACCACCCTACAGTGTCTGAGGACAACCAACTCACTACCCTCCCACCATAGGAATCGCAGGGCGTTCCTATCATCTGGATCTACGAGTATTGGTAAAAATGCCTCTTCTATATCCGCTGAAACTGCAATTGCAGGCAGACGGAAGTTAGTCAAGATCACAGGCATTATTTCAATCAAATTAGGACCAGTCTTAAGAGATTGATTCAATGAGTTACCTCGAAATCTAGGTTTGACGCATCGAAAACAGGCCTTACTCGAGTTGTGCTGTTTTCCTTGAACACTGCGTGGTGGGGAAGGTAATGTCCATAGTTGTTAATTTCTGAACCTGGGACTATTTCCACTATACTTCTTTGTATCCAATCTTGAATGACATTATTGTATTCTTTATACTTCCCTATCTGTTACAGTCTCTTAGTGGTGGACTTCAGTCTTCTCAAGGCAGTGCTCTTGTTGTCTTCTAACATAGGTCTGCCATCAATCCAGGGAAGCTTGACGATGTACCTTCCATCAACATCTGTTTTAACGGTTTCATTGAAGTAACGGATCACTTTGGAATTTTTTTCTTCTTGAGACAATATCACTCCTGGGTCGTTT
The DNA here is from genome assembly GCA_030264115.1 of Lygus lineolaris. Lineage (NCBI taxonomy): Eukaryota > Metazoa > Arthropoda > Insecta > Hemiptera > Miridae > Lygus > Lygus lineolaris. The sequence goes on from JAEMON010000001.1 coordinate 54,718,653, forward strand.
ATCCCCAGAAACTCCCAAAAGCTTGGGAGAGGAGCCTGACTGTTCAATGCCAGAAGCGCTGTAGCGATTGTTGATTTCTGGCTGATACATCCCAGTAGTGTCCATCCAAGTCTAGTGTTGATTGCCATCATGTTAGGTCCGACTTGAATTTGCTCAGGCATGACGACCCGAGCCCATGCATCTGCACCAAGGAGTACTTGGATATCACTTGTTATTGGGTCGTCTGCGTCTGAAACATCTGTAAAAACAACGCCTCTGCTTGCCAGGGCAAGTATTAAGGATGGTTCACTTACTCTATGGACAAAGTTACAAATTTTATCTTGGCTTATGACTTCAAAATCACATTGAAATTCATCTTGTAGCGCCTTCAAACAAATTCTATAGACGCCATGTGATTTGTGTGGAGTTCTCTGGCCCCCAAAGAGTTCTTGGCTTAATTGAATTTTGCCCTGACGTTCCAAATTAAACTTATCGACACAATAATTAGTAATATAGCTCCTCTGGGATCCGGAATCTAACAAGTTTCGTACGGAATGTTCTCGGCCGGCCATCTGAAACCAACTTGGCCATCAGAGTTTGAAGGTAGGTGATCGAATCTCTACTCTTGGTGAACATTGAGATGGATTGAGACTCATTTTCGGGTTCCTTCTTCTCATGAATTTGTGGACACAGAATAGGGTAATGTTTTCCTCTACAAACTGCACACTTCACAAACGATCTACAATTGGCTCCAAAGTGGTAACGTTTGAGACATCTGTAGCAACCTCCTTTCTGTCTCACAATTTCACTACGTTCTGAAATACTTAGTTCTAGAGCTGTGGCACAATTTTCTGAGTTGTGGTTTTTGTCGCAGAATATGCATGGATTATTATAACTAGAACTATCAGTAGAAACGAGTGAAGCTGCGGAAGGCTGCTTACTGTTAGGTGTGGAAGGTGTATTTTGGGTAGATTTGGGTGATGCTTGACTTCCAAAATTATGATATCTTAATTTAAGTCGTTCTTCTCCTTCTACCTCAATCTTGAGAAAATCAAGCAGAGTGTTCAAGCAGTCATCAGGATTGGTAATTGAAGCCTTTTTGTCGATTCTGTGTCTTCCCCAAATCCTAAATACGTTTTCGGGCATCGCAGACTCCACTAATGGAAATAACATTGCTGCGTACTTCTCTTTAATAACACCTAAAGAGTCTAAGGCTCGCAACTGTGTTTCTAATTGGTCGTAGTGTTCTGAAACTGGCCTACTCTCGGATTTGGTGAGCACTAGTTCTAGAAGTTGGCGTACATAGTACTCAATAAGGAATTCATCTTTCCCGAATCTGGATTTTAACAAATCTATCGCCTTAGCATAGTTTTCACGTGAGAAAGGGAAGCCTTCCACTAACTTGTGAGCGGGCGAGTCTAATTTCAATGAATGCAGGAGGAAATCAAATTTGTCTTCTATTGGCATTTTAGGGTCATCATGGTATTTGGAAAACTGGGTCCAGAACCCAATCCATCCACCTACGTTTCCATCAAATTTTTTGGCAAGACCCTGGGGACGAAGAGAATATGGTAGCGAGTGGGAACTATTCTGATAAGTGGTGGTAGGTTCCTTTTCGGCAATTTGTACAGTAGTTGCAGCTGCATTTTCTTCGTTTCTCTGCTCGACTTTCTCCTTCAGTTGAAAATAATTGAATTCATACTCACCAATCGTTTCATATTCCTTATCATCGTTACTCGCGTCTTCTAGGATGTCCTGAACGACGAGTTCGTCTGCTCCTCCGAGTTTCTCGAATCTTCCAGTCAATACCTTGAATCTTGCGTTTATATCCACCAATGTAGAGTCGGCTTTTTCCAATAAAACGTTCAAAATATTCTCATCTTTCGTGAAAATAGCTCTTAAACCACGGCGTCTTTTCTCAGTCTCCATTATATCGCGCGAGGTAATTTTCAATGCTTTTTTTCACGATCAAAAGTTCCCCTCCTATGTCACGGTCGCCAGATGTTACGAATTTGGAATTAACACCAATCGGAAAGACTTGAACACGAATAGATTAGAACGTAATTGAATCTTTTATTCACTGAACAAAATACTTGTCAGCAAAAGGTAATAATTATATCACAATGGCGATAAACGGAATGGGAAAACACAATCTTTTGTCACGGGAGGTAGCTGGGTGATAATAAGTTGACTACTGGAGGCGGCTGTTCCCTGGAGGTAGGTAGCTAGTTGAAACCTGTAGCTTAGTCTTTTCCAACACTATCCATGGTGGATGTGGATATGGTGGAAGACCAAGGACCTTGGTCCAAGGCAGAATAATTCTCATTATTATTTGTTAACTACCAACATTTATTTTTGTTAGTGAATACCCTATTGGGCATAAGCATTCAGCCAATCTTTGGATAGCTAAGTAACAAAATAAATATATGATAGTAAGAACCCCCCCCCCCCCCCCCCCCCCATGTTTACAATTCACACAATACCTCACCAACCAAAGCCCTTGAAATAATTACTGAAGGGTCCAAAGGTAGTAAAGTGGTGCTTTCTCGGCTTGTCGAAGAATCGCAGAAAAGGTGCTGTCGTTTTCAGAAACTGCTTTGAAACTCTTCGGCAGGGTTGTCGAAGAATCGCAGTGTCTAAGATTTGCCAAGTTCCCGTAAATTAGGTCAAAAATGGATGACTAATAATTTGTAAGCTTGGTGCTACAAAAAATAAAAATGAAAAAAAAAAGACTTCCAAGTTGGGTGTGGCACATAGGTAGCTTCCTCGTATCCATAACATGATTTCATATATATAATCTAATACATAAGAAAAATCATCAAAGGGGTTACTTCCTGCACAATCCCTGAAAATGCCATCGAAATTGGATGAAAATTGTCGAAGTTATGAGAGCTTCACGTTTGCGCATGCGCAGTGGGTACCACTGATCCGATCTTAATGAAACTCATAGGGCATTATCGAATCTCCGATCCTCGAGTTTTCTCCAAATTTGAGCGAAATCGGACGATTAGGTCGCGAGAAATTAATGTTTCAAGGATTTCAAGTTTACGCATGCGTAGAGGCTAGGTCTAATGCTAGGCAAGGCTGGTCGGCTGGTAATGAATTTCATAAAGGACCATCTGGGGCCTAATCGCGTAATCCCTGAAAATTTCATCAACATCGGATGAAAAGTGTTAATTTATAGGTACGTGTTGAGAGGATTTAAAGTTTTGCGCATGCGCAGAGCAACATACTGTTGATCCGATCTTGATGAAAATCGTAGGGTATCGTCAAACCTTCGATCTTCAACTACCCTCCAAATTTGAGCGAAATCGGACCATTAGGTCGCGAGAAATTGATGTTTCGAGGATTTCACGTTTACACATGCGCAGAGGCTACCGTTTGTCAGCTGGTAATGAATTGCATAGGGGACCATCTTGGGCCTAACTCGCGTAATCCATGAAAATTTCATCAAAAAATGATGGGAATTGTGGAAGTTATGCGTGTTGCAAGAATTCCCGGACACTCAGAAGACACACGAAACCAAAATTGTTCATGAAGGTCTAAAACGTAAAATGCGAGTTGAAATTTTGGACATTTACAGGTGAAATGGCGGAAAATATTAGAAAAATCATTCATTTAAAAAAATCATTTTTGCGAATTTTCGAAGAAAATTCAGCTATTCCAATGGCTTCAAAATTTTAAAAATGCACAATTTCAAGATTTTTTTCTGCATAGGTATCTAAAACGACCCCTAATTTTCAACACTTTAGCAAACCAAGTTTAACACTTGATGTATGTACGACTTCTCGTATGTGTCACTCCAGACGAAATCTGACCCTGGAATCGATCTAAGAAATCCAAACACATTTCGTAATGTCAATAATAACAAAAAAAGGACGGGTTCGTTGGCCAGCATTTTTGAAGTACTCCAAGGGGTCAAATTTGAAAGAATTAAAAGTAAAAAACATGTTTTTTGAGTACGTGTGTTTGGAACGTGTAAATTACCATCTAAAACATGGGGAAATAGTATGTTATATGGTATATTCGGAATCAGCACAAAATTTCCTAGTAGAATCACCGACCACATTGGCTGAAATGATTATTTGACAATTCAATCATTAACTCATGCTGGATGACTGGAAGTTTTATCAATACAATACAATTCCATCTATTTTTCTTTTTTATATAAAAATAAAATATAAAACGGCTCGAAAATGAGGAACTTTAGGAATTTAATCACATCAAAACAAACTAAAACATGAAAAAGCTTTAGTTTGTGGAAACTTTGACAGTTTAGTAATTCATTTTGAGTTTGAGGCACTCGGTTGGTTGGTTTCGGTTCTCTTTCACTGTCCAGCATAGTCAGCATGCATGTTGGGTTCCATTGTAAGGATTTCACAGTTTCAAGTTTTGAAAAAGGCAAAACTGGTCTTCACAATTATTCAGATGTTTAGAAAACTGATTTGTTTTGCTGTTTCCATCAAATAAATCATTCAAACGAATTTTTAGAAAACGAAATGTGAAAATATGCCGTAAAACGTATTTTCAGCAAAAATATGTCGCTACACCTAAAATATATGCCTATGCAAAATTAAACGGGGATTTTTGGGATCAGGAGTCTGTGAAACCGGTGAATACCTTCGAATCTTTAAAACACCTGTCCACGAAAAAAATATGTAGGGCGGGATTTATAGACGGTCCTCGAATTTCAAAGAGACCTTGAGATGGTCTTCAAGGATTCCTTATGCCGAATCCGTATTCCAAATTTCGAGGGGAGCATCTCAAGGACTCGTTGAAACTCTATGATCGTCTATTAATCCCGCACCCATTTACTCATACGCCCCCCTGATTGATTTAGTCAACGTTTTCCAGGCGCCAACTTCTTAGCAGGCGCCGGAGGTGACAACGGCGCTGAGGGATGGAAGCCGAGTCGCCCCTGGAAAACGTTACACAGACTAAATACCCCCACACCGAGCCGCCCCACCCACGGCAGTTCGTAAAGGCGAGCGTCCACCGCCCGTCGACTTCAGTCGCCCGCTCATCCCCATCGCGTTCGCTCGAACCCGCGCTCTCTGCCTCGCCGAACACGTCGTCGTAAGAGCCAACATTTCGCGTCTTCCCTCGCCAAATAACCTCGTAGTCCAGAGTGACCGTTTCTCTCTACATTTTCCGCTTCAACCTCTGAAAGACGGTTCTGAGATGTTCATATCACGAAACATCAGGCATTTCGGAAGTTAACACGATAAGTTTGTCAAGAGAGTAATAATTTTTAATCAATCCCAAAACCCACTAATGAAATTCTATTTGCGAAAGTGGTTTCTGGGAGTTGTTGGAAAAGTACGGATTTGATCGAGTGAACAAGATAAGTATGCGATTACATTAATTATAATTATAGTGTAGAGACCCGATAAACGTTGTATACATAATGACAAGCGGAACAACATGAACACATTTTTTCTGATTTGACTTCTTAGCAAATTGGTTCTAAGCTAATAACACGGCAAACTGGCAAATTAGGTGTGAGGTAGGTACATGAGATTTATTATTATTAAAATCCCAAGTTTGAAGTCGAGATGATAAGTCACTCGGAGGATGAAACATGCAGCATGAGTTGATGAGCGAATTTTCAAAGAATAATTTTAACCGGTTTGGTGGAAAAGGTTTTTAAGAACTAGTCTATAAACCTAATAAAACGTTTTATCAATTAACATATCAACTACCAAGCTTAAACTAATTTATTACATAATTTACCTGTGGTATAAATAACCACAGTTTAAGGCTGAAGAAAGTGGCAGAGCACAACCGAACCATATGTACCTGAACTTGAAAATGGAGTAAATATGTAATGATGACTCCAAACACAAATTGTAAGATTAAAAAAGTTCCATTCATGCAGCATGCGAATTTCGAAGGAAATTTTACTCGATTTTGTGGATGATTCTTATAGGAAATTTCACGCTGATTCCGAATATAATTATCATATGTTCCTATGTTTATTATGGTGATTTAGAGCAAAAGACACGTTTTTAGCTATTTTTGATTCTAAATTTTCCAAATTTGACCACTTGGAGTATACTCCAAAAATGCTGACCAACGAACTAATCCTTTCTCTTGATATATTGACATTTTAAAAAAATTTTGGATTTTTTTAATCTCTATTCCACGGTCAAATATCGTCTGGAGTGACATACACACACACAAACACACATACATATATACTTTTTTTTTCTTCGAGAATTCGCTAACAGCCTAAATACTGTTTAGATGCGGCAAAAAGTTAGGAACCTTGTCCGCTAGGTAAAAGTCCTGATGTGAGCTTGAACTTTATCGACTTTCACAGTACCTAAGCTTTTACCGAATTTTATTCTTTTTTGGGGGTGGTTTTCCGACTTTTGGGGGAGGTTAACTTGTTTTGGGGCGATGTATGACTTTTACCCTGTCTCGGTTTTTCAGTGGGAAGGTCGGAGTTGTACCATCATTGTCATTGAATAAGAGCTTTACTTAGTTAACCGGGAACAGACTCATTTTGTCAGCGTACCTTCCAATATACGCCAAGGAGAACAATACGTTCTATCAGCCGTTTTCGTCGGAGATTCTGATACCAATAAATGAGAGATCAATTTTGATAAAATCCTTGATTGATAAAAATTTCTTCGGTGATTTAATCATTCCGGTATTTGATATCTCTAGTAAACAAAAACAAGTTGAGTTGGCAGTACAGCTTCATCACTTTTGTAACATGAACGATAAGAATCAGTTAGTGAAAATTCGATCAAAATTGGTAGAATAGTTCTGGAGTTATTCCTATGACAGCAAATTTCTTGTTTGCCCATGCGCAGTAGCCATTATTGATCCATTCGTGACGAAATTCATAGGCGACAGTCCACAACAACGCCCACAACAACGCTCCGAATTCGAGGATAATCGGACTATCAAGAACACTAAAACAGTTCATTCAGGAAATTCACATGTGCGCATGCGCACACACTACCATAGGTCGTATAGCGATAGAATTAATAATGGGTCCCCTAACGCGCGCAAACCCTGCAAATTACACCAAAATTGGTCGAATAATTCCAAAGTTACGGCAACGGATTTCAAGTTTGAGCGTGCGCAGGAGCTATTACTGATCCAGTCGTAACGAAGTTAGCAATAGTATTGTAGTTAGCCCCCAACTACCCTCCAAATTTGAGCGAAATCTGTCTATTAGGACTATATAACCGTAGTTTCAGGAAATTCACGTATGCGCATGCGCACACGCTACCAGTGGTCCGTGGGCGATGCGATTCGTGGAGAACCTTATTGGGACTGACCCGCACAATCCCTAAAAATGCCACCGAAATTGATTGAGTAGTTCTGGAGTTATGACCATGAATACACTTCTAAGTTTGCTCATGCGCTCTAGCGACTACTCTTCCAATCGTTACAAAATTCATAGGTCATTGTCTTGGAGTCAGCCCCAAATTATCCTACGAAGTTTAGCGAAATCGGTCCATTAGGAACTGAGAAATTGTAGTTTCATGAAATGGGACCATAATTCCGTATAGTTTGCTCGGGACAAGAAATCGACCACAGGCAGACAGACAATCCGACCGACAGCGCGGAACCAGAATTGTTCAGAAAGCTTTGAAACACAAAAAACAAGTGGAAATTTCGATTTCGGAGAACGAACTGCCTGTCCGTCTGTGGCAATTCCTTGTCCCGGTCAAAAGTGGTGAATGATGAAATGAATTTCCTGTAACTACGGTCTCTCAGTTCCTATTGGAACGATTTCGCTCAAATTCGGAGGGTTGTTGGGGAGATGTCTCCAAGACGATTTCCTATGAACTTCGTCACAATTGGTATATGAGTATTGTAACAAAAATAAGAGAGTTTATTTGCGAAAAATTCTTTGCGGAGAGAAGGTTCTCAACCGAACATTTACATTATGAAGACAACAAAATCATCAGCACAGTAGGTACACACTTGCGCAGAAGCACCATACCAGTTTTGGGTTGTTGCTGTGCTATGGGTGAGGAATTTCCGAAAATCGCCTTCCGACTATTATTGAGTCGCATAGGCATATCGCAGTAATTTCGGTTGTTTGTAGGAGCAATAAATTTCAATGATTTCCAAAAAATGATGCCTGTTGTAGGTTTGTAGGGACTGGCATTGAAACGATTGAGGAAACATCAATTATAAAGAAGATAGGTATTTTAATTTATACAATGTTTGTCGTTTTCAAGGATTTCATGGTGGATGTATCACCTAATCCTTATGTGAATGTACCCACTAGATGAAATGAAATACCAACCTTAGTCCTTCCGCGACATTAATTTGTATATTCCAATATGCCTCGTCCGTACAAGAATATATTTATTCTCATCCTAAACATCGTGTCACACTTTCGGAACCACGAAACTTTAGGGATCAATTCTACAAGTATTTGCTATTGAATTTTCCTTATGTATTTTTACGTTTAACCTCTTTCTTTTGGGAGTATTTTCACTTTTTACACGTTTTTCTTGTTTTCGACGATTCATCACTATAATGGCCATAGTTCGCTCAACTTACAGCGTGAAAACTGAAATGTGGCCGCTGTTGGAAAGTCATTAAATTTTATATCTCCCTAGACAGAAGAATTTCACAAAATGACTATTTTTTCAAATATTTCTACGTGTGCTCGAAAAAATAGGTGATCAACCATTCATGTTACGAGAAAAATTTGCTCGAAGTAACAGCTTTCCAACGTTGTGGTTATTTTTCATTTTATTGCAGAAATTAGGGGAATCCCAAAAAAAACGTGAGTTTTCGAGGAAATCGAGTGTTTGGGTGAAAAACGACTAGCCCCGACTTGAGTACGGCTATCGGAATTACGTATCGTTTCCCACGTAATTTTCAACGGTGAATCGAATGATGACACTCCAGTATCATTTTTACCGATAGAAATTTGATTTTTCGAAGTAAAAATACTGAGTTTTTGGACATATAAGCGCATCCAACTCATACTTTACTAATCATCGCGTGTTTATTGAATTTCCTCGAATAATTATTGCCCAAATTTAGCTCAATGATTTACTTTCCAGCAGAAATTATTCCGTAAATGCACTAATTGTCAATGTTCATCTGTCCAAATGATTCGAGTCAGCGTAAACGATTTCGTGGAAAACGATACATAAATCCGATAGCAATTGTCCAGTTGAGGCAAGTCGGATTTCACCCAACTACTTGATTTCCTCGAGAAAAAAAAACACGTTTCAGCGAATTCGCGAAGAAAATGAAGCTATTGCAATGGCTAGATAAAAAATCCAAACATTTTTTAAGATGTCAATAATATCAAAAGAAAGGATGTGGTCGTTGACCAGAATTTTCGGAGTACTTCAAGGGGTCAAATTTTGGAAATTTAGTTTCAAAAATCGTTAAAAAACGTGTAAGCGAATTTTCGAAGAGAATGAAACTATTGCAATGGCTTCAAAATTTGAATAATGCAAATTGTCGAACATTTTCTTTATGGAAATCCGTTTCAGACCATTCTAAAACGATTCCTGAAATTTGAGACTTTTTTATATGTATGCAGGGTGTTTACCACTTGGTGTAAAAGAAAAAATTGGGTGAAACTAGACTGAAAATGGAGTAGAACGCCGCCAACCGCACCTTTCTATCTCAATCAGTTCCTAAGATACGATTTTTTTAAAGTTTTTTTTTTCTTCAGAAAACCACGTTTTTTGCCATAAAAACCCACGTTTTTTCAATTTGCAACAATTGTTTTCTACTTTTGACCACATTTTCGGATTCAGCGTTAAATTTCCTATACGCTCATTCATAATCAAAAAAGGAACTCCTGTGGACCGCAATTGCAGTTCAAACATTGAAAAATTTTAAAAAATTAATTTTCTGAAAATACTTGTACGTTAACTGCATTTCCAAAAAACGTGCTGGAAGCTGCCAACTCTCAGGAAAACTTGCAAATTTAATCAGCTTTCTAATGGTATGATCAACTTTGCGATTCCTCATCGATCTCATGGAGAAATTCAAGTTAGAATGCGAAAAACAGTAGACACCTACAAAAATACAAGTACCTACCAGAAAATCAACAAACGGATTCTCAATTTTCTAGTCTTTGCCGTTGTAGTGATATGATTCAGATTGATAATTTCAAGGATATCAGGGCAAAATGAAATCCTCGTTGTAAGTCTGAGGTCGTTTTACTGAATTTCAGTACAAAAAATAAGGAGGCTAAAATAAAACAAGGTCTCACATACAATGTTTCGGTTAGATCCATGAGAAAGAGAGCCATGAGCATGGGAGTTGTTGTTGGCTTGTGTACGAAACCATGGGGGCCATTTCGAAAATACAATATAAGTATGTGCTTCGCGACAACAGCCACCCTCCTCATCGCATTAGTCCGGAGTGAACTTTTATTTTTACCTTATTGTATTAGTACCTACTCCAAGGGTTCAAATTTTGAAAATTTGAAGTAAAAAATCGCTAAAAACGCGTTTTTCGAGGTTTTGTGTAAATTACCATCTTAAACATAGGAACATATGGTATATTAGGAATCAGCGTGAAATTTCCTATAAGAATCCCCCACCAAATTGGTTAAAATTGATATTTTAAAATTCGCTCAACAACTCATGCTGCAAGAATGGAACTTTTCTTTTGAGGTTTTGGTGTAAATTACCATCTCAAACATAGGAACATATGGTATATTCGGAATCAGCGCGAAATTTCCTATAACGCTGTGCCCAACGTGGACGGCGAGTGCTAGCGGTGCGAACGAACGGTTTTGATTTCAAACATGTAAACCGAACGGGAGCGTCCAACCTCGACGTCCGGTGCGAACTCGCCACTCGTTCGCAACGTTCGTCGAGGTTTCATTTTCAAAAAGTTTGATTTTCGCCGTCCATTCGCGTGTTACGTTTAGCAATTGGTGTTTATCTCCTGGTATTTTCCACTAAAATGGATCTAATAATATTATAAGTGAAGTTCAAAAAAGGCTTGATCTGTGGAATATCTTTAGCTCTACATATTTCGCTCACACTTCTCCTCTTCTCTGCTCTTCTCCTTTGAGATAAATAATACAAGATAGCTGGGCGGCTACTGTTCAAAACAAAAAGGACTGTTCGAGAACCATCGGAAAGTGTTCAGTTTTTTATGCTGATAAAAAGTATCAATTTACCGGAAATCTCATATGCCCACCATCAAGCGATACGGACTCAAATACGGTAAAATACCTAAAAAAACTTTCAAAAACTTAAAAACGGAACACAAAATTGGAAAAATCGTATGCAAATAAATAATCATTTTCCACACATTGCATCTGTTGGTTTAGGAATAAGTAACTAAACTAAAAAGTTAAAAATAATAATAAAAGGAAAAAAGACGAAGATTGATATCTTCATAACCTTAACCTGGTTGGTTACTTATCAATGAAGCCGAAATATAAACAACGAAACTTGGATTTCTCTCAACTTCCGTCGGACGTTCGTTCGTTCGTTCGTTCGGGCTACCATGTTGGACAGCAGGCCGCGTCAAGACGCCCCTGCTAGACGAATTCGTTCGTCCGTTCGTTCGCGCCGTTCAATTTGCCGTCCACGTTGGACATAGCGTAAGAATCACCCCACCCACCAAATCGAGTAATTTTTTTTTTTTCTTTGAAAATTCGCATGCTGCATGAATGGAACTTTTTTAATCTTACAGTTTGTGTTTGTTTGGAGTCATCATTATATATTTACTTCGTTTTCAGGTTCAGGTACATATCGCACTCGTCGTGGAATAAGGGCACAATTCAAAAAAGACGATTTTTGAGTTAGGACCGGTTTTGCATTGTGGAAGTGGTGTATTTTGTCTGTAGAAAGAAGAAAATATGATTATTACGTCATCTGTACAATAAACATTAGAAAAGTAGTACCTACCTGTCATTGATAGATGGGGATCATCCCACTCTTCTCTGAATTTCTACTATACAATATAATATGCACCATGATGTGTACCCATTGTGGGATTTGCGCTATAAATAAGATAAATTTTTGTCCTTTGTTAGTTTAAATCTATATTATATATCCACTTATTCATTGTTTGCAGTTTAATCTCGTTAGTTGTAAATAGGTACCTACTCAGTGCATGGTGTTGTTGTTTACCAAAGTTTTTATTTCTTCCATTCCCTCTCCCTCCTTCCATCATACCCACGAACCGTTTAGAGTATTATTTTCAACTTTCTCCATTATTTCTTTGTTTATTGCTGTAACAGAATATGTTAGGTAGTAGGTGAGCTTGAGGTAGGTGGGTATCTTTGTTATGAAATGGGGCTTTTTGACATGACCATTGATCTAGGTATAGTTATGAATTTTACTCACTTGTAGAACTGCAAACAATGAATAAGTGGATATATAATATAGATTTAAACTAACAAATAACAACAATTTAACTTATTTATAGCGCAAATCCTACAATGGATACACATGGAAATTCAGAGAAGAGTGGGATGAGCGTCATCTATCAATGAAAAGTACAGATAGGTACTACTTTTCTAGTGTTTATTGTACAGATGACGTAAAGATTACATATTATTTAGGAAAAGGTTTTTAGGAACTAGACTATTAACCAAAGAAAACTTTTTATCAATTAACTTATCAACTACCCAGCTTAAACTAATTTATTACATAATTTACCTGTGAAATAAATCATTACAGTTTAAGGCTGAAGAAAGTGGCAGAGCACCACCGAAACATATGTACTTGAACCTGAATATGAAGTAAATGTAATGATGACTCCAAACACAAAAGTTCCAAAACGGAAAAAGGTCGTACCAACCCATCAACCACACAAAATCGTACAATGGGAAACGATTGTAATCATAACGAAACAATTAGGTAAACTAAAAACTCTAGGAGGAACTTGGAATTATAACTCACGACCCAATGGTCCAAATTCAGCCCAATTTCGATGGTAGTTCGGGGGCGTTGGGGTAGTCCCATATGAATTTCGTCGCATTCGGATCTTCCAAATTGGTTCAAATTCTGATGGTATTCCGAGTGTTGGTCTTAGAGATGGCATCATATGAATTTCATCACATTTGAATCAGTCTTAGAAACCTCGCATGTGCCAGCTGGTGAAAACAGTTGAACCGACACAACTCAAGACCCAATGCAATGGTCCAAATTTGCTCAGCAATTTCCAAGGAGGAGCCATGTAATCCATGGATTACTCTTTCACTTTGGCTGCATCCACTCTGTATTATTTATACACGCAAGCCATCAGTTGTATCTGATCAGTTCTTGGTCGGAAGAGCGGGTTCTGCGGTTTCGGGATTCGTATCGAACGAGTCGCGCTGATTCCTATGAGCATCGAACATGTTCACTGAGATGTATTGAGCGTGACCTATCGATTATATCCCCAATGTGATGATTCCTCGCGCCATCTGCCGGTGAAACACGGTTTTCCGCTCAATCAGCTTATGTAATCTTCCAACGGCTTCCACCCGTCATAACCCGAGCGAGATGCGGATGAACCATCCTTCATATTCTTTTCATCTGTCCTCCCTACGCGAACTCCAATCCCGCCATCGGCTTACGAAGGACATGGCAGGACATCTCCCCGATTTGATGGTGCTTCCTTCTTGTTCTTGAAGGGTGTGGGAAGCCGAAATCTGAATCCTTTGTTGATAGCCAATCGTGATTATTTGATTTGTATGCGTTTCCAAAGAAGCCAGAACAGAAGAAAATTAAAAACAGGTATTTGAAATCGTCTGGTCAATCTAGTCATATCGTCGGGCATCAGGCCCACGGCCACACCAACACCAAGGGACTAGTCGATCTTCAGTTTCAATAGGATAGATAGATGGTGTGTAAGGTGCATTAAAATTTTGAAATATGGAGACAAAAATTAAGAATTTTCTCCTTATAAAGTGTCCTAAGGGATCGGTGCTTCTATCCTACACACATCTGTCTCGAGCGTTGACTATTTCAGATATTTCAGATTTATGATGGGAGGATTTGTGTAGATCAGTAGGTACATTATATTATAAGAGAATTTGGGTTTATGTTTGTTTTACGAGTGCTCATCCATCAACGGACACTCCGAAAAGTGAAATTAGGAGGAAGGAAGAAAGAAAAATCTCCGACTACGCCACACCACAGACTATATCAACTGAATTAAACTGAATTGGATACCCTGGAACTTGAATATTCATCAGATCCCTCAAAAAAGTCCATTAAAAGCAATGACAGGGGGACCCCAGTGGGTTAGGTAGGTATGTGAGATAGAAGGAATCACCTGAGTCAGCCTCCGGCCATACGCGCGCTTATGGGCACCTAATCTTCAAACTCATCGGATTAACCCTCATCCTGAGGATTACGGCCCACGTTACCAACGAAAAAAAATTAAAAAAAAACCTTCTTGACGCCTCTCGTCAGATGGCGACTCGACGATTTTTAAAGGCCTACGTCGGATTTTGCCTGAAAGTGGAATCACCACTAACATCGTTGATGGGTACCGATCAATTTTTTGTGCCTGTCACTGGGAATTCTCCTTTGCAAAGTAGAGTCAAAATCTGAACAGAATGGAAGGAATTTGTATTGTGTATCTTCGAGCGCTATAATTGGACTGTTTGGGTGGCGCAACCCAGATGAAGACGTAAATCGTGCACGTCAAGAAAACACTGTAGAAACGTTAGTATTCGACAGCCCCGTTCTCAAATTGGTAACTGCATCAATCGTGAATATTCGCAGTACTATCATCTCCATCGAATCTTGAATCAGGGTTGCTTAGTGTCCACGGATCGAAACCAGGGCACGGGTGATTAGTTGGCTCATACCCTTCTGCTTATCATTCGACGAATCACTACAAGACATACTAAACGTCCAGGGAGCTACGGGGTGTGCGGGGTGCAGGAGGGAGCTAAAAAGGTATATTTTTTCAGCTTTTTACAAACAATTATTTGTAGAATTTGGTCGGATGATAAAATCGTCACTGTGGACTGGAGCCAGTTGGTTGTTGGCAGTCACATCCACCCTCACAACCCCAACCACAGCTGTACCTGACAAACAACAGCATTCCCTGCGGACATACTCGCACCATCGACAAAATGAATAGAGTCGATCTTGTAGCAAATTTTGTCTGATTCAATTTTGTATAGAGTGCTGGTCTTATCGCTAGAAGTTTTCGAATTATAAGCGAAAAAGAGAAAAGACGGCCTCAGTGCCCCTTCACCCCGCTCACCTAAGACTTAGTATGTTTGTACCTCCTCACCACTCTAAGCGAATTCCAGAACTCAGTTTTGGTTAATTGTTTTCAATAATGAACCTTTGGAATCGAGCACGAAAAAAATTTGTTTAACCCCCTCAAAATTTGATTTTTCACGTTTCAAGATACGTAGAATCCAAAAATCGAATTAAAAAAAAATCTGTCCGTCCACAGGACACATACACACATTTAAAAAAGTTTTGAATTTCAGGAATCGTTTTAGAATGGTCTGAAAGGGATTTCCATGAAGAAAATTTTCAAAAATTTGCATTATTTAAATTTTGAAGCCATTATAATAGCTTCATTTTCTTCGAAAATTCGCTAAAAGATAAGAAACACGAGTGTAAATCGCAAATCCTCCGAGTAGGCCGAATTCCCGTTCAAAGATCAGCTGATCAAATGCAACTTTTTACCGATTTAACCGAGTCTAGTTTCTTGTTCACTTTGAGAAGCTTCCTTAGTTACTGAATTTCATTGTGAAAGACCTACTACAAGCTATATGTCGGACTGATTGGGAATGGGGTCCACAGAAAAACAACCTTCTTCGCCGCGCTTCTTTCGCCCGTGGAATTTATTCACATCATCAGGGCTCGAAGATAACCCTAGAGTGTGACCATCACACCACTGTCAGCACCCATGAAGAACTAGAGGACTGGTTAGTACGTATCACTAGTAACAGAGAACAAACTATAGCAGAGTGAAAAATATAATTGAACACCAAAACAGTGTGTATAGTACAATATAAATTTACGAAAATGTGCAGGCAGAAACAACTCTCTCATAAAACTCATCGTCGAGCCCTGATGATGTGAATAAATTTGGCGAAAGCTCGGATAAGAAGGTTGTTTTTCTGTGGACCCCATTCCCAATCAGTCCTACTACAACACTCTAATGATATTAATCACAGGTAGGTAGTGTAGGTACTAATTGTGTGTACACGTCGAATTGTGAACCTCCCGTTATAATTACGGTAGGTGCTTACTATATACAAATAGGATATAAATAGAAAATAATAAACCGTTGTGTAATAATTTGCAGCGTTTTCCTCTTCCAGCCAACGCTCTCTATTTCAAGGGCAGCGAGGTTCTTGGAAGTTTTGGTACTTGTTTGTAACATTCGTTAAAATATCATTTGATATTATCAAGCGTAAACCTACCTACAGATCAATCCATGGATTCAAGTAAAAACTTAGTTAACTTCCTTACCAAGAAAAATAAAAGATAATTTGTATTCATGATTTGTGAGATTAGTGTTGAACGGTTTTCAAGTTTGTACATGCGTGACCGATACGACAAATTGAGACGACGTTTATTTCTAGGTATTTCGAATTTTAGGTATTTCGTTTCTATGTGGAAACAACCCCAGCTTAGAACTGCCTCCAAAATTTTGACAATCTTTGAATTGGTCGAATTTTTACGTTACCGTGTAACCGTGAAATTCATTTGGGATTACCCAACTTCCATCAAAATTTGTCCGGTTATTTTGAACCGTTGAGTTTTCTTCGTAAGAGTTCTTCGTCGGTTATTCTTCGGAAATAAACTCGAAAAAAAACTGTCAGCTTTCCAGAGACTATTACCTCTTCTGTCGACGTTTCTTTGTTGAAAGTTATCGATAAATAATGGTTTTCGAACGCCCGTTTGCTCCCATTCGCCTACTGCGTCGCCTCATAACGGAAATATTATGAATCAGCAATAAAGTCGTTGAGTGATAAATTATATCGCTTATTGAACCGTTCCTTTCGGTTTTGAACGCTGCCAGCGCATTTTTAACGGCCTCAACCACTAAAAACTTACGACCGATTATATAATGATGAAATATTCCAATAAAAGTCGTTCTAGTTTTTTTCAACAATATGAAGGTAGCATCGATATTACGGAGGAAGATGCCTCGGGTTGAGGTAATATTTAGACGTGGGTAGGCACCTGAGTCATATTAAAGGCAGTTATTGCCTACCTAAATGATTAATCGTATCTAGGTATCTTTAGTAGTACTTTATCCACCATCACAGACTCATCAATATAGTCACCACGCTCCTCCAACTCTATTAGGTACCTCATCACCTGATAAAACTTCAACAATACCACCACACAGTCATGGGATAGGTAGGTAGGCATTCCTACCGAGGGATTTTCATGTGCCTACCTATGAAACAAAAAAAAACAACTTTCAACAGTTTTCCATACTACATATTATCAATAAAAGTGGAAACTTAATCGGTAATTTGAGGGGAATGAAATGCCATTAATTTGATGACCTACGCATTTCAATATAAACTGCATTAATTTTCGGAAGATTAGTTTTGTATCAATCAACTCCAAGTTCCAGAGCCTCGGTTTCATGCTCATTCGACATTCTATATAGATTACAAATTCACAACTACACAGATCACAATATATTACATCAGTACCCATGTGATAGTACTACCGCCCCTATAATAACTCCCCAGTATTGAGGTCAATACATATAGGCCACCCTGTATAGGTAATAGTTCCATAATACCGCCAGTTTCTCTAGCGCGTTTCATTCGATATATTAAACTTTCAAAGTAGATAGGTACCTACTTATTTCATAGATACTTACATTAAAGGTTTTGTGATAGATAACTAATCGTAATTGGATCACAATAGTCCAACCCACAAAAATTCAAGTTTTATTTTATAGTGGGGGAATATATAAACGTATTAATTACAACGAAATCGGCCAGAATGTGCCACAGATTTTTGGTGAAATTCAATTAAAAAACATTTCTCTTCGACAGTCGATTCAGGGATGGGTATTGATCGGATTCTTCTCTGCTTTTGTTTGTTGGTCATGTTCGTATTCCTAATTCTGCTCATTTAGGACTTAATGACTAATTCTGGACATGCAGGACCACACGCCTATTGGATTAAAATAATCTCAGGAAGATTATTGTAAACCACAACACGTCGAGGGTTTCAATGTCACATTGAAATTTATTCGGCGAAGATAATTGAATGGATTTCTGAGTTTTTGTAATCAGTGGTGTCTGATTCATATTGACTACTATTTTTCATGCGTTCGGATCTCTGGTTACAGAGTAATCGGACTGTAGGAGTGCAGGCTCAAATTCAATTACCGCCGAGCGAAATGACATGCAGGGAATATTTAACATTATTTTTGTTCGGGGATACTATGCGATGAGTTTTATTTCATTATTGTGAGAGCCAGCTGAAAAACTCAGCTGTCAATAAAATAGATAAGCGGATTCCTTTTCAGCCCATTCTTCCCATGTGTGGCTTTAAATAATTCAATAAAATAATGTCTTGGACCCGACCAAACTAGGGAGAGACAATAATTTGGTAGGCAATTGTTGTATGATAGTTGTGTAATAGTTGTGTGAATATGGTCATTGGTCAGGGTCGGGTTTAGAGTTGTTAAACTTCCACCTCCCCCCTTGAGGGGATTCACTGGAAAAATCGGGCACCATCTCGTCAATAATTTACTTCTATTGATAGGATAAATGTTCAAAATATGACTCTACTTGGATACAAGCGATTTGCTCTACCTCTTAAAAGGAGAGAGTACTTATTTCTGTTTACTCCTCTGAGTATAAGGATTAAATAGAAACATGCTCTCATCAGACATGAGCCTCAGATTATTTGCAACACTCGGCGAAAAAAAATCAGCATTATAAAAAATTGAGAACTAAAACCGCACATTGCAATTCGATAGAAATTATTAGTTTCTATTTACCCCAGGGAGTAAAATATCTGAGGGTAATTTTGGAAACACCCAACTGCACAACTCAAATAATGAAGTACCTAGGCACCTAGATAGGATGCAAATAGTCATAATCTGGACACTATAGAGCACCTATTATAGGGTTAGCGATTCATTAAAACTAGTTTTCATTCCTATAAACGGCGAAAAACGCAATTCCCTTCACCATCAACTCGCCGGCTTCCCCAGCGTTGACTACATAATTGTCCGATTTGGTTGAGTTCTCCCCCTGCTCCAATAATTTCCTATATAGTTCATTAATTTCGTAAGATCAAGATTAACCAGGTACCAAGTTGGTACAACCGTACTACCAACGGTTTGGGTGGCCTTGAATATTTCATTGTAATTTCGAGGGCTCATCCCCTATTCAACGAGTTCGAAACATTTTTTGACTTCGGGAAACCCTAGTTCAAAAATGCTTCTTCTTGTGGGAATAACGTACTTATTTCTATTTCGAGGTCCAGACCTGAAGATTAGCCAAAAATAGCTTATAGCGTAGGTCAAGAGTGGCGGCCTTGCCTCGAGAAGGCATTGAGTATAAGAAAGCACCACCACCGTAAGGATCAGTTTGTCCTCTTGTAGAAGGAAGCAGAGCAAACAAATTCAAAGCGCTGGTGGTAGAACGATGAATCCAACGCCTGGTTTATTTCGCACTCAAGTTGGAAGGTCTGACACATCTAGTTTTGCGAAGATGACGCCACTCCGTTTTCGACTTTTTTTTTACTTTCTTTAGTCGATCCGAATGTTAAATAGAGAGCAATGCGGTCGACTTGAAATGTATAAAAACTATCTGGAACTCAAGCCAGCTTTCAGACAACCAAAAAGCCTACTATTTGTTAGTACACTTGTATGTACCTCCTAACTCTTGTACATGATTGCAACCTACGGAGTAAAACGATTTGGTGATTTCTATACACAAAAGGAATCTCTTAAATAAATTTCACCAAACTGGCACTCCGGCGTTTTTAACGTGGAACATGTTTTTACGGAGATAAACCGAGTTCAAGGGCATGAGCGTAAACTTTTGAGCGTGCACCACACCCTCTATCACCCCCTCCCACCCTCGCATTTCTCGCTTCCACCTTTGACATTCCTAGTGGTTCTTCTCAGAGTGCACAGTGGAAATCGTTTATAGTTTACTTTTTCTATACGTAGGTATCTACGTATCCTCTGTTATTATGTACCTATTCGAAAAACATGTTTCACGTTTCCTTGCTTGATCTTATGATCTTTGACTGTATTAATCCGTGGGTCTGGGGGTGGCCCCCAGATTTCATTCGACAATAAATAGACCGTCATGAACACAAACCACTGGAGGACCCCCCTACGGCAACATGTTTTTTATAATATTATAAATTCATCCCTCCTTTGGGTGGTATTTCTAAAGATATCTCAGATACATCTCAGAGCCATCGTTTTGGACGTGACTTGAAGATGTCCATGACACATATCAGAAAAAATTATATCTCTGAGATTCATAGAAATTTTTCTTGTCTCTGAGACATTTAAAAAGTTACATCTCCATTGTTATGGCTCGAAGTTATCTCAAAGATGCCGCAATGAAACGGTTTGAGATATATCTGCGAGTTTCACTGTTGTGTGGGTTACTCGCTGAATCCTAACATTAACCATCAAATAATCATCATGCATCCGACGACTTCTCCAGATTTTTTAGGAAACTCCGTACATACCTAATCAAGTAAAGCGTCCGATGAGTTGTGACGGCTGGTTGGACTTACAGCCCTTCTAGGCTCGAGTATGCCAGTCTGTGGAGAGTTCATGGCAGAAGGGGGTCCAAACTGAGGAACAATGACTTTTGTTTCCGATGACGGTTCTTCTCCGGGGCTTATCTCCTCAAATGTTGAGTTCCCTTTCTTACGACATTGAGGCCCGACCTTTTAATAAATCAACATCTCGCGGAAGAGGAGAGCCAGCGATAGCCATCGAGGAGCAAACGGTCGTTAAACCTCGCCTAATAGTTGGGAAGACTGGAACTGGCCTATCTCCTCACAGCCGTACTGTTTCTCCACCTGGGATTGACCTACTCTGATCCCAAATCATCGGTGCAAACTTCGAAAATTGACTTTGTAATTTCACGTTGATCACGAGTGCACCATAAATATATTAACAACCCCTGAATACACTTTAATTTTTTTCTAATTGAAAACACATTTCATTCAATGTCTTTGGAGTGTTTTGATGAGCCAAAATCAACTCCCATATCTGAAAACACTTAGAAAAATTAAATAATTAAGTAGTTTTACAATTAAATGTAGTTTCACAAAATTAAATATTTAGTTTAGTGCAACTGCAAATTTCCAGGTAAATATGTTGTTTCACTGTTCATCTAATTTCTTATGTTGGGGAATTAAGTGTCACATTCAAATGCTATTACTATTATTTCAAGGAAGGAAAGTTAAAAGGTAGAAAATAAGTTTTTTGGCGGGGAAAAACCATTGAAATTGATTCAAGAGCCCGTAGTGGGGTATGTTCTCTGATCCGCGTAAGATTTAATGTGACACCTCAATTTTTTTACTGATGATGTATGATCTAACAAAGTAGATGAATAATATAACCCACGAACAAACTCGTGGAGTGACCAAGGCTCTAATTAAGTAGGTGGATGGCGGTATCTTGGTGGGTTTCGTGCTTGCTGATTCCGGCTATTAGGTCTTGATTCTGTTAGAATGAAATTCATATGGGACCATGCAGGATCGAAGAAATCGGATCAAAATGTTGGAAGTTGTGCAAGTTATCAGCATTTCACGTGTGTGAACGAGCACTGATATGATCTTGATGCAATTAAGTTACGGGTCTTCTAGAGGTTAACCCTACGTACTGATAAGAACGAAATTGGACCGATGGATCCACAAAAATTGATGTTATGGGGGTTGCACATGCGCAGAAGCCAATTAGTATTGATCAGACGGCAATGAAATTCATTAGAGACGACATCCCTGGAATTGCATTAAAAATGAGATAGAAATTAAGTGCTGTGGCAAGTTTTCACATTTGCTGGTAACGATTATATTTGACAACGATGAAATTAATTGGTTTTTGCTTCCTCGCTACCAAAGGTAGGAAGCTGTGTGTGTATTCCTGCAAGAAATTAAACAAATTGTCGTCCTCCAAAATCAAAATTTCCACTTGCTTTTTACGTTCAGAGCTTCCAGAACAATTTTGGTTTCCTGTCCTGTCTGTCTGTCTGTATGTCGGTCTGTGGTCACTTCCTTGTTCCAGGTAAAACTATACAGGGTGATTCAGGACGGAAGCGAAAAAAAAAAAATTGGGTGAAACTAGACCCAAAATGGGGTAGAATGCCACCAACCGCACCTTTCTATCTCAATCTGTTCCCTAGATATTATTTTTTTAAGTTTTTTTCGGAAAACCACGTTTTTCGCCATAAAAACCCAAGTTTCTCCACTTTGAAACACTTTCATTC
>JAEMON010000001.1:54771378-54782162 GCA_030264115.1 Lygus lineolaris
GTCAAATTTTGAACATTTAGTTTCATAAATCGCTAAAAAACGGGTTTTTTGAGGTTTTTGTTGTGAAATACCATCCTAAACATTGGAACATATGGTATATTCGGAATCAGCGTGAAATTTCCTATAAGAATCACCCACAAAATCGGTTAAAATTGTTCTTTGAAAATTCGCTCACCAACTCATGCTGCATGAATGGAACTTTTTTCCTCTTATGAAAACCTCCAGGTACTTCTCTATTTAAAGAGAATGACGAACATGAATTCAATAAATTCTCACCGTTTCCTAATCACAGACGTCTGGAGAACTCAATAAAACCGTAGTCATGTATAAATTCGAAGTTGGAGGAAAAAGGTAGCATCACAAAGTCAGAGTTATGAAAAACGGGTACGCACTTGCCCCGTCTCACCCTAAAGATTGTTTGCACAAACATTTGTCTTTCTCGATGTTAGACCACTTATAAGGAGGGTGTTTGGCACCGAAGGGTTCCATGGAAGCTAAACGGTAGGTGGTAGTCCGAACTAGCCAAAACAGACCGAGTACTCTCGATTTAGTGCTAATCAAGCCCCACCAAAGCACAAAAACAGCTCCCCACAGCTCCTCCACTTCTTGCGAGTCCCATTGTATGGACGTGTAGATTGACAGAAAATGTCACTCTGGTCCTATCCCAACCTCAAACCCTCCCCTGATGCTTCCCGCATTTCTCAACCAGCGCCTCGTCGCAGTCATTAAAAATAAGTCCATTTGAGGAGCCATAATACCATTAAATCTCCTAGTAAGTGTAAACCTCGCTCCCCACCTCAAAAGCAAATATATGTTGATTTAAAAAAGTCATATTCCGCTCTATTTTGGCATGTGTTGAAAAATAACCTCCTAGCATTTCATTCGAACACCACTTCATCAAGTCTGACACCAATGCATCTGAATCATAATAGGTATTTCATGATCAGTTCGCAGCTCTGTCAATAAAATCGAGAGATTATACAAGGTCGCGTATTTGTAAAGGCTGTCCGTGCCACGATTTGAGTTTTTTTAACCGTTTTAATAAGATTGAGGTAAGCTGATGATCGTGACCGACCCACCATTTTTATTGATGTTCGTTTATGGAATCGTTATGAATAAATTAATTGGGTCTGAGTGTAACGCGAACAACAACAATACCTAATTGATAAAAGACTGGGCACAAACGGGTTGATTGGCTTATGGGAGTTTTTTAACACTACTCCTATCGGTTTTATGATTTTCAGCAAGCAATTGCGATTCTACGGGCTACAAAATGGAGTACAAGTATTGCGAAGTAGATATTATTGTTACTCCCCACACATTTATGATCATTTCAAGTAATTTAACGCTATTTTGACAATTTATCCCTTTTTCTTAAATTATCTTCAGCTTTTTTTATCTGATTAAAATAGCTTACAACATTAATGTGAACCAATTTGGTACTCAAAATTTGCAGGTGTTAAGCCTCGTACCTAATTTCTCTGCTGGTTATTGGCATTTTTCTTTTGAACCAAGTTGTGTGGATCCACCAAATTCCAGTCTCGATTCTTTTATTTGGTAAAGTTTCTTCATTCGAATTCATCACGTTGTCTCAACTTGATCGGAAATAGCCAGGTGGAAAAGCCAGACTTGAATACTGGTATCTCAGTCAACCCTTGAATTGATCAACCCTTGTTCTATACTATAGAACAAGTCAATGAGATTCCATCCCACCTCAACCAAAATTGTGGTTTTCAACATAAAATTATCTTTATTCTTCGTGTTTTTCGTTGTTACAGGGGTTTGGTTGTGACGAAATTATACGAGAAGGAGAGTACTGTGCGTTGTCGCGCGGCCTCTTCAACAACCGATTTCTACCTGTAGGATACAACAAAATTACCATGATACCGGCGTCTGCCTGCAACATGACATTCATCCAAATGCGACCAACTCTCAATAACTTCGGTAAGTCGAAACATAGAAAATACTTTTTAACGATTAGGACCAAATGGGGCCCACCTCTCAGTACCCTTCAACTTCAAGCGAAATCCGACCGGGCGAGGGGGATTACCGCAATTGAGGGATTAGATCAGAGGCTCAAGGCCTTTATTTTGATGAGTGATGTGACGATACGAAAATAATCGAATAAAATATTCTCCTACTGTACTTTGGAAGTAAATTCGTCGGCAAAATGACAGAGGGCCGAACCTGCAAAACCCATGTTTCAAGGTATTAACGATTAAAGGTTCTCAACTGTCCGAAAAATCACCTGTTGTAATTTTTCAAACCAATATCTGCTAGTTCTACTGCAATTGTTTCCTTTAAGGCCTTGCTAGGTAATTTAACGCCAAATAGTGGTACTTCAAAATCAGTTATAAATACGTCCTTATGTCAGTGTACCTTTTGATGTATCATTTCTTACAGTGGATATAGTTCTCAGTCACAACAATGTTGAAGGCACAGTTATTGTTTCATTGGATAATTTAAGATCAAGGTACAAGATAGTGTGTAAGTAAGGTTATCTAAGGTGTTAATTTAATTTTAAGTTAACTCAAAATGCTCAAATTTGCAGACACGCCCCTCTCTCATTCTGCCGACAAATTGTACTATCCGGGGTTTCATACTTTAAAAAAAATTGTTTCTTCCATTTTTTAAATACATTTTTTAATTGAATTATGTAAAATCGAGATCATTTTCAGACCAATCAAAATCCGATGACTATTTCGGGAGCTACAGCTTGTAAAGTCTAGTATAACCTCCTTGATCATGACTAGGCTCACCGCCTTCTTCTTGCGCGAACTGTAGTATGGATAACCAAGGTAACCTTCTTCTTCGTCAAAGAAATCTTCAAAACTCGACATCACCATTCGACATTACGGAGGAAGAATAGTGTACCTTACTAAATAAAAATAAAAAAGTGGGCAAAATGAAATCAGAAGCCAGCGAATGATGGCGAGTGGCGTTCTTGGAGGAAGAAAAACTTCAAACGTTTTCTGAAAGATTACTTTTTTAAGGCACATGGAACGATTATATATAGTTCTTACTTACTTACTTCGTCGATCCTCTTCTACCTTGCAGTGTAGAGGTTTTGCAAAAGGAAGCCCAGCCCTAAGCCCTTCCTCCTTTACCTTCTTCACGGCGCAACTACCGCATTTTGGCTACTTGGATTCGGCTAGCATGTTTGGTGGTAGTAGTCCGCGATTCTGCACTATGGATCAGGGTTGGGATGTAACCTGATTTGTACACTGCAATCTTAGTTTTCTTAGATACTTCTGTCTTGCCTATGAAGCTCCTGCTCATAGCGTGGTAGAGACGTGATGTAGCAGCAACCCTGCAGTTTATTTATTGGTCGTACGTCCTCGGCTGGCTAATCACAGCTCCCAGGTACCAAAGGCTCTCCACCTGCTCCAGAGGCTGACGTCGAAGGATGATAGAGTGAAAGACCGGTTTCTTGGAGATCACCATAGTTTTTGTCTTTGCAGCACTAATAACCATGTTTCTTTTTGTCATTTCTTGTTTCCTAACATATAGGTTCCATTGTACGTTAGCTGGTGTTTTAGCAAACAGTGCGATGTCATCTGCGAAATCCAATTCAGAAATATTTACCTGTCTCATTCGCCAGTTCCCAACTGTGAACTTTTTGGTGAACCCCTTGCACACATCGTCCATGAGGATGATAAATAGGTATGGTGAGAGGATGTCTCCCTGTCGAACTTCCGCCATCGTGACGAATTCTTCGGACGTTGCTCCACCTGTGGAGACCTTGTTTCGGCAGTGTTTGTAAAAACGTTGTACAGCTTGGACTAGGCTTGGCTCGACCTCTCTTTTTTCTAACACGGCCCACAGTTCATTCCATGGGACCCTGTCGAATGCCTTTTCTAGATTGAGGTAGCAAATATGGGCCTCGCCATCATGCTCTATCACCTTCTCACAAACTTTCCCAAGTGTGAAGATTAGGTCCTGAGTACTGCTTTCTCTCCTGAAGCCACATTGACATTCCTCCAGCTCAGGTTCCACTACTTCCTTCAACTGGATTTCCAAGACCTTATAGAGTAGAGATTTCCTGGCTGGATAAGAAGAGCAATTCCTCGATGGTTGGAGCAATCTCTGTTGTCACTTTCTTAAAGATTGGGACAATAATTGACAGCTGCCAATCAGCCGGAATTCCTTTTTTTGCGATGCTATGTTGAATAGCTTCAGGAGCAACTTTTGACCCTCATTTCCCATATATCTCAACATCGCTGGTGAAATGCCATCATCCCCGGCTGATTTCACTAGCTTAATCTTGGCCAGAGCAGACTGCGGGTTCGTCCAGGGTAATGAGGGGTCCAGGATCATCGAGAATAGGCTAAGTGTTACTCGAATTGGGAACAGACCCTCCACCAGACTCGGAGGTTAGTAGATCTTTGAAGTATTCTCTCCATCTTTTCATGATTTCCTGATCCCCGGTGAGGAGGTTTATCCTTGATAAACTTTTAGGGGCATTCCTTCTCCTTCCTCGTGTTCTTGAGAGCTTTGTAGAAAAGCTTTTGATTGCCATTCTTAGCTTCTTCCATGAATGTCCCAAATTCCTCCCACGCTTTATTTTTAGCTGCATTGACTACTTTTTTTACTTCGTCTCTTTTTCATTTATAAGCAGCATTGTCGCTTAGAGCCCTAGTCTGCTAGTAAGCTTTCCACAGTATTTTCTTTTCTTCTACATGAGCTTCAGTCCACCAACGAGTTTGCTTCTTATGACTATTCTGTAATTTAGATCCAGATACTTCTTCTGCAGAAGTATTGATTTCAAATTGTGCCACACTGATTTCAGGTCATTCAAGTTATCCTCCCTCAGATCACTGATCTTCTGGGTGACTATCTCCTCAACAGTTTCTGATTAACTGGCTCCCTTAGCTTATATGTCTTGATTATTCTTTCCCTTTGCGCTCTAGTCTTCTTCCTTTTCCTGCGTTCGGGGCGTTCCAGTACCAGATCCATAACAAGTAAGTAATTGTCACTACCAACTTCTGGGCCTCTCATGACTCTGGAATTACGCACCTGCGCCATTGCTCTGGTGCTTACAATGACATAATCAATTATTGATTTTTCATTCCTACTTGGCTCTTACCTCGTATACTTAAGTCGATCTTGTTGGGGAAACTTTGTGTTGGCTATTGAGAGCTTATTGGCAACACAGAACTGAAACAGATTCACCCCACTGTCATTTGTAATATTTTTACCATAACCTCCAATTGCACCCTGCCAAAGTTTTGAGTTGTTTCCAACTCTTCCATTCAAATATCCCGTCAGAACAATCATATCTCTTTTTACACCATCCACGGTTCTCTGTACCTAGTATGTCGTAGAAATTGACCTTGATGTGGCTGGACTCACTATCGTTGGGTCCATAAGCCACAACCACAGATACCACGGTCGTGATTCTTTCGTATATAAAGTCCCACTCTCCGACATTGCCTAATTTGTCTTTATGGACTAGGAATCCGACTCCTGCTCTTGCTCTTTCATTCTTGGGAACCCCGCTGTAAAGAAGAAAGAATCCATCATCCAACAACTTATTTCCCTGCCCTTTCTTCTAGGTCTCTGTCAAGGCCAGATACTGCACATTAGTGAGAGAAATTTCATTCACAAGCTCCACCTCCTTTCCGTACAATCCTCAGACATTCCACGTTCCAAATGTAGTAGATCCTAGTCCGCGCCAGTTTCGAGTACCGTTAGAAATTCCGGGATCGTTCTTTCCTTTTGTACTTTTAACCTAGTATTTTCAGGCCCCCTGAACCTTCAGGCCGGCTCCTCTCTGCTTCAGGGTATAGATAGTGACAACCTTACTTCCTCAGATAGTGCTGTTGATCTTCAGCCATTCAGGTTGCAGGGAGAGGGTCCACTTTTAGTCGCCTCTTACGACTCGCAGGATACGATAGGTACGATAGGTCTATTGTAACCCCAACCTATAGGGGTTTTTAAATAATTCTTGTTGGAAAACTCCTCCAGTTTCCTAGACTTTTAACTCCTTATGATTTTTCCCAAATGTTTTGAAAGTATTATTATTAAATGTTCTGAAAAGGTTTTCAACCGTGAAAAACGAGTATTTCATTTCTATTGAAAAGTGACGTGAGAGAGATAGGGATTGAGTGGAGAATAGTGAGATATAGAGTGAAGGGAAAGTAGGTATAGGAAGTGAGCAGAAGTAGGTGTAGGTTTCTGTTGGGAGAAGAAATGAATCCCCGAATTCCAACAGTTCTCATGAACAGAATTCTTTGATTTTGGTTTTGTTTTGTTGGTTACATGTTGCTTTTTCATTTCGTCCGAAGTTGAGGCTAATTATTTCTCAAATCCATGTAGTGAGTAAACAAGTTGATTAATAGTGGTTAGTTTTGTGGTATAACTTCTTACCAGCACTAAAATTCAGATTTAGAAGATAGCAGGAATTATTTCGGACGTAATTGTTCATAATAAAGTTGTGACTAGCTGGTAAAACAGGGAGTCTCTAAATTGTAAGGTAGGTGAGAAAATGTTCGTAAACGGACAAGAAACGCGAATTTTTTCATTAAAAAATGGCAAACTTCTCGAACCTTAGAGAGCTTGTATCTTACTCCAATCAACTAAGTGCGATGCTTTTCGAAAACGTCATTTCCTCCTGAATCGAATGATGTACCATAATAAGTGTTTCTGGTGACTTAGGGTGATGTAATCGTCGTTTATGTAAAACAGGTTGTTCTATGACGCTTAAGGGCGACCCAGGGTACCGAACCCCTTTATCAGATAGATAATATCAAATTTTCGGAAATAAGGGATTTACGGGCACACTGAAAGACAGACAGATATGGGTTGGGCCTAAATTGCGTTTTGAATCTCGACGACAACATTTCCCTAATTTCATACTGTATTTTCGTATCTTATAAGTCGTGCCTACTCACAGGAGTTGGGTGCAAAGGGAATGCTGATTACAAGGTAGGAAGTTGCAGTCGTTCAGCAATGCGCTCCTAATTTCTTTCCTCTTTTTGTTTCTAAAGGATCCCCACTGCCTCACTTTCTGCCTCTTGCTTGGTTGACAATGAATGGGATCATTATGGGCTCGAGAGCTTAGTAGGTACTTGAAACAAGTGTTGAGAGTGATGAAACTCACCCTTGTCTCGCGAATGAGCTTAGAAGAATGGCCGTTTTCAAAGTCAACCCCCCACTACCCTGTCATTCAACGAAGTCTCATCATCATAGTTGTTGACAGTTTAGGTCAACAATTTTAGCTTTTTATGATGGCCTTGGTAATAACGAAAGTTAGACATAAAAGAAATTAATAATAAACAGGTCAGGAAAAATTTACTTAAAATTACTACAGGTACGGTAGGTATAGAAGGAATTCCAATAGATTTCATGAAACTAATCGTTGATCAAATTATCCCAGTGTTATGTCATATCTACAATGCCTCACTAAAAGCTAGCAGCTATCCTAATTTATGGAAACGATCACTTGCACTACCTTCAAACAAGAAAGAGAACCCAAGCGATGTAAGTGACTTCCGAGATATTAACAATCTATGCGTTCCTGCTAAAATTTTTGACCTTTGCATAAACGATGAGCTGTCTAAATTTGATCATGCGAATAACACTATCGATGAGTTTCAAGCTGGGTTTAGAGCCAATAGTAGCATAGAAATGGCAATGATAAAAGTTTTAGATGATGCAAGATTAGCCATGGACAAGTAATGATATTATGTACTATCGATTTTTCCCGCGCTTTTAATTCAGTAAATCATGAATTGTCGCTATCTATTCTAAGATCGATAAATTTATCTGAACCGCTGGTAGCATGGTTTTCGTCTATGTTGACTAATAGAATGCAAAAAATAAGGACAAAAGAAGGAAGTGAATCATCATGGGGTAGAGTTGAAGTAGGGGTCCCCCAAGGCTCAGTAAATTCAGCATTATTATTCATAATTTTTATTAACAAAATTTCTAGCTGCTTCCATAACTGTAATTACATATTATATGCAGATGACTTACAAATTTATTTGGAATCTGATATCGACTTCCTTGATCATACAATTGCTCTAATCAACGATGACTTAAACAGATTAGCAACATGGTGTAAAAACCATCTATTAATTATTAACCCCCAAAAAAGCAATGCAATAATCATCGGGCACACAAAAAACTTGAATAAAATCCATTAGGGAAACATACCAAAAATTAAAATTAATGATGATACCTTGGATTATGTTCACAATATAAAAATACTCCTTTAAAAAGTTTCAAGAGGTAACTCCCCTTATCGTTTTGTTTAGAATTCAAAAATGTCGTGCGTAATACACACTAACCTTGTTTTTTTGTTTGTTTTTTTAAAATGCTAACTTCCATTTTTCATCGCAGATTCGGACTCTACGTGAGATTTCATGGAAAAATAACCCGTCACACATATTTTTGGGTGCGCAAAATATATATGCAAAACGCGAAAAATCGAGTGGCCATTCTCGGGTGTATAGAAGTAGAACATACGTGCATACATACGGACTTACACACACTTTTCCAAAACGTGGAGAAAAATGATCAGATGACGATTTGAACCATTCTGAGGTGGTGTTTCAGAAATCGGGGTTTCTGCTTATTGCAATACTTTCTTTTCACCTTTCTAGTGGGCTGTGTAAAGTAAAAAGTAGTGTGAAGCTCCGCACCGGGTGTTTACAATACCTACTTCTGTTGCCCGAATTTTACTATTGTGTAACGCCTTGGTAGTTTCCTTCATCAGTGAGTGCATAATAGAAGAATATCTTATTTTTTCGTTAGCTAGATATCATTCCTCAAACAAGAGAGGCGTAATATAATGCAACCAAGCCTCAGTTGAAGTCCTATTCAATAGATGATTTTTTTGAGAACCTTACAATGAACACGGCCCAGGCGCGATGATACTAAACTTGCAGTACTTATGGGAGTTGCGGGCTGAATCTTGTATATTACTCGTATTGTATCGTCGCTTAGTTATTAGATCGAAAAACACACTCTAAATATCATTTGAAAATACTGTAGGTTATGGACAGTATATTAATACTAATGTATTAACATTATTAATGCATTACCCATGTGCCGCACAAGAATAGCTGGCGTGACAAGAGTGTGGTGTTACGGATAATTATTCCCCAACTTTTGAAGACCGAAACTAGACGATTCTCGTTCTACGTGATTCTCCAAGCTATAGGTTTGTTCCTGTGGAGCATAACTGGTTGAGTTGAGTTATTTTCGAGAACCCAAAAGGGTGGGGATGAATGATGAGTTATTAACCTATTTGAACTCGGTCGCTGTAACGCACTAGCAGGTCACTACGACAGATGATGCAAGAAAAGAGCTACTAAAAGTTAACACACGCACAATTTGAGGTTACTGATCTTTTTGACGTGAAGGACACGCGAACATTGACTTTTCTGTAAGGTTACGGTAGGTTATCTTGAGTTATTCTTCATAACCCACCATCGATTGGGTTATGAAAGTTATTAACTCAATTATAAACTCGACGCCATTGGAACACAATTCAAGGGTACGATCCGACGAAAAACTCGTCCTCGGGTTATTTAACTCAAACCACAGGAACGCTCCCTCCCAACCAGCGCAATCTGTACTGTGTATAACTGGTTGAATAACTATCGGTCGCTAGAAAAAACCTTCTGTAATTATAAGTATGCATTTTTCGCCACCTCATGTTAAACCACCAACCCCACCATCTGAACTATCAACTTTTCTTAGGTGCGTTTCAACCACTTTTCAGATCCACTCTCCAAAACATCTTTCGGAAATGGTTTTTCCATGAATAATGAACATTCACCAATCAACACAAGTTTTTTTTTTTAAGTAAAATGTGAGATTCTGAGGTTGTAAACTTTCTATTAATCTTATGGAAAGCAGCATCCAATCAATCGAAACATTGAAAAGATCATTAGGTATATTGAATACACTACGACTGATTGAATATTGGTGGAAAAGCTTTGTTTGCGGCGAAAGATGGTCCAAAAACATACAAAGCTGTAGTAGGTACGTTCAAAGAAATAAAAATAGTTTCCCACCAAAATATGTACATGCCGATATGACAATGGATAGGTACCTACCTATTATTTTTAGTTTTTCTTGTACGGATTTTAGAAACCACCACCTTACACTGTTTTTGGCAAGCTGCTAGTTTGCGTTAGTGAGACGATCGTTAGTTGAATGTCGTGCATGTTTATTTCAGCTATCAGAACAACAGATGGAAAATACGTTTTCAACGGTGTGAGCTACAAGGAAGGTGCCCTCCACTCAATACAGACTGACGTAGGAATTTTCACTTACCTTCGAAACGGAGAGGGCGAAAGATTGTCGATTCCTGGACCGATCAAGCATCCTTTGGAACTCATGGTGAGTGCAAGTTTCATACATATCTATTAATGTGCTTAATCCGATGAAATGAAACTCGTTTATCTGTAACTTGAATGGGTAACACATGAACTGTTGTATTCTTGAAATGATTCGAATTGCTAAAAGTTATTTAAAGTAGATATATAGAATGTATGACAGAAACGTTCATTGTTGAGCCCAGCTGGACCACGTGTTGCACAGGTCACCTCGTTGTTATTAATTTTTTATTAGCGAATTTTCGTGAAAAAATGAAGCTATTGCAATAGCTTCAAAATTTAAATTATGCAAATTTTTGAACTTTTTCTTCATGGAAATCTGTTTCAGACCATTCTAAAACGATTCCTGAAATGTAACACTTTTTTATATGCATACCTATACAGGGTTCCCAAATAACGAAGACCACCCCCTTAACTCCCTTAATAAATTGGTTA
>JAEMON010000001.1:54809210-54830290 GCA_030264115.1 Lygus lineolaris
AAAATAATAAACCGTTGTGTAATACTTTGCAGCGTTTTTTTTCTCCGTATTCTTTCCGTTTGTAAATTTTACCAGTAAATATTTAAATCCATTAAAATTCAAAGCCAAATGCCGGCAGCTGTTTGTTGAAATCTTAAATCTGTGTGTTCCAGTGTACCCAGGGATGCAACGGGGTCCAGGAGAGGAGAGTGGTATGCTTGGACGAGAAGAACCATGAGAGCGCCAAATGCTACAAGGTCCCCCAGCCTTCGAGTTCCCAGTCTTGTGAGATGGAGTCTTGTAATCACCTCCAGCCTGGCAATATCACCGTCTCTCATAACCGTTGTGAGTTCAACATTTTCCATTTATTGTTATTTTCCATTCCATTAGTTTCCATTTTTTGTTAGTTATGTGATTGTTATTTTCCGTTATTGTTCTATAATAGGTAATTCATGAGAATGCATGTAAATGAGGCGTTTAGTATCAAAACCGGATAACTCCACAAAACCACATTTTATAGGAGAGGCAAAAGTTCGTTTAGGGCCAAGTTAAATTCATTAACCAACACAACAGTTGCCCCACTGTTTCTCATGGTTTTAGTATAGTTTTGAACCCAATATTTTGGGAGAATGAAGTTCTTTGGTCAAACTTGTGAAAAATGTGAAAAAACGAATTTTCGAAATTTTGGAGTTATCCGGTTTTGATACCAAACGCTTCAAATATAGGTTTTGAGGAAACATCAGACGGCTGACCTACATAACCTTCCAGCAACTACTCTTCATTTTAGACTCTTCAATACCCTCCAGATATATGCGTTTTGGACTACAAACCTTAAAATCGGATTCAGCTCCTTAGAAAAGTCTCGACTGCCAGTTATTAGCACAAAACTCTGTAAAATTTGGACATAAAATGGAGTAAAAGACAAATCGGCGAGGTGATTGAAAGGGGTGGGTGCGTGCTGTAGGTACCTGCTCGAAACTGTAGACGCCATCATCAGGTACCAGAGATCCCCGATCCCCTCATGCTGTACCGGAGATCTCTCTTCTGCGGGTTCGCCGGTAGTTGTCATAAATGTCGGTATTTTTGCATGGTGCTGAGTTTTGATGCGTGCTCGGCCCTTCTCGTGCGACCGGTGTTATTTGCAGTATTTTAGTCAATTGGCGGCCGATTGTTTTTCGACTGAACTGAGTTTTCTGACTTGATTCTTTGTCCGAGTTCAATAAGATGTTTCTACGACTGATTAGTGAGTGTCAAAATACCCACTTATATTGGGGGTTGGGAGACTGTTAATTGAGCCCGAATCCCCAATGCCCAAATGAGCCCACCCCACTATTTAGGCCTCACGGTTATGAGTGAATTGAGCCCACAGTGTTTCATCCAAAAGAGCCAAAAGTTTGACTTGCCAAATGAGCCCCTGGGGTAGTTACTAAAGAAAATGCTTATGTTATCATGATAGGTCGTTTATGAAATCATCATCATCATCACAAATCACAATCAAGATCACAGATCGTCGTCTATCATATAACACCTAGGTATATAATAATGTATAGGGTTTCCAAAAACATGAGCAAAATAGAAAATAGAAAAAAATACAGGTCAATGAGCAATGTACCGGTAGCTTACCGCCAAGGCCATAACTAGTGAGGGTCCGGGGGGTGTTTTTCACCCCCCGGTGAGGCAAGGTATTTGTCCAGTTGGCGTTGTATGAATTCCTGCTTTTTTCTTACGTCGGCGCTCTTTGGTGGGGGATCGTAGTAACAATTATTTATATTTACAAAAATTTGTTTTTGATGGTCCAACAGAACTTCGGTGAAATGGATGATGTTTGGGTGGGGCCTAGAAAAGTAGATAAGATGAAGGTCACCCGTGTGATTACAACAAAAGACTGAAGAAGAGGTGGGCTCACTCCAGACTTTCAATATCTCGGGTTATCGGAGCGGTCGGTGGGGGGAGCACCACCTCCAGCCACCTTGTAATCCGTCCTTCCTTTGGGCTCTTTTCACATGGATATGGGCTCGATTAGAGCCTGCCCATTGGGTTCATTGAACCTCATTCTTATTTTACATCTGCGAACCCCTGCGAGAAATTTGAAGTGATGTTGTTGCCCTCTTCTGTCCCATCCCTACCTCCTATTATAGTTCATAAGTTTGATTTTTTTTTTCTTAGTTCCTCATGGAAATTTGCAGTTTTTTTTTCGATTAATGTGGGTGGGAACATCTCAAGATCATCTCACATTTTTCTCAAGTCGATATTTCAAACAGAGCAGACGGAAATGAAAGGTATGAGCGGGAGAATCGCCCGAGTCAATGTGTTCCTTATGGGAACCCGGGCGAGGGAAGGACCACTAGCATGAGTCATATTTGCAGTTGGATGGCCCTATAGTAGCGTAGGTCCCGGGCGGACCTACAATGGAGAAGCCATGACGGTGCGCTATCCACGAAGCAGAGGATGAAGTTACTACCCTACGGATCCTTGCATATAATGTCAATGGTATTAATAAACATTTTAAAAGTTAGGGAATTTGTCCATTTCTAAGGAGGTTTTGACGTATTGTTGCTATTAGAAACGCATGAGCGGCGGAATGTGATTGTGAAAAACTGTTTTGTTGATAAATTGTTTTTTGAAGGGGTATTGTAGTAAATGTCTACAAAGAAAGATATCTTGCAAAGAAAGATTCAAAATGGGGAAGGGCTTCCGGTGGGATGTACATTGGTTAGGTCAAACTTATCAGATGTGGTACAGTTTAGTAAACTGGGAGAGAGTGATGTAATAATTGGTAAATTGAAACATAGAAAAGACGTAATGTTAATTACAGTGTACTTGAATGGTAGATCATGGGAGGCTGATTTTAAATCACTTTTGCGGACATGTAGAGATGGCGAGTTACGTTGATTATGTGATCGTGGGGGTTGTCAATATGAGCATATTGAGTTTATTTGTATTTATGAGTTAATATGTAGGTATTTGTACCTACCTATCAAATCAAACCTAGCGCAAATACTGCTAATAGGCTATTGAAAAGCATTACAAAATTAAGAAAAGTGTCCCAGGTTCTCAATTGTGACTATTTACTATACAATGTAGGTACATCCGCAACGAGGTATCCCAGAAATGTTGAGAAAGTTACTATTTTGATACTATAGAGCGCTTGGGGTGCTAATACTGCTGTGATGGTTGGGGGCTGGTAGTATGATGGTTCTCTTCACTTCGAACCCCAATAATTCATTCCCATTACTCCATTGTGTCCTGTACCAGCAAAATATTTCGTGGAAGGTTCCATGTTAAGCGACGGGCAAGCAGGCTTTGCGGTCATGCTCTGGGAATTGTAGCATGGCATTGGATGAGATAGGTATAGGTGTTGGTATTGTACTGAGGCGGTTTGGTTTGATACTGTTATACATACTTCAGTATGTTGATGGGAACTTGTATAAGTGAGCTCGCTACTACAATTAATATTAGTGGAGCTATCGCAAACTACGTGTAGAAAAGGCTCCTTTCATCCATTAAGCAGTAGTGGGAATCTAGATTGACGATCCATAGTTACCTATATTATAATTTATATTAGTTGTATTTTGAGGTTCAATTTATTATTTACGGTGTTCAGCGTGAGCCACTGAAGTATGACCTTGTTCTCGATAGTCATGCCTATACTCAAGTTGCGGAGACCATCGATATAGAACTACATATAGAACTATGTATATATGTATATATAGAATTACTATACAGGGTGGTCCACCTATTAGGCTCACCCCCTTTATTTTCTCGAAATTTGAGGGCAAAAAAATGCATTCCAACGCCATTCTTCATAGTTTTTTTGCCAAAAATGTGATAATTTCCCGTGAAAAATCACCATTAATATTTGAATGGGGTTGAATAAAATATTTATTGGATTTCTATGGGATCGAATAAATTATTTATTGGATTTCTATGGGATCGAATAAATTATTTATTGGATTTCTAATTATTAATTCTAATTATTATTATTAATGAATAAATTAATGGTGATTTTTCACGGGAAATTATCACATTTTAGGCTTTCATCCCCCGAAAACTGAGTCAAATCAAAAAACGGGTTGCACCACGTGAATCAGCGATGAAAAACAATGAAATTTCATGTGCCACACTTGTGATTTATACCTAAGTTAGTTTTTCAATGAAATAGCAGGATTGCGCATCTTTGCGTGCTCACCAGACCGGTCGCGCGCTGCCGAAAAAAATCGATTAACGGGTCAAATGTTTATGAAATTTTACGAAGATTTCAAATCTGAAATAAAAAGAGGGGGTTCTCATTTGAAAAAACGAAGTTGATGTCCATTGCGCACGTTTGCGCAATTGCGGAATGCGCAAAAAACTATGAACAATGGCGATGGAATTACTTTTTTACCCTCAAAATTAGAGAAAATAAAGGGGGTGAGCCTAATCGGTGGACCACCGATGTAGTTCTATATCGATGGCGGAGACTACGCACTTTCTTTTAACGCACCTTGTGCAGCACCTACCTATTAAATACACACGAGCACGTTGAATCGACTCCCGCGTCCCTAGTGATTCAGGGACCTGGGCAAACTCGACGTTTCTCTTCTTATTAGGAAACAAAGCCAAGAATGTCGGAGCAGGCAGGCGGTGGCAGGTCGGGACGGTGAGAGGTTTCATTAAATTTAAGGGCAGTCACGTCAACCGAGCGATGGGGGGTGTTGTGACGTCATATCCGCGAACGCGCCAGGCGAAGCGAAGCCCACCCCTTCTGAGGATCCTTGAAATGTTAATTCGATGCCTGATCGCGATCTACGTCACTGGATATACGAGTAAGTAACTCGTATGAGAAGCACTAGGTAGTTATGGGGGGGGGGGGGGGGGGGGGGGGGGGGGGGGGGGGCGAGCGCGTGTCACCTGTCGAATCTTCTATATGAATAATGAAATCTTTAATAATTTATACTTACTCGTATAAAGACTGTGTACTCGTATTAGTCGGTTGGCAATTTATCGGAGAATATTAAGCTTATGCTGCTTAGGATCCACATTTTAAATAGACAAATTTTTCGATGTAATATCTAGGGAATTCCATTCTAACTAATGATAATTGTTTTCTAGGCTAAGATAGGCATGAGGTTTTAGCGAATTTTCGAAGAAAATGAAGCTATTGCAATGACTTCAAAATTTAAATAAAATGCAAATTTTTGAAAATTTTCTTCATGGAAATCTGTTTCAGACCATTCTAAATCGATTCCTGAAATGTAACACTTTTTTTTACGTATATATATATACATTTATTAATTTATTTATATGTGTGTCACTCCATACGGTATCTGACCGATACCGAGTTGAGCAAAAAATCCGGAAAAATTGCAAAATGTCAATAATATTAAAAGGAAGGATGAGTTCGTTGGCCAGACTTTTTGGAGTACTCCAAGGGTTCAAATTTTGAAAATTTGAGTCAAAAATCGCTACAAACGCGTTTTTGGTGCGAATTTCCATCTTTAACATAGGCAAATATGGTATATTCGGAGTCAGCGTGAAATTGCCCATAAGAATCACCCACCAAATCGGTTACAATCTTTCTTCGACAATTCGCTCATCAACCCATGCTGCATGAATTGGACTTTTCTTGACTGGGATGGATGAGTAGTTGACCAAGCTAGTCGTTATTTGTTTTTTCGAGGTTCTTTATTCATTATTGAAACCTCAAGCTTTCAGCGGCTGAAGCACGCCCTGATCCTGTGAATCTGCAGGATGATTGACAAGAATTATTATAAGGAGCATAAGGGGAGTTTTCAATTTATAATATTCTTATTCGGCTAGGACAGAAAAAGCATCTGGTCTAGAGTAATCCGTGGATTACATGGCTCGGCCCTTGAATTATAGTTGAGCGTA
Source organism: Lygus lineolaris (assembly GCA_030264115.1). Classification (NCBI taxonomy): domain Eukaryota; kingdom Metazoa; phylum Arthropoda; class Insecta; order Hemiptera; family Miridae; genus Lygus; species Lygus lineolaris. The sequence goes on from JAEMON010000001.1 coordinate 54,815,061, forward strand.
TTTGGACCACTGAGTCGTGAGACATGAGTTGTGGCGGTTCGACGGTTTCCACATTTCACAGTTGTACTCATGACTGATCCGAATGTCACGAAATTCACATGGGCCTACAATACACTCGAAGTACCATAAAAAATTGAGCGATTTTGGATCATTGGTTCGTGGAGTTTTTTCGGTATGCCGAAATGCGTACGCACATACAGCTCACCTATGCACGCGCGCGGTACACATAGGTACACACATAATCAACTACCTGAGAGATTTAGAATTCATTCAGTGATTTTGGACCAATGGATCGTAGAGTTATGGCGTTCCGGATAAAGCGTACGTGCACACATATACCCATACATCCACACTTGAGGACTCAACTAGGTTGCAATGGGGTCTGCGCATGATTTTTTTTTACAATTTTTATTGAAAGGGAATCGATTCAAAATGGCCAAAGTGGGGTTATTTCATAATTATGTGGTCTCCCTATTTTTTTATCGACGAAGAGAAATGTGAACGTTTGAAAAAATGCGCGCGGAAATGGAGCGCGCTGATTGGTCGAAGCGCATCCATGCGGAGAATCTCGGAACCATCGGAACGGTTTTTAAAGGGACAGCAGGGGGCGGTGACGTAGGTACCTCTGGAGGTATTCACGATAGTCAAAAATGAGGAAATCGATCGTTTTCACATTATTATATAGTGAAGTTTGTCTGATAAGTGCGAAAACGAAAACAAAAGGCCTTGGCCGAGACTCCGACAGCTGAAGACAGAGTGGAATAGAAGAGAAAGCCGCTAAAAGACTTAAGTAGGTATCTGAATGCGATGAAATTGATAAGGGACCAACTAGGACCTAACCCCGAACTACTATCTGAGTTAGAGGTGTAATGATGTGAGGTGGAATGATTTCACGTTTGGACAGGCGAGGTCTCTACTACAAGTACCTATTGATGAATTCTACGAAATTCATATTATTGAACCAACAAGGGCCTTACTCCGAACTACCGACAAAATTTCTGGAATTTTGAACCATTCGGTCGTGAAGCTATGGTGGTTCGGAGAAATGCGTCCGACACACCTGCTGTACCCATACAACTACACTCAAGCGGGAGTTAAAATTGCGAATTCGTTTCGACGGATTCGTGTACAGGATGGTTGAAAATGGGAGAATCGATCGTTTTCATATTATATATAGTGAAGTTTATGTAATAAGTGCAAAAACGAAAAATACCAACTCTCGGCCTCGGCCGAGATTCCGATGGCCGAGCCTAAAAAACCGTAGCTCAGATACTGATGGGAGGCACGTGGTAGCGTGGTAGCCGATAATCTGGTCATTTTGCGATTAGGTACTACCTAATACTCTGCTGTAGTCGCTGATTCATCCAAATAATTCATAGGGGTCACATTTGTAGTCACGTTACATAATTGGACTATTTTGTAGAAAGAAACCTACTTTTTTCTCCAATATACAGTTTCATATTATAAAAACATCTTTTGAAGCTCTTGAGACATCTTTGCCTCAACACTCCCAACAAATCATGGAATAGTGTTTTATTATATTTAAAAAAAGTAACAATGGACTTGAGAAGTACCTACCAACCAACAAAACAACTAGCTCACCACCCATGAGATTATGACGAGAAGATACGTACTGTTTGCTGCCGCGAATTGGGGATTATTACGCTGGGATTATCAGGTAACTGGGTCGATTTATTTTTTATTTTTTTTTTTAATCATAATTCGTTCCGTATGTAGGTCCATTTAGCAGAACCTTAATTTCGCGTTACTTTTCGGTTTCATGTTATTTGAAGGCGATTGGGACCATTATCTCAATTTTCTCATTTATGTATTATCTTAGATCAGTCAGGCATCATATTTCTCTTATTATCTCAATGCCTTCATACACGATCTACTCTGTGTGAAATTTATCAAACTTTGATCACAGTATAAAACTCATTGTTTTCTGCGGCTTCTGCGGCCCGGTGCATGGTTCACTAAGGAATTTCAAACAACTTCATGGCTATACTCTGATAGGGATTCATCCGGGATTAAAAAGACGGGGACAAGAGATAGGATAGTTGGACATCATAGGGTTCAGAGCACAAACAGCTTCTGAAGCTCGAACGACCTCATAATTATGTTCAAATATTACTCAAAATTAAAGGACAAGGGCCAAACCAAACATTGTTCAGAAGGACATACACCTCGACTGCCCTCAGAGTGCACAAGTATATGGTAGTTCACAAATCTAGAGAGCTACTATTCTTTATCAGTGCCTTAGTAGAGCAGCTCGCGGAGTGAGGACGACCTGAAGGGACTGGAGGCGCCTTTAACCCTTAGGTTAGGTTGTTCAATGACTCAAGGAGGAGCCGGCCGCAATGTTCTTCCAAGCAGCTTTGTGGAGCTTCACTTCACAAGTTATGGGCTCCAGAAACTTCCATATTTTCTTTACTAATAAATAGAACCACTAAAATTCTATCGCATCCCAAATATTGATTTTTTTGGGAAACTAACTATATCTATTAAGCTGTTAACAGGTATTCATATAGTTCCAACCAGCATAATCTCCTACCGAATCATAGTTGAATAAGTACCTGATTGTAGTGATCTGCGATGTCTAGACGGTTTGTGGGTGAAGAATAGATGCATCGGACATAGAACACTACTTTTTAATTAACGGAAGGTTATTACATGAATAACACACACCACATCCATATAATTCAAATATATGTCTCTCAGTTCAAATGTCTCTAGGAGTTGTTCCTGGGGAAAAAAAGTTTTACTTCCCGATTGGAATGCCACAAAACTTTTCCTCTTGATATGTAGACGCCCGTTTGTCCTAAGCTCCTCTGCTTGTAATGTCAACATTGGGAAATCTCGTTCGATGCTCAAGCACGCTTGCTCCAATTTTCCTGACGTCAAATCCTTGATGAGTAATGATTCTTTAGGTATACTGAACGGAAATAGTTGTAATATTACGTCGTCGATGATACAGAAACTTTCACAGGATTTGATCACAGAATCCAGATCTCTGTCTATTATTTCTCCCCCCATTTTTTCGGAACATCTGTCCTCAGATGGAAGGACATTTTATGCATGTCGGTCGATAGAGTTCTGGATGAATGGTGTAGAATTTAGGGAACTTTGATTTGACTTTGGACTTTAATTTTGACAGTATCCTCTGGAGTTACTTGGTCGATCTATAGACGCAAGGGGACGAGTGAATGGTGGTTTGCTGTTCCGTTTCACTTAATTCGCTTTCTAAGTCCTTACAAAATCGAAGTTGCAAAGCAGCGAATTGTGCGGTTTGTGACAATGAAAGCACGTGTATTTTGAAGTGTACACTTTGAATTGTGTGTTGAAGCAAAGCAGCTTACACACAAATCGTTTGGTTGAATTACCTTCCTCCTCTTTTCAAAATGCATTCCTTTGAATTTTGTGCACTTAAGAAGACCTTGACGTTCAATGCGAACTTTGCAAGGGAAATTCTAAATTATCGGGGTTGAGGAGGATTCAATATTAGTGGGGGGATGTGCGATACGGTGTTCATTTGCTTTTGCAAAATCTTTCGGTGTATCAATCTGTTCGGTGTATTCTTAAAGGGGATTTTTCCACCGATTGGTGGTGGGTAGTCTCCGTAGTTGTTGACGTCCTCAATTCAGAGGCTTCGACTTGGTGGGCGATGGCACATTTTGCCCATTCAATAGCTGTGAAAGATCCAACCGACTGGGAAGGGATTGAAAGAGTTCTTCTAAATTCCTGTCCAATTTTTGCTGAGTCCGGCGGTAGTGGGGAGCTAGAGAATGGGGGCTAGAAGTCGGCTATAATAAGCCTTCAACCTTTGAATTAAGGGAGTTCATTGTAGCAATCGGATCGCACAACAAACGGCATCTGATGAAAGTTCGACGTCGTCTTTAAATAACATATTCTCGAAACTCAACCGAGTTGAACCAATCACCAGAACACGATTTGTAGTCCCTTGGGAACGTATTACGGTTCGTGAACATTAAGACTGCGCCAAATGTAGTGATCTATGCCCCGAATGTTTATACGGTTTGTAGGTGAAGAATATGATGCACCGGACATAGAACGCTCCTTTTTTTTATCAACAGAAGGTTATTATATGAATTACATTATGATTTGGTGGAATGAGCCTCGTACAAGTTGCATCGCAAAACTGATTTTATTTGGGAAGTGACGTCTTGAGGGGAGCTCGGGAAAACTGGGTCAAGCTCAAGCTGACCTAAGCAGTTCCGTCGAGACGGTTCATGAAATGATGATAGACAACAAGAAGTTAGGTAATATAAACAAATGACCTCAACCTGTTCATCAATATGATGTTCACATTCATTGGATTTTCAAGTACTTTTTTGAATAAGTAACTGTGTTGCCTCGAAAATAATGGAATACGGGGTAAACAGTAGTATAATGAGTGTCTGAGAGCCATCTTTATATTTTATTGAAAATGGTTGCCGATTTTTCAAGCAATGAACCGTTTCTTATATATTTTAAATTTTTCCAGTCTTTCAGATTGAACGATTTTTTTAATGTCCACAATCTTTCCGGCAATTTCAAAACTCCATGGAAGGGTTGGCGTAAGACCATAGAGCTATACAACAGTAGGTATCTACGGGTACTACTTTCACTCATTGTTAGTAGGTACTTCATGATTTATCAGGATCTTATAGGTTTTAAAAAACATTGGGTGCCTTGAGACTGAAATTCTTGTTTTTGTCTTCTGCCCACGATGGCGCGGCGTTTGCGTGGCAGGATATGGGGTGGCACAGGTAGCTGGTCTGAGAGGAAGTGGAGATTGGAGATGATCGTGACTGACATAGTTGATTATACGGAGGAAGGACGACTGGAACAATAACGTGGCTGTTTCGTGCTAACTTTACTTCTGCTTCATGTCGAAAATACCCGATGTAAAGGGTGTCCCTCGATACGTATGTCCATTGTTTCCCATAGGTAAAAGGTCAATCGTACGGCACCTAATTATAAAATACCCTGATTTTACCTCCTTGGAAAGAGAGCTTTGCTCAAAATGGGCCTCGCCATCCTTTCAGTTTTAGTTCCTCACTATTGCCTCCCTTACTACAGAAGGTACATAGGGAGCCTATAATATATTCGTGCAAGAAGTTGAAGAAAAATGTGTCCTCAAAAATAGAAATTTCCACTTTCTTCTCGCGTCCCAAAGCTTCCTGAACAATTTTTGGTTCTGTGCCCGTCGCCGTCGGTCTGTAATAAAATATTAGGGGGCTGACTCCAAGACAATTGCCTGTGAAATTCGTCACAATTGGACCAATAAGAGCTACCGCGCACACTCAAAATTCTAATTTATTGTAGGTACAAAACTTAACTTCTTTACCATTTTTAGTGTAGTGTTCAGTCACTGAACTTAATTGTGCTTACTACTGATTCTGTGTGTCCATTTGCCATAAGGAGGAGGTAGTAGTACGAGTACCAACTGCCCACTCCTCTTGGCAGACACTTCTTATTGGTATTATTATTATATTACTGAGACTCCACCTCAACATGTAAAGGGAGATCATGCAAAAATTAATTTTATTAGTAGTTTATAAGGTACTTGAGGCAAACATCTTAACCAACCGAAATCGAATCCGCATCCCCAGCCACTCGACAAGAAGAAAACAAAACTAGCGTTTCTGAATTATTTCATCTCAATTCCGCTTCATTTCTATACCACATGTCTCGTCCAATCACCGTAAGTACTAAGTATTTATTTGTAGGAACTTATTTTTGTTTAAACTTTGGACGTGCTGTAAATTTATTTCATTTCAATTTTGCCCATTCAAATTCGAAAACTCAATCCAAATCGATCGTGCTGCCCGCTAGCCACCAGCGGTGCGGCATTCTACTTACTTCAAAAATCTGCTAGAGCGCATAGGTAAGTACCTAGGTTGTGCTGAATGACAGGACTATGGTATTATTTTGCATCCTCACCTAGAAAGCAGAGAAGCCTACCTGCCTGTTTTGATTGTCCTCCAAAATCAAAGTTTTCACTCCAGTTTCAAAGTTTTCTGAACGAATTTCGGTTCCGCCCCAGGCAAAACTATGGTAACTTTGAGTCCGATTTTGATGACATTTTCATTGGTTGTGCAGGTTAGCCTCTACACATAGTCCAGTCAATGAACACCAAAAAAATAGGTTGTAGTGTTGTGGAGAACATTGAAGGGGGGAGGGTTTTTCTCTTCGGGAATGTGTTGGGGGTAGTTAGGAAGTGAACATACTGAAAGCCCCACCCCTAGCTCTTCATATTAAGGGTTGAAAGGGGGTGGAAAGGCTCCTCTTTTCAGTTTTTGGCCCAAAACTCAAAAACGGTGCTTACTACACAAAAATCATTCATTCAAAAATTAAAGAGTATTCGATTCTCAACAAAATGGCTATATTAACTTTCTATTCACGAGTTTTACTGGTGGAGGTATTCACAAGCAAAAATCGTCAATTTCTGCCTCACGTTTCTAGTCAAACTTGCCTGCCTAACTCCTCAGCCTTTCGTCTTAAAGAAAAGTTGTAGAGAACTACATTTTCTTTACAAATATATATATCTATTTACCTTGAACAGGTCGAAAGATATAGCCATTGGACGATTTTAGCTACCCCGATTTTTGAGAAATTCCTTGAATTTGTTGTTATTATTATTCAAGGTTACAACATTTGAAAATATGCTAATATACTACTTATATGTATATTTGTACTTAAATTGAATATATGTATAGGTAGCTGGAAGGAGTATGCATACAATGGGAAGGATGGGGGGGGGGGGGTAAAAACGGAATGTTTGATATGGTTGTACATGTTTTTTGACACGCAAATTACAATGCAATTTTACTGGCGGGAAGTAATTAACGTACGAAAATGGGAAATAAATACGTAATCAGCTACAGTACATGATTGTTAGATACAAAATAATAATGAAATGGTATCCACAACCTTATACCTAAATAAAGAATGACGTCAGTGTCGCTGTGGAGGAAACAATAAACAGCTATTGCGAGAAGTTTGAAAATAAAAGTTTGAAGCCTGCGCTCATGAAAATAAAACTCCTACCGCTCTTGCTTGTTTATAAATGGCTAATCCACAAATTGCTGACTAAATATTGTTCAATGACCGTCGGGCCTTTGCTTAATGGAAACTCAAACACAGTCTCTTTATAATTCTGCTCTTGGATCATTTTGTATGCGCTTCATCTCTATAATTAGATAGTTGAAAATAATACAGATTATATACCGTGGACTTCTTGTTGATAGCTGAAGCCTGGGACGTTGCCGGCTTTACCACCCCGACGAATCTTGTTGATACGCGTGGGATATGTCGGTTGATACATATGATTTCAGGGTGCTTATGGATGAATAATAATATACTTTCACAGTACAATTGTTTGACTGTAAATGTTTTCGTGTGAGTGAATAGAGTGATCGAGGGGAATCGACGAGGGATAGTTGAGGATAGTTTTGGACGGTTATAGTTTTTCGAGAGAATTATTTGATGCCGAACCCCAGACATGGTACCGTACTGTAGTACCCATTGATCCATTGTACCATTATATTACCTTCAATTTATCTGTAGGTAACAGCGAACTTATTCTGTAGAAAACATCGATGAATCTCTTCAGTTTGTTTGCTAGAGTCGTTATTTTTGTGTCCCATTTGAGATTGATGTCAATTGTGATGCCTAAATACTTGTGTTCCTGCATTATGTCTACGGGATCGCAGCGACAGTCAGTCTCGTTCGGACAGCTGTGAATGAGTATTTGTTTTGGAGTTCCTTCTTCTCCACTCGCCCTACCAAATTCGAGATATTTCGGCTTCTTAGAATTCAAAGTGGGGAGGTTACTATCAAACCACTCCTGGAATTTATTTATAGTTTCATTTGCTGCTTTGTATGCTCCATCCCAGCTGTCACTCCCGAACAAAATCATCGTATCGTGTTGACATGCCGCGACTCTTGTCGCAAATACTACACCTGATCGCAATATTTTAATTGAAACCTGGAAGAGGAAAATTTGAAACTCATAAACCCATACATTTAGGTACCCACTCCACAATGCACCAGTTAGAACTGAACGATTCAACATCGGCAACATTCCGGGAAAGAAAGCAAGAATTTTTTAAAGGTTACCAACACTCTACAACACGAAGTACAGCCGAAGTGCCACACCCCCTCCTCCTCGCATGCTGAAGTTGAGAAAGCTGGATAGTTATGCATGTTAAATGGTACGGCGGGCGTCCAGCAAAAGGTATCTTCCTCAATTCCTCTAATAACCCGGAAGAATCAGCCGTACACTGCTTTCACCCCCAACCCACTACATACCTTAACAAACCCAAAACCATATTTGATGCATTACAAAAATAACATGGATAAGATAGAAACCCTTTGAATTGCATTATTCAACTCATTCCGAAGAAGACTGAACTTCTCCAGCAATTCCAGATCTCCCACCATCGTACTGAATTTATATCTGGTCCAGGAGTGGCAGAATGATAGGTTACGTTTTACACAGAACGATCCATGGCATCTGGTCGCATTGGCTGTGGTTTTTATGAATCAAGAAATGGGATGTAGATCCAAGTTTTCGACTTTGGAATTTTGCTACTAGCTACACTACCGAAGCTTTCGCAGTGATGTAAGAACTCAGATATGCAAATGAGTTAGAAGATGCCTGCTCCAAAGTAGTTGTACTATCTGATTCTCAAAGCGTGATGAGAAAACTTATAATATAAATGTCCCTACTCCATCATTCATTACACATAAACAGGGTATAATGTGACATATAGAATTCAATCTTTAAACTTCATTCCAAAAACAAAGTAGTATGGGGAAAATGCTCAAGGAAACCATAGAGCCGAACGCGAAGCAAAATTTGGGACGGAGTTGCCCCAACGACTCATCTTGCCACCTATCCATATATAAAGATCGACGCATGCAATTTACAAGGGACGCCAGTGGTCGACGGAGAGAAGTCCACAAAAATTACCCCTGTTGGCATAGAGATAAGGCCCTTTATCCACCTCCACCGAAACGGAAATGGTTTCAACAAGTTGCCAAACCGCACTCAAAAAAGTTGAAAAATCCATCACAATTTTGAAATCTCGACAAGGATTATGCCAATTATTCTTGAATAGAATGAATCGAACTGATTCCGATATTTGTCAACATTGTTCGGATGCAACATGTTTTTGCCCAGCATACTGTAAAGAGCCCAGCCGAGTAATTCAAGAATAGAAGCTCATTGAACGACGTATCTTCCATTTAAACCTGAATTAACTGCTGATAAAAAGTGGTGTCAAATTATAAATACCTATATATTTGAAGTTATTGTTCAAGCCAATAGTAATTTGTGAATTATTTTTTGATTCAATGCAATTATTTATTTGTTCTTAATTTGCTGTTAAATGCTATTTTGGCAGAATGTATTTTGTTGTACTTACGATACATTAAGAAAATCATTTAAAATAACTACCTCCGAATGGACACCCGAATCCTATTAGCTCCACCAAACTCTCTGATTCTATGTTTATTCGGCAGTGAATTCTATATGTAGTATATTAAAAGACTAAATTAAGTCTCGTGAGAGAAACAGTGCAGTAAGTGATCCCGCCTTCACACTCCGCTTGTATCCAGAGAATAGCAAAGGTTCACGCCAAAAATAGAACATCATCGTCACGGATACTATCCAAATAACGACCCCACCGCGGACCCCGCCTCTACCTGATCCCACGCAAACATCCTGATGAAAGGTCAGGCCTAAGATCACCAGGTGACCCTCGTTTTGACCCTGGCTTTTCATTATGGTAATAGAATTTAGTTATGACTTTTCATTTTTGGGGTCGTAGAGAAACAGTAAGGATCGCCAACTACGAGTAGGTTGATATTGCATTGTTACCCACCAGTTGGTTTGCGAACTACGAAAGTCAGTGTAAAAAATTTGTATAGGTAGGTACCTATCTATAGGTAGGTACCGTGCACTATTTTGACTCAAATCCTGAAGTCTAGCGTTTTTTACTTTCCTCAGCCCACCTGAAGGTGAATGGAAAGTCTTGCGATCAGCAGAAAACCCAATTTCTGAAACACCACCTTTAACTGGTCCTAATCGACATCTGATCAACTTTCTCCACGTTTTGGAAAAGTGTATGTAAGTCCTTATGTATGTGTATGTATGTGTATGTATGTATGTATGTATCTGTACCTACGTACCCAGTGCCGTACCAGTCGGGGTGGAAATGAAAATCTCTACCATGTGGTGCAGCAGTGTCCGAGAACTCATGGTGGCCGAATTCTACGACATGATGCGGTTGCCAAGCAGGTAGCAGGTGCATTAACAACTAGCGGCTGGGATGTTGAGAGGGAGAGACTCTACCATATGCCGAGTGACCAGGGCAAGAAGCCAGATATTGTTGCCATTAAGCCCGACGGGTATGCCACTATCCTGGATGTCCAGGTTGTCAATGGCAGCACGGACATGTAGTAGACCTGGCGGGCCAAGAAAAGCAAATTAATATGATAGACAAGATCTGAGGCAAGATCTGGGGCAAGATCTCGCTGACACCTGGGCCTTTAGCTACCTGAGCTAAAAGGAGTGGTGGCAAGCAACATCAGGGTCATGGTCGCGACCTTGTCATGGCTCGGGGTATGGTGTGGTAAGAGTGCCGCGGAGTTGCTCGAGTTGGGCATCTCAGCAGGTGTGCTCCGTGGTATTACCACCCGCGTCCTGCTCGGCTCATATTTGATCGGGTGGTCGTTCTATAGGGGCACTTCCTTTCATCCCTCTCTCCCTCCCCCACTCTCTTCAACATCCCTTCCTCCTATTGCCGGCGTCGGGTAATCCTGGGCCTCCTCCCCATTATCAGTTTATTTATTTAGTTTTTTTTTAATGGCGTGCCCCCTCCGCCTTTGAGGGGAGTTTAATGGGGGAAAAAATATGTAAGTATGTATGGGTGTACGTATGTGTATGAACACGATTGCGTCCCCTACGAAAATAATTTAAAAACTCCGATTTCGAGCATTGGTTTCTACATGTCTGAGGATGAGACGCTAATAATTTCAGCCCTCCAGGTCAATTATTAAGGGGAGAAAATATTCCTTAGAGGTGAAGAAACGTCGTTTTTAGCCCTTTTTTTAAATTTCTCCCAAATTGCTCTGAAGATTCGGATGAAATTCACAGGATTCACTCTTCTAACAAGTAGAAACAAGTTCCAATACCCGTTATCTCCACAAAAATAGATTGAGGGCCGAAATTATTCGTCCTTAGGAACTGTATAAAAAATCCGAAACTGTGTTAGAATGTCAATAACATCAAATGAATTCGTAGGCCAGCAATTAAGATGCATTTTTAGGGGTCAATTCAGAGGGTCAACAAACACCGCTAAAAATCCATTCAAACTGCCATTAAGTACTACTCAAAATTGATTCTCTCGTTAATTCCTATTGAATGACTGGTTTGCTTGTTTTGTAGACGGATGCAGCGACAAACAGAAAAACTGCCGAATAGCTGCCCAGGCCAGGATGTGCGCATATGAGTTTTACATGCTCAACTGTTGCTACTCTTGCTCCCGGAAGAAACGGTACCTTCTCAACTGAGGCCCGGGCGCCCATTGAAACAAATTGTTGGTGTTCAGAAAATTCCAATTTGTCTATGTTCTATGTTTATCGTTCTCTCCTAAGAATTGAAAAGTGAGTCGCATAATGTCTATCGGATTTGTTTGGTCCGCGGTATTCGTCTTACTATAAGATGTGTGTGATCTTTGATATTTATTAACATCCGCCATCCCGAAGTTTTCCCATCATAATGCCTGTTTCTATGCACTTAAAATCATTATAATGTTGGAATCAAATCCTTTCATTTCATCATATTGTTCACGGGATGACGGATTCGGACTAGTCACTTAAATTTTTGAATTTTATTGTTTAAGAAGAAATAAAATATAATAATTTATGAATTATGTAAGTAATAACCAAATTTTCGAAAAGATTCTATTACAGAGCTGCAATATGATGTACATAGCGAGATTTCGTTTTTGAATCGGTTGATCAGAACCTTTTTAATTTCACAGGTGATATTGTTCAAGAAATACTTAATTACGTTTTCGCATTCGTTTCCACTGCCTGCATGGTTGTTCATTATATTTTTTTGTTTTGGATTTGGTAGTCGAAAACGTTTTCTGTTATTTCAAATGATTCTATGCTCATGACAAATTATAGCCCGTTTCAAGTTTCACCGAAAGGCAGACTTTTGATTCATGTAAAATACCTACCAAATAATTCAATTTCATTATGGTATCATGATGGATGACGAATTCAGAACCCCACGAGACCATCACAAATAATGTCTGCAACTATTTAGTACTAAAAATCCAATATTTAGGTCACATAACGTTAATGAGTATTTTAACCGTATATCTATCTCGTATGCAAATACCATGCGTTGATCTTCTGCTCCTCATGGACTGTAGAATTCACGAATGTATTCACAACCATAGGTACCGTGGCATCGATTTGGCTTTTTATTTTAATGTGAAACTACCATCAGCCAACACAGCTGTTCACTTAGCACCTTTCATCCTTTGTCTTACGTGTATGGTGTTATTTATTGTCCTGCAATCTTTCCATCATCTTCATATTTTTCCGGATCACAGAATTAGGATACTGAATTCATATTGATTGAGGTTTTGTACAAAAGATACTTTTGGGGAAATGATTCTGGGGAGCTTCTAGTTCCGATCTCATATTGCTTTACACCCTCTTCGTTCAACATTTAAATTTACTTCTCCCAATATAGACAATTTATATTTGAATGGTTTAATCCATCCTAGGTACCTTGTAAATTCTCTCTATATATGAAATTGATTACCAAGTTTCATAGTCTATCTAAAAACAATTGGTACCTAATCAGAAGAAAATATAATTTTAAGTAGATCTTGAAACTTTGTATGCGTCTACTCCATTCGCACAGATATGGTGCCCAAGTACCTACCTTTATACGTCCTTCATCATAGCTTCCTCTTCCTTGATTAGGTACCTACCTACCAAATATGTGCCATCTACGTTCATGGAAATAAGATCATTATACTATGGAAAATGGTGTGATTTGATACGCATGCTCCAGGATAAATTTCAGGCAACTGAAACTCGTTTCAGGAGCATCGCTTTTAGTATGGACTGTCTGGAAGTAATGAAGTTTTATGTAATTATGTTCATTTTTAACTAAACCTTTAAACATCAGTAATAATAATTTGTTAAATATAGGGATCAAACTTTCTAAAGACTTATAAAATATTTTTAGAATATCTATATTAACTTGTTATCGAAGGACGTGGGTTCTTTCAAATTTTATTTCCTCTCTATTTTCAGGATTCATTCGTATATTAACTACCTATCTAATATTTTTTAATTTCTCATTGCGTGAAAATTTTGATATGGTTTTCTCTAATGAATTTTTGTCCAATCGATTAGAGTTTGGTACAACTTTCACCTGGTATATAATTTAGGTTTAGACTAGTGATTGGAGAGATAAAATTAAGGAAACAATCCTGTGAAGTCTGTGTATTGCTAAGTATTCTATACATTTTCATGGATGTAAATAATCCATAGTTACATGAGAGCCATTCTAATGGAAGAAAGCATATCATGGGTCTAGATGAGAGGTCGACCGGTGTTGCTTTCGTGTGATCATTATTCAGTATTCCTAACTAACCATAGCATTTACCAATTTCGAATTATTTAGCTACTGTTGAGTTGCGGCTCTTATTTTGTTATTGTTCATGCATTTGTAATGTTATTCTTAGACGTTTCCCATTAAAATATCTTTTGTATGTTGAGAGAGGGTTATTTTTCCCTACTTTCCTACCACTACACTGGACAACCTCTTGATTGATGTTTTCAGTACCTACCTATACCTATCGATGGTGGTGGTGATTATATCAGTATTGATCAGCGTAGTCTGCTCCCTTTTTTATACAACAACCATTTTGATTTATCATTTTTTCCAATATGAACTTTTGGGATCGAGCATGAAAAAATGTTTACTTTCCCCTAAAAATCGTTTACATTTCGATGTACTGCGCCAATAATCGAATTTAAAATACGTCCGTCTTTTATTCCGAAATACGTGCCGTATTCCTCCGAAACTACTTAGGTAGGTACTGGACAAGATAAATTGACAAAATTTGATATGCACATCCAATTTGGTGTCTGGTTACACACCAATACTCGGCTTTACTGTCAATCGTCCATAAAGGAATAAAAATAAGGGATGGCATTTTCAAAATGTTTAGTGTGGAAACTTTCATTCAAATTGTTATTGATTTTCTTACGATTTTAAATATATAGATTACGATTTCCAGGGTCGAACGGGACCACCCGAAGTAACCGTTTGCTCCCCATAAAGGCGAATGGGGAAAACTGCAGAAACGCGATGGTAAATCGCAAATAGATTTCATCAGTCGAGTTCCATACTCCTCCAGATTTGTATATGCTTATTAAAGGTCGGTAGACAGATAACTGCTTCAGGATACTACAGATAAGTAGGTACCTAGTCCTTCCACGGGAGAAACTTGATCGTTAATGACACGATTATTGGTAGTTTATTTTTGTATTGGTGAAGAGTGATCCTCGCAGTGGTCCTCTATATAGAAAAATAATCAAATTATGTAATAATTTTGCAGCGTTTTATTTATATCATTAAGTAGGGCAAAAGGTGTCATATCCAGGAGTCCACTCCGGAAGCATATGTTTGGAGCTCATTTTTGACCATAAAGCAGAATAATGTTTCAATAGATTGTATACTTTTATAGTCCTTATTTTCACAGAAACATTTTAAGGTAATTCCCAAGATGTACCGATCCAGCCAGAAACGCCTGGACTTTTTTGACGATGTTCTTAAAACAATTTAAGAGTTCCCTCTCAATTTCGTACAGGTAGAGACGGCGTTTGAATTTGATTCTAACCTCGAAATGTCTACATATGATTTGATTATTTCCACTATAATTATTGTGAGAGTGCATGCGCCGAAAGTTCAGTTTCAATAACTATGCAATATTAATCTGTAAGTAAGATATGAGGAAGAGTAAGGAAACTCCTCGTGGGACATCCTGTAGGTACCACCCCATTTTTCCTGAAGGTTGGGCAAACCACATGGAAATGTCCTACATTAGGACATTAAGACCTAGGACATTAAGATACCTACGCATGTAAAAAACGTCTGCCAAGTTGGGTGGGCAGTATAGCTT
>JAEMON010000001.1:54862336-54876121 GCA_030264115.1 Lygus lineolaris
GAGAAGACCCGACTATAACTTCTCTCCTCAAAATCCTACATCCCATTTAAATATTCTGGTAATTTCTTTCATCTGATGAACATAGAAAAATCCATCAATGAGAACCACATCCACTCTCTGAGGTGCCAATATGTTTACCATCTTTTCCAAAGGTCCGGCGAGTTCAGATTTACCCTATTTGTTGTCAACGATTTTGAATTCTTGCTAAACAATTTAGTTCTTGGAAACGTCGGTTATTTGAGCGTGATTATTTAACTCCAACGAAATGGAAAGATTAAATTACAGTACCTATAACAAAAATGAATGATATTATAGGCTGTTGACTCCCCCTTGATTTAAATAACAATCGGAGAGATAGGTACAATATATTATATTCAGGAAGCAACTCACAAAAATGATCTCGTCCAATGTCTTATTCAGATGAAATACTTTTTTCTAATAAACATTGTCTATAGTTTTATCGAATTTTCGAAGAAAATGAAGCTATGGCAATGGCTTCAAAATTTTTGTAATGCAAATTTTGACAATTTTCTTCATGGAAATCCGTTTCAGACCATTCTAAAATGATTCGTGAAATTTAACACTTTTAAAATTTTAAAATGTCAATAATATCAAAAGTAAGGATGAGTTCGTTGGTCAGAATTTTTGAAGTACTCCTAGGGGTCAAATTTTGAAAATTTAGTTTCAAAAATCGCTAAAAAAAAAACGTGTTGTTTGAGGTTTTTGGTGCGAAATACCATCCTAAACATATGGTATATTCGGTACATATGGTATATTCGGAATCAGTGTACAATTTCCTATAAGAATCACCCACAAAATCGGTTAAAATTATGCTTTGAAAATTCGCTCACCAACTCATGCTGCATGAATGGAACTTTTTTCTTTATAGGGATAGGCTGGTGAGAATGAGATCTAAGAACATCCAGCCAACCATTGAGTTCGAATTTCCAGCAACATTATTTTGTACTCATCTAAATACCTACCTGCTTAAATCTAAAAATTTTCATAAAAACATTTCAAATATATTATGTTGTGTTCCGGTTTTCATTATCATTGATGGGTTCATAAGGAAGTTACTCGTAAAAGTTACAGTCATGAAGTATGTAAGAGATAATGAGTGAATTTCAAATAACCATTTTAACAGAGCTTTGTTGAGCGATTTTTGAAATACGTATATGGAATTTTTATGTACTTGGTGGGCTATTCCATTGCCATCGAAAATTCAGTAAGCGTATTCAACAACATTGATTCCGAGCACCGCGTGGCAAAATGCCGGGTCTCCCAGGGCTGTCGATAGGTACGCTCTCCTTGGGTTTTTATAGAAATTTGACTTGATTGCCCCAGGCAGACGTTGACAGACGTACATATTCGGATTCAGCATTAAAAACCCTACAATTTGAGCCCTATTTCATCACTATACCCTTCCGGTTATTTTGATATCCCAATTTACTAAATTCAATTTCGAAATTTGACCAGATAGCCCCCGGCAGACGTTGGCAGACGTACATATTCGGATTCAGTATTAAAAATCCTAGCATTTGAGCGATATTTCATCACTATACCCTTCTGGTTATTTTGATGTCCCAATTTAGCAAATTTAAATGCCTGTAAAATTCACCTGCCGCGGGGAAGTGCAGGCAGACGTCCAATTATGGATTCTGGGGGTCGAATAGCTTCAATTTACTTACCTACCTACCAAAACTATACCCTTCCGGTTGAAATCGACTGTCACCAGCTCTCGATCTATAAGTCGAGGTGTTTCCTAGAATATTTCAGTGGAAAACGGACGGTAGTTGAAAGCGGATAAGGTATGAACGGTTTTATAGGTTCAGGTAACTTTGACGTAAGTCGTAACGAATGGGAGAGGGGAGAGGAGGTAGATGAAATCCACAGGTGGTGGTTGTTTGGAAGGGTCACTGCGGGAGAGTGGGGGGCGTCGCGACCACAGACACAGCCGGGCGCGCCTGTTGAATCCACCAGCCGACGTCCAGTCGAGTTCAACACAGGAAACTGTACGGGTGTGTCGTCGAGGAACAGTTTCCCACACGTGCGTGAGTGCGAGTTCCCTTCTGGGTGGACCGAACCTGAACCCTCCTTCCGTCTCATCCCTTCACCATGGTTACCGGTATGGAGTGTTGACTACCGGCATCCGATCCATCATCCTCTCACTTGAAATTGTCGAGTTCTACATTTTGACTCATCCATTCGCATTTACGAGCCTCTATTATGGACCACCATTTCATCGTTGACAAGTCGCTGTACGACATCGCAGCTAGCGATTTACGAGAAATATGGGACGCAGATATCGACCCGGTAAGCTCAAATTAATCAAATTTCCTTCTCATTTCTCACTTATTAGTTCGATGCGGTTTTATGTTGACACTTCACGGAAAATGTTACCCATATTGAATTAGGCATATTGATTTGGTCACATACAGAGATCACTATTTTCTCGTATTTCATCGAAAGAGATTGAATGCACGAGGATCAGTAATTATAATGAAAACGAAAGGTATCATCTATTCTTCTTTCATTTTCATCCAAGTAAGAAACACAATCCACCGTAACATTGAGTTTCAGTCTCTTAGTTGAGTAGGGACAGTTCGTTCTCTGACCTTTCGGCCACAATTAGGTAGGTATTTTTACATAGATATAATTGAAAATCGCGTAGGTACTTATGGAGTAGGCACAAATGAATTCCTTAATGAAGTGCATAACGTACCCGTCTACCTGGTTCTCTCTGGCACATCTACATACCTACCAGTAGTAAAATTACCAACCGGTCGTAATGCAGACGCCGTCGTGTTGGGCCGGTTCCATTCGCAACTTTCCATCGACCAAAAAAATCGCTACGCTGTTTCTGCAGCCGTTTTCTTTTTTTTTAACGGATGAAATTTGCATATGGAATTGAAAATTCCATAAGTAGGTGGTACCTATGTATTGCAGTGCCAGATTATGCGTCAATATCCAAGGTTTGCTGGTAGGTACCTACCGTAAAAGTAGGTAAAGCTGGACCATGGTTAACCTGGACAAAGTCGCCTAACTATGGTTAGCCTCCGACAAACTCTCACTAGACAACTTTGGTGATTTTTTTGGTCATCATTTGAAAGCTTGATTGTAGGAGAATGTCTGGCAAAGTTTTGTTTTTCTAACTTGGTACCCCTTGCCGGCAGAATTTTTTGTTTATTTACGTTTGCGTAGTCTGTGTCTGTGTTCCGGTCAAAGTTCCATCATGTTGTCCTCATGTTATTGTTTATTCCTCATTTTTCCCCAGTGAATCTGGTTTCCAATCGTTTGCTTGTACATCCCGCGAGGCTGTACGTGAAGTTAGTTACATTATTTTTCCCATAACATTTGAGACAACAATGGATTGCTGAGCAGAAATAGGGAAATGTGTGTGCTAAGGCGGACATGGGTCGGCGCTAGGTGAAGCATGTGTGGGAGCGGGACCCGCCATTTTATTAGTATAATCCAAAATCTCTCGCAAAGTATAAAATTGAAAGAATACGTGTAACTAAACTATGATTTTCGAAAGGGTCTGGCTTAAACAGAAAGCCACCATGCAGAGGAGCAAAATTCTTCTGCCTCAGATATTGTTTTATTTTGGGATTGTGGAGGATCCCATTGAACGAGTCTGGTATTGATGTTATTCGATGTTTCTCAAACTCAAAAGGATGAAATGCAAAGAAATTTGCCAATAACCATCCTTGAGTGGGTCAGGAACTTTCTGAAACTCCATGGAGAGCTCAGTTCAGGCTTTGTCAAAACGTGAAAAGGGTTAGAGTGAGAGAGTGATGGAATACAATATTCCCGGTTTTGTTGAAAAAATCGTCATTCAGAATTCAAAATGTGTTTTTTTTGGGGGTCAACCTTTAACCCCCTCCCAAAAAAAAAAAAAAAAAAGGGGCTTGCGCCCCCAAAGTTGTTCTTTTTATATTATATGAAAAAAGAGAGATGTAAGAGAACATACATTTAAAATGTTACATAGATTTCAACATTTGTAGACGCGAAAAATAAAAAGAAGTCATTTTTTTGTCCAGGTTTACTTACTTTTACGCTAATTCTTGATTAACGTCAGGTGGCATCAACCTGTATAGGTACCTGAACAGCCAAAATACCTTGAAAAACAAACGTAGTAGGTACCTACATACATACATCCGCAATGTGAGAAAAGTTGATCAGATGTCAATCAGAACCATTCTGAAGGAGGTCTTCCAGAAATTAGGTTTTCAGCTTATTGCTATACTCTCCTTTCACCTTTCATCTGTCTGATGAAAGTATTTATACCAGTAATGGACCTTCCAGTATAACATAGGTATATTTAGTTTCGTGACCCCAAAAGATAACAATGTTTCCCCCATCTTTAGTACGGTGGAGTACAAAAGAAAACCACCGGTGCTTCTGGGAAAAAGTTTGGTAAAAACACTGGCAAATAATTGGGCAATGTTGCTTAAAAAGTGAAAGGTTACTTTTCAAGTACCTTTGGATTTATTGGAAGGTACAGATCTAAGTAAGTAAATGGTTATGCATAATTCTCGTTCTTTAGTTAGTACTACGCGAAATAATATGAAAAGAATCAAACAACAAATGAACAAATCTGTTGAAAAACTGTATAGTAGGTACCTACCTATGTGATTTGGGTTAAAACAGGGACGTTAGGTCCGTGGTAGCAAAAAACTGTAGATGGCCAAATCGAAAAAAAAAAACAGTAGGGCACTGTAGATTTGAGATATTTGTATAATCCAATAAACCGTAGATAGAGTATAATTCCCTAGAAAAACTTTGTATAATTCTTACCTAAAAAACTTGAAAACTTAATAAATCCCTAGAAAAACTTTGTAAATAGTACTTTGGGTGAAAAAAGAACAGTTCAAATTTGAATAATAAAATTACTGTAGAAAACTGGAATTTAATGGCGTGTCCAAAAAACGGTAGATCTGCTGGAATAACAGTACATTTGGCATCCTGGTGAGCGAATCGCGTGGGGTGAAGGGCAGAAGAGTTGCCGGTCGGCCCCCACGTGGTCCCGTTTACTTTCTCTGCGTTCTCCCGTCGTCTCTCACCTCGAGAGCTTCTGTTTCCTGCGTTTTTCAGGATGTTCTTGTTCTGTTATATTTTAGAATTCAATTCCTTACTCAACAATAAAGAGCCGTTGTAAGTAAGCATTTTCCAGTTGAATTCAGTTTATATTTTTTAAATACAATTTTGATATTTACCTACCTAGGTACCTAATATATTATTTTCAGTAAGACCTACCTATTGAACCTTATTTAGCAAACGAACCAGAAAACACCCCCCCTTATAATATTATTTGATGTTTTATGCTTCAAGATACGTAGAATACGACTATCGAATTTAAAAAAAAAAAAACATATTGCTTAGCAATGCATATTAGCAGTTTTTATCGTGAAAAGCGTACCTGCTTAATTAATACATATTAAATTTTCCAGGGGTTGTATTTAATTGTTACATAGGTACCTACCAGGGATTAAATTTTGTAATTTAACAAAAGTTAATTTAACAGGGTGGTCCACCTATTAGGCTCACCCCCTTTATTTTCTCTAATTTTGAGGGTAAGAAATTCATTACAACGCTATTGTTTATAGTTTTTTTCGTAGTGTTAGGAAATTAAATAATTGCGCATTCCGCAATTGCGCAAACGTGCGCAGTGGACATCAACTTCGTATTTTCACCCCCTCTTTTTATTTCAGATTTGAATTCTACGTAAAATTTCATGAACATTTGACACCTTAATCGATTTTTTCGGCAGGGCGCGATTGGTCCAGTGAGCAAGAAAAGATGCGCAATTCTGCTATTCCACTGAAAAACTAACTTAGGTAAATCACAAGTGTAGCACATGAATTTCATCGTTTTTCAGCGCTGATTCACGTGGTGTAAAGCGTTTTTTGATTTGACTCAGTTTTCTGGGGATAAGAGCCAAAAATGTGAACATTTCCAGTGAAAACTCACCATTAATTTATTCATTAATAATAATAATAATTAGAATTAATAATTAGAAATCCAATAAATAATTTATTCAATCCCATAGAAATCTAATAAATGATTTATTCAATACCATTTAAATATTAATGGTGACTTTTCACTGGAAATGTTCACATTTTTGGCTCTAATCCCCCGGTCGACTTGCCCTCCAACTTTCCATAGAAATCTTCGTATAATCATGATTGAACTTCTCTACACCCGAAACGATAGTATAACAAAACGAGGTAATGTTGTAGGTATCTAAATAAATTTGTATCCTGGTGGGAAAAACGTGATTACCATCCTGATCATATGAACATCTATGCAGCATATAAAAATATTTACGACATTAAGATACCTACTGACGTTAAAATACTGAATAATATGCGAACGTTCCTTTCTGTCGCTGGTTAGAGATGTCTATCTGGCTTATTTTATTGAACTGTAGATTCCAACGCCATGACAAATCGTTCGGATTTTACAGCTCCTATTTCGCAATAGCTGTGAATTTCCGCGAGTGGCATTGTGATCTGCTTTCTCTCTTCTGGAAATCTTGTCTGACTCTATAGATCGACATTCTGTAAAGGTACAGGGTTGGCATTCCGGTTAGTATGATGATTATGTAAAGTTTATGGGTTGATATAGTTTTATTTAAATTTAACCTATTTTTTCCATGTGTAAAAACTGCCTACAGAATTCTTTACCTAGCTTATTAGTAGCTTCCTCTATTGAGTTTTTAACTGCCCGACTAACTTAGTAACTGCCAGAATCGCGGTATCATAGGTAAAAGTTGCTGTGGTGTATTCATTCGGCTCTATGATGACACTTGTGAGGAGCAGATATCGTATGTACTGCACCCAAGAACGCTTCTTCATATTCTTCAGCTTACAATATTAATCTTCGAGTTTCAATCTCGAGTGTCTATCAAGTATGATATTCACATTTTATGTAACTAGACCCTTTGTAGTTTGGCTAGTAGTAGCCCTTTTGGTTCATACGTGCTTGTGGTCAGTACCTACCTACATTAAGGAAAACGGCTGAACATAATTATTTAATTTTCCTCCAGTGATGTTTCTAACAGGTTTCTATCAGGTGTCGTCCTATTTGTACCTGGTATATTATTCAATACTGTTCTCTGTGCCTCTATCAGGTTCATGATTCTATTTATACCTGGTCTATTATACAATGCTGTTTTCTGCACCGGAGCTGATGATTCCCAGAAATATGATTTCCTTGCTTGCGAACTGAAAGAACATAGAGAGCTATAGAGCTGTATAGAGTTCTTTGATAATGGGCAATTCCAGCTGTTCCACTTTATTCGTTCAACTGAAAGATTTCAGTGAGAGCTTTCCAAAAAGGTGCTATATGTGGGGTATCCGATGATTGGAAGTGAGCGAAAACAAGTGCCGCCCTCCGCTCCTCAGAACAGATGACGTCACGCGTGATCTTCTCACCCGCTTTACAGCCAACCAGATGAACATTTTGAGCTGAAAATTAGAACTCTTGAGTTTCCAAGGGTGCTGAATCCGAATTTTAGGTTGAAAATACAAAATTCCACACATTGGAAGCATTCCAATTCTAGCAGCGTAGTTTTTAATTTTTTTTACGAACTCATACTGGTCTATACGAACTTACAACTTATGTAAGTATTTCGAATTATACTATGAACGATATAATTTATTATTATTACCTGAAAGGCGTCAGAAAAAAACTAGTTGGAGGAGGAGCTCTATCACAACAGCCCGCAGGCGAGTCTCCTTGCTGATAACAATTCTATTGGGGGTCACAGAGCCCTTATATGTTCACAGACGTGCTTGTATTTCTCAATTGATGTACTCGTAGTTTACTACTCTTACAGTTCACCAATTTTCGACCTAAATTCTGGTGTTGTCCGATCGGTAGGAATGGAGCACCTAGATACATACATTATATGCATTCTAAGACTTTATTAACTTTTGAGGTATATTTATAGACCTTCAATAAAAAATTATTATTTCATGTGATAAGCGTGAAATTTCTGACTTTTTTTAATTAGCCGAGAGTGGTTGTGGACGAACTTTTCATTCAAGTGCTTTCTTTGCCCAAGATCGCGACAAATGCAAGGTCTACTAGCTAAACCTCTAGCGTTGGCATTTTAGAAACCAATTCCAAATAAAGGAAACGGAGATACGAAAATGTCCGTTTCCGCACGAAAATAATGAGTGTTACATGACGCACACATCTCAACGGGTGTAGGTCCAACCCGTCCAACACTCCTACTGTTTGCTTAGACCTTAACACTCATTAACTTAACCAATAATAACAGCAGAGGAAACACTGCTTATTTAGTCATGAACAGGTGAATGGGCTGAGAAAAGTCACTGAGGGAGGAATATCCAGTAGGTAGTAGACAAAGTGAAAGGGGCTGAAACAGTAAGTATCGAGGGTAACATTATGAAGGGGGCACCAAGCCGTTGTAGGAATCAACTAAATGAGGTGAAAAATGTTCAGGAACACCTATCACATGACCTATCAGTTTTAATTGTTTCAAAATTCTCAAGTTGGTACCTACATCTAGCATGCCTCCCTTTGGAAAAAATTTAAAAAATCTCCAAGTTTATCAAACTTGAAGTAATATGAAACGAATCACTCAGGTGTCCTGAAAAAGCGAAATCACCCTTGTTATAATATTAGTTTAATGTTTTTCGTGCTCCCTAATATTGTCTTCCTGAATTTCCTACAAGTTTGTTTCAGTAACATTCAGCTTATAAAACCCGGCCGTAATGTTGATTTTATCCTAGACAGAACAATAGTAAGTATTTTGAAACCCACTTTGAAACCTCTCGGTGATCGAGTATAACCTATTTTATAACCATTAGAAGGTATAACTACTATCGTATTTCATTCTTCAACCACAAGCCACTACTTCTCTAACCAAATCTGACACCCCATATTCTACTCTTTTTCACAAGAAACTTATATTATTCTGATATTCTTCCAAACATCAAGTCACTACCCCTCCATATACCTGAATTACTCGCCGCTACGCTTTTAATAATATATTTTTCTTCTGATAGATATTGCTCATTCATGGGTACTTATCTAGTGTTCTGTTTAACGTGCTGTGGAATGCAGGATGTTTGTGAACTAAACTACGATTTGAAGTAGGTAGGTAATACAAATAGTGAAACCACTGTTATGTATCTCTTCGACTTATCTATAAATGGAGAAAACTTTTTCAATAAGATGAATAGATCAAGAAAATTTTCTTTCCGGTACCTACCTTTTTGCTTCCTCACTACCGAAGGTACGAAACCGTATTCGTGCAAGACAAAAATCGTGTCCTCCATAATCAAAATATCCACTTAATTGTTCGTTTCAGAGCGTTCTGAACAAGTTTGGTTCAAAGTCGGTCTGTCTGTCTGTTGTCAATTCCTTGTCCTAGGCAACACTGTGAGTATGATTATGATGTGTGAGTATGAGTATGATTTTGATGAAGTTTTCTGGGATAGTGCTGGTCAGCCCCGTGACGGTCCCCAATCAATTTCGTCGGGTAACTAGTAGCATGTACGCTTGCGCAACTACGATTTCTCAGTCAAAACCGGAGGGTAGATGGATGCTGACACCACTACAATTACATATTAAGTTCGTAACAACTGGATCAGTAATAGCTACTGCGCATGCGCAAACTTGAATTGTTTTCATAGTCTTAATACCAGAACTACTGGTCCAAATTCTGTGAAATGTTAGGGAGTGTAAGGGTTAGCCCCTAGACAGGCCCCTATCAATTTCATCGCTATTCGACAACTAGTAGCGTTTGCACATGCGCAAACGTGAATTTCCTGAAACTACGGTTTTCTCAGTTCCTAAAGAACAGATTTTGCTAAACTTCGTAGGGTAGTTCCAAGGGGGGTAGTTCCGGAGGGCGCTCCAAGATGAGTACCTCTACATTTCGTAAAAATTGAATCAGTAATAGCCACAGCACATGCGCAAACTTGAAATTCCTTCTCATAGGGATAACTCCGGAACTATTCTATCAATTTCGCTGAGATGTTAACTAACTGATTATATACGTCCATGGTAAAAAAGTGAGGAACCTATACTGCCCACCCAACTTGGAGAAGTTTTTTGTATAATGGATAGGTAGGTACTTATACTGGGTTTTACTGTCGATGGCAATTTAAGGATTTGAGCATCTTCCAACTGTTCGAATTGCATGTCCAGTGTTTCCACTTCCCTTAGAAGTTTTCCTAGCCACACACTATGTTCTCGTACGTTTAATGCTAGTCTGCCGGTCACTTGCTGACATTGCTTTTTTTTAATTGCCTTTCCGCCCCACTGCGGATTTTCTCTCCATATTCACATGTCTATTCCCAATACATCTAACCCGTCGGATTCTATAGCGTAAAAATACACTGAGGGAACGGAGAGGAAATATGAAATAGTGTTTTCCTGTAAATGGAAATATGGGATAGTATTTCCCTGTATATGGAAATATGGAATATTTCCGCCTCTGATGCTGGTGAACCCTCAGAAAAAAAAGGAGTAGCATCATGGAATGAAACAGAACTCTTTACGACCAATAGTTCGTGAATGTTGCACTTAACACGAAGCATCAGAAACAAAAACGAAAAAATTGGAATCCATGCATGGATGGATTTGACGTGGAAATTCAATTGTTGGAACTATCCTATTCATTGTTATTCATGGAAATTTTTACGGCGCTTCTAGGGTAGGATTCTGAGCTCAAGTTTGGTCTCGAGTCTCTTGCTCAAACTTGGAGGGTCGTTCATAGGCTCAATCCTGGCACTATTTTAATTTCATTTCATTGACATTTTCCGAGTTTGTGTAGATGGTCCTTCATGAATTTTATTTTGATCTAATCATTAGTAACCTATTTGCATGTACTTATGAAATGCCTAAGGCGCAAACGTAAACTAGTCTATTAGAGATTGTGAGGGTTAGCCCCTAGCATGCCGTAATCCTATATGAATTTTGTATCTTTGAATCCATTAATTGTCGGAACTTGTTACTGGTCATGAGCAACACCGAATTCCAAAAAAAGAAGAGATTTCTCTTTTCTCACGTAGGAGGGATTGGCCTCAACTAGCTCCTCTGATGATGAGATCTTCCTTGGTGTTAGTCATGAGAACATTCATACAACATGCTACTGAGCATTGACCAGTGCCAAACTCTTCTCTCGTCTCTCTTCCAGTGTGGCGCGCGAAAATGTGATATAGAATTCCTCGTGAAAATTAAGGGGGGTTACCGTTTGGATGTTTTTCTTAGGAGCGAAAATAACGGAAATAAAAGGCTGGATCATGAAATTTTAGACACCCTGTATATATAAATAATCAATATATATATCTATGGTTGGAAATCGACGTTGTAGTTTGGTATATAACGTATTATGGAAAGTGTATGGATGCTATTCATCTTCTACATTCTCACTGAGGTGGACACAAGCTTCGTCTGAAGACACTCCTAAATAGGACTTGAGTAGGTACCTACAAAATATGTCTTACATTATTCGGGTTCCATGTATATAACTATTTATGTTTGCCCGTTACCTTATGAACAAGGACTTGACAGTTTTCTCCTGGTTTTTCCTGAATGACTGTGATAAGTTCCTTCCTTTTCACGCTCCAGCGGATCGTGGGAGCTAAGGGGCGTACCGACGCACGCCCGCGGTTGATGACCTGTTCCCGAGGAACCGAGAAGAATCCGTTCAGGACGCAAAACGACAAGAAAAAAAATCACTTGTCTCTCAAGTGTTTGAATTCGAAAAAAGGTGGAAGCGCGGGAATGCAAATGAGGCTTCTAGCCTAATCCTCAACCGGTTCCTTATTCAACCGCTCCTAGTTGGGATGCTCACCGCGTCAACGTTTATAGAAATGAAGCCGAGCTGATTGAAATGAATTCAATTTCGATCGGGAATGTCCAATGGGTTGTGACAAATCCTCGTATTGCGACGAGTGTTTTAGTATTCTACAGGTTGGTAATACTACTGAGCTTTTGTCGTTGGTTTGTTAGTGTTGAATGGGGATATAGGGATTATGAACAAGATGATTCAAGCTGTGTGGGGATGGGAATATTTGTACATCACTCCAATCTTGATTATTCGAAACGTTCAACGCAAGGTTAAGTTTTGTTGGACGGAAGTGAAGTAAATCAGAGACGATTTGAATCCATCATACACCATCCAAACTGAATGAAGTTGCCTAACTTAAATTGTCGAGATATCGTCCCCAATCTGTCGAATCTACTTACTTGAAGTCTGATTCAAGCAACTCTGATTTTACTCACTCCTCAACTCACAAATATCATTTACTTAACCAATTCGTGAGGCTTCCTTCTTTTGAGTCCACGAAGTAGGTCATCGACTTCAAGGAGACGGAGAGCTTCCTCGTTGATGTGACCCTTTAGCCGCTGATGATGGGCGATAGCTTGTTTTCTGATGACTTCATTGACTGGATCTACTTGCATCTCAATGTGCAGTCGGACATTTGTGGTGTACTGGTATGCATCGACACAGCATCTCAGTACATTATTTTGAAACCGCTGTATGATATCACGGTTACTGTGAGCAGTGCAGCCCCATAACTGTGCTCCATAGGTCCAGACTGGTTTGAGGACTTGATTGTGCAGCGTTAGCTTGTTCTGAATCGACATTTTTGAGCGTCGACTTGAGCACAAGTTCTTCCTTTTTTTGACGTGCGCCTTCCAGCGCAGCTTTGCATCCAGGGTCATGCCCAGGTATTTGACTTCATTTGCATGTGGAATTACTTTGCTGTTGAGGTGTATTGGTATTATAGCCGATTCTCCTGTTAGTGAAATCAACGTTTACCGATTTAGCCTCGTTCATTTTGATTCTCCACTTCGCTGTCCAGTTTTGTAAACGGGAGGTTGATGGGCGCAGTTTGGAGATTGATTCGTGGTTGTCATTAACAACAGCCAAGATGGCAGTGTCATCCGCAAATGTAGCTGTGGTATTTTCTTCTCTTTCAGGCAGATCGCTGGTGTACAATTCATACAAGAGCGGAACAAGTACGCTGCCTTGCGGAATTCCTCCAGCTTGGATCTTCTTGGCTTCAGACTAGGCGTCATCTTGTTTGATCCGGAAGTAGCAGTTCCACATATTGCGCTGGGAGGATTTTTCTGAGCCTGTTTAGTCCTTCATGCCACACCTTGTCGAATGCTTGTGTAACATCTAGGAAGATGACTGAGCAAAGTTTTCGTTCCTCTGCTTTCTCAATAATGCTCGTGATCCGGTGCACTGGATCGATGGTCGAGTGCTTTAGGCGAAATCCAAACTGGTGAGCAGGTACCAGATTGCAATCTTCCAATATTTTCATTAGTCGTTTATGCAGAAGCTTTTCAAATAACTTGGAGAATAGGTACTCGCAAGAGGGATAAGTCGATACGAAGGCAATTCCTCCACAGGCTTGCCTGGCTTCGGAATCATGATTACTTCTGCCAGTTTCCACAACTGCGGTAAGTAGCGACGCATGATACCTGCATTGATAATTTTTTGTGACCTTAACGAGAACCTTACTTGGAAGTTGCAATGGACTTGTCCTGTAATTAGGTCATAGTGTGGTGCTTCCTTTGGATTGATTTCAGTCCAGATTGTACGCTGTACTTCTTTGAGAGTGACCAATGGAATGCCTATCTCAAGATCACATAGGTGAGGTTCTTCCAGTAGTTCATCTTTTGGATTAGCAGGGTACAGAGTGAAGATATTCGCCAAGTCTCATGCGAAAGCGATACGCTTTCGTACTTTTAATTTTATTGTATAATTTTTATTTTATTTTTTTTTTATAA
>JAEMON010000001.1:54932457-54944741 GCA_030264115.1 Lygus lineolaris
GGAAAATGAGTGGGACACTGAACGAACATGGTTCCAGCAGGAAGGCGCCACACCGCACACTGCTCGAATTTCTATGGATCGAGTTAGGCAAATTTTCCCCGGTCGAGTGATTTCCCGGATTGGTGACATTCCGTGGCCTCCTCGCTCCCCCGACCTCACGCCATGCGACTTTTTCTTATGGGGATACCTGAAGTCAAAAGTCTGAAATCCGTCGTGAAATCGCCCGCATTCCAGAGAATGTTTTGGAAAACGTGATGCGCAGCTTCAGGGAGCGCCTTGAAGAGTGCGTAAATCGTAACGGAGGCCATTTGCTGGATGTCATCTTCCACTATTAAATTTTTTAAATATGAATAAAGAACTTCCATTCCTCAGCTACACAGTGACTTCATTTTTTTTTTTTTTTACCCTCCAATATTAAGCTCATGGCAACAAAAACAAATGTGGTCAAGTTATCTGCGCCACCCTGTACTTACTTTCGATTTAGTTAAATTAATTGCATTTCATTTTTCTAAGTCAGTGGCTTGCATGCAGAGGTGGACATAGGGCATGTCTAAGTCTTTGTTTTTCTTTGTTCTAGCCGCCTCCAGCACAGGGCCAGGTAGACCCTTCCGGAAATCCTGATGATCCAGGTGAAGGTACCTCCAGCGACAAATCTGCGGTGGTTGCTGCAGCCGCTCCTACTCCAGCTGCAGTCGCTCCTACTCCAGCTCCAGGCATGCATGGTATAGGAAAATTTCTGTTGCGCGACGACGTGACAAAGGCAGAAATTTATTGGTGCTTACAAAGCGTTGTCAACCATTCTTCTTTGTCTTCTGCTGGGAAAGCAGTTCAGGTATTTCCTAGGATGTTCCCAGATAGTCCGATAGCGCAGTCAATGCAATTGGGACGTGCTAAAATTTCGTACATGATTGTGTTTGGACTGGCATTGTTCTTCCAAGACAAACTCATCTCTCAAGTAAAAGAGTCTGATTGTTTTGTCGCTTGTTTTGACGAAAGTCTGAACAAAAGTGCCCAGATGCAACAAATGGATATAGCTGTACGCGTCTGGAACAAAGATAACAATGAAGTGTGTACCAAGTACCTCACGTCGGCTTTTTTAGGCCATTCTACTGCCGTTGATTTACTTCTAGCATTTACAGAGAAGTTTGAGGCGCGCAATATATTGCTGAAAGGTCTACTTCAGGTGTCTATGGATGGGCCAAATGTAAATTTTAAGTTTATCAGAGATTTGGAAACTCACCTTCGCTCGACTCAAGATGAGTGTGCCCCTATGATGATTTTCATGGGGTCCTGTGGTCTGCATGTCCTGAATAATGCATTTGAGCAGGGGGCAAATGCAACTGGGTGGGATATTATTCCCTTCTTGAGATCTGCCTATAATGTATTCAAGGACGTCCCTGCGCGTAGGAGTGACTACACGCGATACTCAGGCTCTACTATGCTGCCCAAGAAGTTTTGTGCAGTCAGATGGCTGCAAAACGCAAACTCAGCTGAGAGAGCCATTGAGATTTTGCCAAATCTTAAAAAGTTTGTGGAGGGCGTTAAGAAAGATGGAAAGAAGATAACATCAAATAGCTTCCAAACCCTTTGTGAAGGATTGAGTGACAAGCTCATAGGAGCAAAACTTGCGTTCTTCTCTCATATCGCTAAGATTGTAGAGCCTTTCCTGACGGAATTTCAAGGAGATGCACCTCTAGCTCCATTTCTGTACACAGATTTGACAGCTTTAATGGAAACTTTAATGACCAAGTTCATAAAGCAAGGCATTTTAAAAACAGAAAGCATTCATCGAATTGACTTGGACAAGAATGAGAATCTTTTACTGCCGAAAAATGTACAACTGGGGTATGCAGTGAAAGCGGAATTGAAAAAGCAGACCTTGAAGGAGCTCGACATATCTCAATTCAGAAATGATTGCAGGAAAATGCTTATTTTTCTATGCAAGAAACTTTTGGAGAAGTCTCCTTTGAAATATCGTCTATGCAAGGGAATAACATTCTGTGATCCATCTCTCCTTTCAAAAAGACCTGAGACTTGCCTCAAAAACCTAACCACTACAATGGAAATATTCCAAGAGAAGAAGTGGTTCACTGGTAGTGAATGCGATGGAATGGATCAGGAGTTTAGAAGTATTGTTGCTAAATCTACCTTCCAAGTGCTGGCTAAGGATTTCAGAAGGAATGAAATGGGCGCCGGTGGCTTGGACACTATTGATGTGAACAAAAAAATGATTCTGTACGCTCGCAACGCGCGAGATAGATATCTGTCGGCTCTGGAACTGCAGAATAAGGCTAATAAAGAGAGTCAGAAGGAATCCTTGGACAAGAAAAGAGTGCTGGATCAAGTAATGGAGCTGAAAGCAAAGAAAACCAAGTTGTTATTTGAAAGGCAGGCAGAAGCAGAAGCCATAGAAGAGGAGATAAGTCGCCTTACCGGAAGTGTACCTATGTAAGATGTAAAGTAGGTGCTTATGCATGAGATTTTTTTTTTTTTTTTTGTAGTTCTATTGCAGAACTAAACGTACTAATTTTCAGTTCAGATTTCTTGTCTAATCTTAATTTGTTTTTACTCATAGCTAGTCACATTTAAATGTCTATGTTTCTTTTAATAAATATGCATAAGAAAGGAATAAATTGTATAGGTACCAAAGCTAAATTTTAATAAATAATGCGGTTTAACATTTTTCGTTCTCTTTTTTTACACTACAGATCATTTGAATTTCTGTAAGTTACAAGTCTGTTTCAAGCATGATATCAATACAAAATCACATTGAATTACGGTCGCGAAACACAAACACATAATATTGAAAATTGGTTTTTATTATTGCTTGGGGGAGGGGAGCTTTTAAAACGCATAGGAAAATGTCAGGGAAAAATCGCTTTTGTGGTCTGGAAAACCTGGAAATGTCAGGGAATTTTGGGATTCTTGTTCCGTAGCAACCCTGTGGAACGTACCTCTGTAGCGCGTGGGACGCAAAACGTAGGTACATTAGAATTTGCTGCACCTTTTTATGTAGGTATATTACAATTTGAAGGATTCGGTGCTAAATGGAAGCATCTGATGCGTTTTTTGTTGTTGAAATAATGCATAGCTACGCCGCAAATCGCGTTTGACAATTGTAGGATTTCTCCTTGCGGTTGATGCATCTCTGGGGGCTTGTGCATTGGGGTGCTCGACCGAAGTACGCGCAGTACGAATCTACTAGGTATAGTCCGTCTGCGTACGTCGATGGTGAAGGTAAGCACGGCCAGTACTGGAGTGCTCGATTGAGGGTTGAATATGGTGTGCCCTGGAGTGCATGGTCGAAGGACGGATCGTGGTGACGAAGGTGGTCGTGGTGATGTTTTGGTCTGAAACTCTCTTTCACTGAGCTAATATCGATATGTCCATGTTTTTGTTGGTGTATCAAAATTACTATCTACCTGTAACATACCTACCTAACGATATTAATATCAGAAGAACTATATATTTGTTATACTAACGATCTGTTTCTCGATATTTACATCGCTATTGAAGGTGAACAGTTCAACCACATCACCGAGCCTTCCTCAGTTTATCAAGTTTATCCTAAGAATCCTCAAATGAAATTGTTACGATGTATCCATGTATATGTACGATACGTTCTCCACTGATGAGTGAAGTTTGTTGTTGCAGCATGAATTCAAGATAGAGGATGACTGGAGTCCAGGAGGAGGCGGTCTAGTCCAGTCGAGGTCGCAGGTGATCATCCACGACCGTCTCATGTCCGACGCCGTCCTGGGAGGCGACAGCACACCTATCAAGTCTGAACACTCATACTGCAGTCAGCTGTCCAACTCTTCCACTCCGCCGCCTATCTCTGGTCTCATCAAAGATGGTAAAGTACCACTTACACTATCATCCAGAGTCTAATCCGCGTGTGATCATCCATGTCAATTAGGCCAGTCATTAAGCCATAAAAACGGCGTTAGGTCCCAAAGAATGATTTTGTGTATGTTGTTGGGGTTATTGAGGTACCAATAGTGTAAAACCAAGTTTGATGCTTCGAAAGACCTGTGCTAACTTTGTGGTGGTTGGAAAAACTCTAAATTTAGTGGCTCGAGCCTAAGTGGCTTCCAGTATTCCACGAACTCCTGCTGGGGATGTCGAACTTACTCATCTTCAGATTCCTCCAGTAGGTACCTGCTCTGATCCGTGTGTATCTTCCACATCCTGTGAACCCGCTGGTACAGGGTACTCCCGCCTTATAGGTCCATAGCAGTGTGAATTAGAAGTACGTTCCAGGAAAGTCCCGTAGTGTTCCCGGTAGAAGTCCCTGTTCAATGTTCTTGGAAGAACGAAACACTCGGATGGGTTCAATCATATTTCACGCTGATCATTGGTTTTATTTTAATCGGACTTGTTCGAAACATTTCTTGAAATAACGTCGAAACCTTACTCAAACATCTTATAATACAGTTCGCGAACTTTCATGGTAAGTTCGGATTCGAGTTTGAGAAGAAGAGTTTGGGTTTCGAGTTCGAATATTTTGGAATAAGCTTTTCGAGTTCGGTTCGAAAGTTCGTGATTTCGAATGCACCCCTATGTAATATATATTTACGGGTGGTGCATGTATGGAAAACGTCATACAAAAATTAGGGAACAATATAATGAATCAAATTGGCAAACCATTTGAATAAAAACTCGTAAGAGGGACTTACAGGATGTGCAGATCTGTGAAGCTATCCGGCGCCGGGTGCGGTATTCCTTGAGAAGACGAGGGGGCCGCATTCGCGAGAAAAAGCCGCCAATTTATTAGTGAATTTACTCGGCAATTTAATGTATTTGATCGTCACCACAAAACTACTACCCGACTGATTCATTAAATGTTTGAATCAACAAAAAGCTGGGCTGGTCGCTGCGAAAACGTTAAAGGCGAGAGACGAGAATCGAACTTGGACTCAGGACTGTTACTGATTAGATTAATTGGAAGGCGTTAGGCGATTAGTAGAATCAGCGCTACTACTGGAGCTCGTTGTAATTAACAATTCACATGGCGGAAACAAGGTTTATTATAACCCTCTTAAACATAGAAACATAATATTATATTTTATTCGAAATCAGCACAAAATGTTCTATAATATTATTAGGGAATTCCTATTATTCTGCAATATTTCCTATCACCAAATTGGTTGAAACGATTCTTTGAAAATTCGCTCATAAATCAGTTCCATGACTGGAACTTTTCTTCATGACGCTCTAACTTAGGAAGAATATGTATGACATTAATATTTCAAAGATGACCAATGCTATACGTTATTATACACAATATTCAATAAGTAATTGACAAAACTATTTCCAGGATTGTTGAAAAATGTATTTTAACAAGATGGAGGGTGAGTTTTTTACTGAGCTCAGAATTTGAATTTTTGCCTATTCATGTTCGCATTACTATAGAAGTCACTGATAGGTAGATCGTCTGCTGGAAATCTATTAATTTACACTTAGCATTAATTTACTGTTTGAGGTAATCCCCAGGATCTACATTCATAAATTGCTAAATGATCTATAACGTACGTTAGTAATTCTGGGAGAGGACGTCAAAATTGGTGTAGAGGTTGTACGTAGTACAGAATTCAAAACTATATCAAGACTTTGGAAGTTACTCCCATATGCTGCTATTATGCCATGGATCAGGATTATGACATTTATATGCATAGAATACCATGCGGAGATTTCGCATAAGAGCCAACTGGGAGTTCCGGTGGGTGGGATCTATGCATTTTCGATTTCAAATTCGGATTCAGCGCCCTTGAAACCCCAAGTTTTAATTTTCAACTCGAAATGTTCAATAGGTTGGCTGTAAAACGGGTGCGCCGCCAGGCCCCAGGCGGGCGCTTGGTGGGTGACGTCATCTGTATATTTTTTACGTCACTCGTTTTCGCTCACTTCCAATCATCGGATACCCCACATATATCACCTTTTTGGAAAGCTAGCACTGAAAGCTTTCAGTTAAACGAATAAAATGGAACAGCCGGAATTGTCCTTTTTTTGATGAGATGAAAAAAGTGGAATGATTTTCACTTATCCATTAGCAGTAGGTACATGTCCATGTTCTTTACAAACAAAATTTTGGTCGAGTATAAGTCCTAGGTACTTGATGTATTCTACTTTTTCTAGTTTGGCACAAGTGCATATTAGTGGTTCCGAGTTACAGTTTTCAAAATTCACTGTATATATTTTTTTTGAGGAGGGAAATTGTTCAAGGTTAAAATTTGGTAACCATTTCATAGCAAACCTATGTGAGATATAGTTCTCAGGTTTTTTAAAAAAAATTTTAAGCAACGATTCCTAATTTGATTCTGAATTTGCTAGGCAAACACTGTTTGCCTTGTTTGCCCCCAGGCTTCGCCACTGCTGCCAAGTTGGGTGGGCAGTATAGCTTCCTCACTCATGTTATGACAATTAAGTACAACGAGATTCATAATAATTTATTTTTCATTGGTTTTTGTTCTATCATCACACACTATCACGGCAGTCTCACTGTGAAGATAGTCGCCGCTCAAATTTATGCAGCAAGGGTCTCTCACTAGTCCACTCTCAAAATTTCAAGTCAAAAGACCCTACATTGCTGCCAATAGCGTGGTACAGACAAATAAAACAACAATACATATCAAACTTACTCCCATGTGCCATTTTCATGTGAATCTTCAACCTCGAAACACTGTACGCATGTTTCTCGGTTATTTACTTTTCAACGTAGGTATACAGGCCTAGGCGCATCTATAGTGCGAAGTGAGACAATTGCCATGATGTGTTGGAATGAAGAATCCACTTCTGAGAGTATGGGAGTTGTTTCACCTCTCAATAGATGGGTCAAGACCTGAGAAATCGAAATCCGCAGAACATTCACTTAATATGAAACTGGCGTAAGTATAGGTTGTTTGAAAAATCGTGTTTTTGTCATTTATATGTATATGCTGACTTAGACAAAGGAACCCTAAAAATTCATTTTATTTCCAGACGTAGAAGACGATTGTCTACTTCCAGCAGTACCTCCTAAAACCACCAGTGGTCGTGTGTCTTCTCCTATCCCATTCGTGGTCATCAAGTCCGAGCCAATGAGCGGCGCCAGCTCTCCAGCATCATCATGTCCATCTTCTCCATCCCCACCGCCTCCTAGATCTGTCAAAGCCTCGATAATCTACACCGATATGTTTCTAAATTCCAAGGTAAATATTCAAACCGTACAGTGAAACAACTGAAGAAATTTGCATTGAAAAAGTGGAAACAGCTCAAGGTGTAAAAATGTGGCGGGACTTGAACTCTCCATTTCTCGTTTAATATGTCCAGTGCTGTACCAGTTGAGCTACGGGTCCTACACAGGCTACAGGTGCCTCTGCAGACATTGGGGCTGGCTGCAGCCACTGAGAATATAATTTTAACTCCTCCAACACCCTTTCGTTCGTTGACAGGTGACCCATAGTTCCAAAACTATCCTAACCGTTTGGAAACGACTTTTTTCTATTTGATGTGTGAAAGAATGGCCCTTTGGAATATAGGTAACAAAATGAGTAATAGTTCACATTAAACAAATAGCATTATTTGGTTGGAAAATGAATAATAAATCAATAGTGTAATCTCAAATTCCACCGAAATTCCACCGGTGACCATAATAATTGAAAAACTATATTAAAAAGTCATGAAAATGCCTTCCGTAGGTACTTGAATCAAGTACCAACATTTTGTAACATATAGGGTCATGCATGACCCACAATAGGCTACCGCATTCCAGTATGTAATATTGCTTGAGGTTAAAGACAATCGGGGTTGTTTGTTCAAAAACTTTTAACATGAAATTAGAGAAGGCAATGCTAATTTGCGATTTGAGAGAAGAGCTTGTGACGTAGAAATACTTCACTGCCTCTATATTTATATCTGATTGAAAGAAAGCAGTAGTGATCATATTCCATACTGAAAGAGGCGCAAATCAAAGCTCCGCCCTACCTGCGCAAACTTTTGGGAGATTTTCGCCTCTTTAACGTGCTTTACCTCTATCTATTTACCCATACCTACGTATTGATCATAATTATCCCTGTATTTCAGCCTATGAGCAAAACTCCGGTCAAGCAACTCCCAACTACCACTATGTTGAGCAATAAAAGTCTTGGCATGAAGAGGAAGCACCAGATGATCTCAGCTAATATTATAAAAATTGAACCATCATCAACTTCCAGCACACGTATGTTGCACTCAGTCATTGGTAATTAAATTTACAGTACCTACTGTCACAACGCTGTTTTGTAACCACAATTATTGAATGAAAATCAACTTTAGAAGTACATAAATTATTAAATTGGGGATAACGCGTTTGGGTGAATAGTGATGATATGAAGCCAAGATCAACAGCATGTTAGGGGGAAACAACACAGCGCTTTTCGTTACCTTCAGATGTTCGAAATCAGAAGTCAATAAACTTCCAATAATCCAATAATCCGTCAATAAACTTCCAATAATCCGTTCTACAAAAAATAATGTAGGTACGTAGAACATAATTCATTTCACATCTCTTCTTTAATGCCTGAGTCACAAGGATTTTACAAGTGTCCGCTTCTGTGGCTAATTTGACAGTGTTTTAGGCTAAATTTCCTCGCGTAACAGAGATTACTTCTGGCTGGATCAGGTATTTACCTACCTACTAAGAGATTTTTAATCCTAATTCCCAATTTTCAACTGTTTCAACCCCTTTTCATCAAGAACAAAACTATATTATCACAATCCGAGTTCATGTTTGGATTCAGCACCCCCGAACACATGAAGTATGATGGTCCCGAGCGGGAACACAAAGTAGGTATGTACATTGAAAGTTGTTTTTATTTTACAGTTTTAAATCGTCACTCAGAAATATAAGCCAGTCCAGAAAAGTGCTGCAAATTATAAAAGAACGGTTTGTTATTTCCTGTATAGATCGCCCATCAACAAAGATTCTATTGTTTAGGTAAATAGTAAAAACCTACCTACCTTCACAATTATTTCTTGGGGACAATGAGTTGGACTTCAAATTATTATCATCCGAGAGTTGTGACATTCATTTATAACGAAATTCAGTAACTTAGGAACCTTATGAAAGTAAACAAGAAACTTTTTCTTCCGTCCAAACCGTAAGTCCTCACAGGGAGTGAACGGTTGATACCAAAATGCTCTGCGAGGTCCCATTCGTCGCTAAAAATTGTGTTCTATTCGAAATCGATGGACAAAATATCCCTTCCTCTTTGAAGTTTTCGAGCTAGGGGATGACATTTAAAAATGTCATTTAAAAATGTCATCCCTATTTTCTATCCCTTAGAGAAGACTGTCGGTAAGGCCAAGGTTTGGGGCACAACTAGACCCCCAATTGGGGCTGGCGTACCAAATTTCATTAATTTTGGTCCAAGGTAACTAAGGAAAGTGCGACGGGACGACAGTGTGCGGCGGATGGACGGATTTTTTTTTTTAATTCGATCGAAAAGTGAAACATCAAATTTTGAGGGAGGGCTAAACCATTTTTTTCGTAATCGATTCCAATGGTTCATATTGAAAATAATAAACCAAAACCGCTTGCATTTTTTCCAGATTCAGCGACCTCGAAAACCTTCAGATTTACTGCCATTTGGCTAGTTGGTACATACCTTGACCTTTCTTTTCGGTTTATTATTTTCAATAATGAACCTTTCGAATAGAGCACACAAAAAAAGTTGATGCTTTAGGTTTTAGGTACCTACATACCTATAATCCAAAATCGAATTTTAAAGAAATCCGTCCTTTCACCGTACGCGACACTTCGGTTAGTTACCATGGACCAAAATTAATTAAATTTGGTACATATACCGTATACCCTCCCCATTCGTGGGTCTAGTTGTGCCCTGAGCCCCGAAGCTTGGCGTTACCGTCAGTCTTCTCCGAGGGGTAGAAAATAGGGGGTGAAATTCGCAAAACGCCCCAATAAGCTCGGAAACTTCACATAGGAAGGTATATGTTCCCATGAATTTCAAATAGATCGCAATTTTTAGCGTCAAATGAGACCTCGCAAATCTTCCCGAGTAGGCCAAATCCCCATTCAAAGATCAGCTGATCAAATAGATTTTTCATTTTTTTCCCCGAATCGAAGTTCCTGTTTACTTTTATAAGCTTTCTTAGTGACTGAATTACGTTATGAAAGAGACTACAACTCTCGGATAATAATAATTACATGTAGATACCTACTCATCAGACACAAGAGGAGAAAATTTCTCCACTCAGTATTTAATCAGTATTTAATACCAATTAGTTTAATTACTTATCAATTACTGATCATTTTAATTATCAGTATTTAATAATGATAGTGAACCTCGCGATATAATTACGGTAGGTACTTACTGTATACAAAAATAGGATCTTTACAAATGATAGGATCTTAGGATAGGATGATAGGATCTTTACAATCTTTATTATACAAAATAATAAACCTATGCGTAATAATTTGCAGCGTTTATAGCGTGAATAGCTGTGTAATCTTTTTTGAAATTCTTAATTAGAACCCTGTAGAACTGTAACACTTCAACACTATCTTTGTAGGTCCTCCCTAATATATTAGGTATGTGTGTAATGCCAGACGACATCCGACCTTAGGAATGGTATGAAAATCTGACCAAAATGTCATACCTAGGTACTATCAAAAGAAAGAATGAGTTTATTGAACGACAATTTCGGAATGCTTTTAGGATTCGAATTTGAAATTTAAAGCTTTTTTAGACTTTGGGGGGAATTACCATCTTAGGTACAAAAACATAGCTACTTATAGTATGATCGGAATCATCGCGAAATTCCCTGTATAAATAGCCCATCAAATTATTGTAAAATTAGGGCAAGTTGTGCCTATAGGTCAAAAATTGCTTTGAAACGTTTCCCCCCAAAAAGTGCTTCAGAACCTAGAATTCGTTAAAATTCGCTTATTAAGTCATACAGTACGACTGGAACATTTCTATTCGAGGTTCTGATTTGCCCCATTAAATTATGAATGATTATGTTTTGACAGGCTTTCCGTTACCACCAACACCTCCTTCTTGCGCATCTTCTGATAATGAAGGAAATGTGTCACCACTTCATCCATCATCATCGGATCGGAGTCTGTTCCTCTCTGGTTCCACCACAAGTCGGCAGCCCATACAAACTCCTCTCATTAGTTCTCAGCCAGTAAGTCACGAAACTATCCCTAAATGGTATTCAATATTATTGAGCCATTGTTAAATTGGGTACTTTCAGGAATAATTTAATTTGTACTTTTTCTGATCTCGGTGACCTACCATATTCCATTATTTACGATGTGGCATAGTTGGGGCGAACACTTACGCTACAACCACGGTGACCACCTCTAGGAATGTACTGTTAACTAAGGGAGTCATTTGAATGACATAATCTTCCAAAGTTGATTTGTCTTATTATTTTCTTTTGATCATACATCAATTCCCAAATCATACACTATTCTAACAATTGATCCAATCCTAAAATGGACGATTTTCAATAGGTAGCTATGTCCATTTGTCCATCCCTATTGCGCAACCATGTAGTAAGTAGGTATGTACCTAGGTATTACACTGGTAGGAGGGGGGTGGATTTGGCAAACTTGCTGCAAAAGTTGCGGGTAGTCATGCAGCAACATCGCACTGTACAAGTAGACACCAAGCACGGTTGTTTTCTTGACTTACGCCACAGTGGCGCCTTGGCACCCTGGCGAAATTTACCGCACCAACATGTAGAATCCTTAACGTTGAAATCTGGAAAGTATTTCTGGTCATTACATTCCCAAATTTGCAGATTTGAGAAAAATAAATAAATGTGCTAAATGGCGCCGCGGTGGCGCCATAATTTAAGAAATACATGCTTAGGAAGTAACAAGTCCTCGGCAACATTCATAAATTTGTATTACATAATAATTCGAGAAACGAGAGAAGAAGTGCCGTGTGGTTTTCATCATTAATCAGTTTTTTAATAATCGCATTCCTGTTGCTTTGGGTCGTGTAATATCGGGATTCTTTAAATAATTCACTCAATTTGGAGCACACGTTTCATACTGTTTTATTCAGTGGAGATCGGAACAATAATAATTTCTGCATCGACTTCGGTTTCATGGAATACTAACCCGCACTACACAGACTGTCTGTTTAGCGCAAAAAGCACATACATTACAGGTCGGTTCACGTTAAAATATTATTTGAATATACCATTTTGAAGGTAATTTAATCCTCTACAACTTCTTCAGAGTTTCACTGTAAAGGTAGGTC
The DNA here is from genome assembly GCA_030264115.1 of Lygus lineolaris. NCBI lineage: Eukaryota > Metazoa > Arthropoda > Insecta > Hemiptera > Miridae > Lygus > Lygus lineolaris. The sequence continues at coordinate 54,944,715 of JAEMON010000001.1, forward strand.
TACACGGCGAGAGTTCTTGCCATAGAG
>JAEMON010000001.1:54945741-54960107 GCA_030264115.1 Lygus lineolaris
CAATCGATTTGGTGGGTGATTCTTATAGGAAATTTCACGCTGCATTGAGAATATACCATAGGTACCTATGTTCCTATGTTTGAGATAGTAATTTACACCAAAAACCTCAAAAACACGTTTTATGCGATTTCTGAAACTAAATTTTCAAAATTTGACCCCTTGGAGTACTCCAAAAATTCTGGCCAACGAACTCTTCCTTTCTTCTGATATCATTGACATTTTGAATTTTTTTCGGATTTTTAGCTCGATCCCTCGGTCAGATATTATCGTCTGGATCGAGGCTTCACACTACTTTCCACACCCGTAAAAATCTGAAAAATGGCTATTTTAGCTGATTTTAACGCTGATTTCGCCCCTCAATATATTTTTGTGGAGATGAGGGGTATTGGAACTTGTTTCTACTTGTTAGAAGAGTAAATCCTGTGAATTTCATCAAAATCGTTAGAGCAGTTTTGGGGAAAAGCTAAAAAAATGGGCTAAAAACGACGTTTTTTCACCTATTTGGAATATTTTATCCAACTAATATTGACCTGGAGGGATGAAATTTATCCTCAGACATGAAACCAATCCTCTATATCGGAATTCTTTAATCATTTTCGTAGGGCCGCAATCGTGTTCATACACTACATACATACATACGTACGGGCTACATACATACATACGGGCTTACATAAATTTTCCCAAAACGTGGAGAAAATTGATCAGATGTCGATTAGGACCGTATGAAATGGGTTCAACATTTTTTTATATACTTACCTAAAAAATTTTGAAAAATTTCCCATGGAAATCCGTTTTGGACCATTCTCAATCGATTTCTGAAATTTAACACTTAAAAAAAAAGTAAGTAGGCACACTTACTGCTGACAATATCAATCAGATCCTGGGAATGGCAAAATTGTAATAATCAAGAGAAAGGATGATTTAGTTGGCCAACATTTTAGGTATGTGTGACTGTCACCGCTATTGTATTAGTCGAAAATGCCATTGCGCTCTAGCAACTTGTTTCACTCAGGTGAAACTAATCGAGACTGCTCTCTAACTAAATGCTTAGCCGCTAGAACGAAAAGTTTGTCAAATAACTTGTGTTGAAAAACAGATTTTAGAAACATTTTCATTTTTGGACGCGGATATGTCGAAATCTATTGGTCATCGAAAAAAACTGCCTAACCTCATCTTGTAGGGAATTTAATCTTCTTCCATTTGATATGGTCGCTTTTGAAGTTGCGACCATTACCAGCCGTGCTATGAGCGAAAAACCAAAAGTACAAAACTTCTCCACTCCCTCCTCCTCATTCCCTTGCTACTCCAAACACATTCCTGAAGTCAAAAATTCTGACGTCAACGATGTTGTCTACAACCCCTTTTTTGGCATTCGTTGAGTGGACTATTTTAAGACTTCAATGGAATTTCCCCTTTGTTCCTATATAAGTGTAAAAGTGTATTTACCAATTCTGTATTGTTCTGTCTACATACTATTTACTCTGTGTTGTTGACGTCACTGTTATTTTTCCTTGTAGAAAGGATCCACGGGGATGTTATTGCTCACCGAAGAGGAAAAGAGAACGTTGGTGGCAGAAGGGTACCCTATACCAGTGAGACTACCTCTGACAAAAGCCGAAGAAAAATGTCTGAAGAAAATTCGCAGGAAAATCAAGAATAAGGTTAATAACCTATTTGATAGCACTAGGCAAGAACCAACTACATGAAGTAGGTACCTCGGTGTTTTGTTTTGTGGATTATATTCCGCTAATTCGGCACTTCAGCGAAGTTGTCACCATCGATGTATACACGTCTTGGGCGGGTTTAGGTTCGGGTGTTCTCCAAGTTAAGTGTAAAGTTTTCCATTTCAAATTTCAGGGTTTCCATATCAAATTCAAGGATTTCATTTCCAGTTCAAATCGAGCCGGCAACCATTAATTTAAAATGGAAAGAAACCTTAAATTTTAAATGGAAAAACCTTACATTTGAAATGGAAATCTCAAATTTGTCATGGAAAAGCTATATCTTGTTTAGTCCTGGTATTATCTTGTTTAATCGTGTAGCTATATCTTGTGTAATCCTGGTATTGCACTGGCCTACCTATTACAGATACCTGTTACACGATATTTTGTGGGTTAGCCGCTAGACGGTCCCCTTTAAATTTGAATTTAAATGTGAATTTCCCAAACCACGGATTTCTCACGATCTAAACATTCGATTTCTCTCAAATTTGGAGGTAGGTAGTTTAGGGTCGGAATGACGATGATCTATGAATTTCATCGCAATCGAATTAGTAGGGAAACCAGTCATGAAGCGTGAGTTTTTCCCTCTCGAAAATTCGTTAAAACGGCAGGTCTAGCTGGACATTTTGTCAAGAATGCATTTCCACGGATCGCTGTATGGTCTTTGAATTGCTATTAGGAATGTTTGACGAATTCAGCATTGACTGGGTCTATAAAGCAGAGAAAATAAATTTTGTTTAACTGCAAAAAAGAAAGTTTTTTGTCTACAACTTTCTGGCGGTCTGGTTTTCAAGTGAAACATGTATCTACTAACAGTACCTACAATATACATCCATAGAGCTTAGGAAATCTAGTTTTAGGCTACATTAACGCATTTTTCCTTGAAAACGTTCGATTTTCTTATCTCTATGGATCCAAATATTGTGTAAGTATCGTACTTTCTCGGTCGATGTTTAATTTGAAAACTAGACCATTTGCAAGTTGGCGAAAAAACAAAAAAGTCAACATAATGGGGAATAATCTCAGCGCGATGATGTTTGTCAGTCTAGAAAAATATTACCTATTCATTAAAGTAGGTATCAGTTATGATCTACGACATTATACGAGAAATCTATTCAGTGTTGGGGCATACGCCCGTGCCTATAGTGAATGCATGCTGGTAATAATGTTACCAAACTTGGTAGACCTTATTAGGCACAGGTACCTACCTATAATGTTCAGTGCCTAAATGTCTATTATTAACTATGGACAAGAATTGAAATGTATATATTACCCTCCAAACAACATGTTTGTTTAACAGATCTCTGCTCAAGAATCACGGAGGAAAAAGAAGGAATACATGGATGCGCTTGAGAGAAAAGTCGAAATCCTTTCTACCGAGAATGCAGATTTCAAACAGCAAATTTGCTCACTTGAAGATGCTAATTGTAGTCTAACATCCCAAGTGAATAGATTACAAAACGTCATAGCTCGCTTGGTAAGTAAAGTAAGTTACAATCACACAGTTGATAGATATACCTCTTCAGTGAATTTATTTGTTAATGTTCTGTACCTATGCCTGCCCAGTGCACAGCGGCCAACTTACTCCAAGCTATTGTGCATATTGGTCCGACTACCAAATCCAACAAGTCCACTGCTTTTTTTAGACCTAAGTTTGATCAATATGATACATATTTTGAGCTTCACAATATGGGGGTGTCCCCCAATTTAGTTAAAATGATTGAATGCCTCAACAGTAGTTTTCTTGGATGTTTGTGGTTTCAGCTTGGTTCTGGTCTCAAGTGGGTCTTCAACGGGGGTTCCTCCTTAGCCCCATATCTCTTTGATATTTTTATTAGGGGCCAAGGGAGTGATATACTTCAGTTTTCCCCATTCTCAGCATATTTTCGGCCTGTTTTGATGCGGTTTGTGGCATTATTGTTATGAACTGAATCACTCGCGATCACACAATCAACAAGCGCCTATTAGGTGTGTGCATTGCATTAGGTTGCATTTGCATTGGCTCCTTCCATTGTCAGTTGCCGGGTCCGGGAAGCCGCCATGGTGGGATGGGCCTGGGGCCGGTCGGGTGACGCCCGGCTGGCTTGGGGGAGCGCGTCTGCACCCTCAGGTCACCTCATGTTTTTTTTCCTCCTCTCGTTGTCATAGTAACAATATTTTTTCAATATTCACTACATATCTTTTCAATATTCAGAGTCTTGACTGTGTATTATATACTCTTCTGTATGGCAATACCGAAAATAAAATCTATCTATCTATCTATCTGTAAGATGGATCAACTGTGTCTTGCCAACTGTGAATCTTGTGAAAGGGGCCTTAGTAATTATTGAGGCAATTTTGGGCACACTCCCTTGCCCCGTGCATCATAGTTTTCCCATTGCAGTAACATCGTTGCTGTAAATTATTACACCTATGAGTATGCCTACTAGCACTTTGAATTGGCCCCCCTCCCCTTTCTCAATTGAAAATCTCGTCCGAAATAATGTTTTCTGGATATTCAATGAGTTTCCATGATTAGCTGTTTCGAGTGAGAATGAGTTACGTACTCACATGGTGGCGAAAGTCATCCAAACCGAGTAGCCGCCATTTTAGGATGAGTAACCCCTGGTTGGATTTATGAAATGATAGAGTTTTAGAATTTGGCTAATGGAACAAACTTCCTGTTATAAGTGATATACAAATTAATGTCAGGGCTCAATAGTGGGTTTATATTGTAGGTAGCTTCTGTATTTCCCAGGTAGGTGCCTACAAAGTATTAAGGACTTATATTTTCTTCATCTCTTTTTCAAGGGAGGTGTAAATACAAGGAATGCTCTTAAATAGAGCATAATATGGAGTCAGATTCCAAGTTTCCCACAATGCTGTATTGACATGGTGAGTGTGTATCTATTTACCTTCATTCCTTATCCATCAATCGAACTGTACTTTTTCTGATTTCGCCACAATATTACGAATTGAAGGTCTACTCCTGAGGAAAATCCTCTATCTAGATTCAAGAGAATCTAATAACTATAGCCATCAGCGAAGTAATGCTCTCTGAAAGTTGGTTGATTCTCCCAGCAGGGTGTGTTGTTGGTACCTATTGGAAATATGTTGCTTCATCATCGCCTAAGGTAGGGAAACCTTAAGTTCGTGCAAAGTGATAGAAAAGATGTCCTTGCAAATGTTCACTTCCTTTTTCGTTTCGAAAATTCGAAGAAAATGTAGGGAAATTTAGTTATTTTAATTCGAAGAAATTTAGAACAGAGAATGTAGAGTAGGTAGGTACATAGTAGAGCGCATAATGATGAGCTACACTTACCTACGGGATGGAAGTTGGCCGATTTTTTTCCTAGAGTTCTCTTTAGCATTAGGTAGGTAATTAAAGGAGAAATTTCAATTGGTTTGTGGAGAAGTAGCCGTTATTTAACTTTTCTTTCGAGTACCTACCTACCTAAATTTTCTTCCATGAATTCTCACATTGCCCTTGTGGCACAATGACCAGTCTAAGGTGTTAAAGCAAGGATGATATAATGAACATGGCAATGGTGTAGTTATATATTTTGTATATCAATTTATCAAGATCACTGTTCGCCATCTTCTTGTCTATCCCTTGTGCATGGATAATATTAAATCCATTTGCACCAATTATAGTTTCTTGACTATCCAAGTTAATGTGACGTCACTGTTCTTATGAGCATCTCATCAAACCTTTCTAAGTTTCTTCAAATCTTCGCAGATTTTTCAGCACTAAAACTGAGCATCGAGATTTTGTTTTGAAATTACCGCTGAAAAAAGTTTACCTTCTTAGCATTAGGTATATACCTAGAAATCATGGCGCAAGTGGGCACCAACTTGGTACTTACAATTTTCTCTTCTGTTGCAGGTAAGGAATTGAAAGTGGATTGGTAATTGGATACATGGTTGCAATATTTTGTGAAAAATCATCATATCAGTTGATAATGTCTGATGGGAGTACTTATGGATAATACTTAGGTAGTAGGTAGGTATGTGCTATTGTTTAAACCGCACATACTTAGTACCTATCTATTTTCATTTTATTATAGGTACTCATCTGGTCATTATTCTTCTTATGAATGTGTTGAAAGTAAAAATACATCAATTCGTCCCCCATTTTGTAGCAACCTACTTCAGTTGAATAATATTCGTGAACATTCCGACCGCAATAACTTTAGCACTTGAAGTGGTGGGAACATGAACGAAACTTACCATAATTTCCTCCCTTTTCCCCATTCTGTGTATACATTCTGCATTTCTTACACATGGCCAAACCTGCGCTCAGGTGTAGATTACAAACCAGGTGTAGTTTTAACATTTAAAGAAAATTGAAAGTTAACAAATGTAGATTGAAAAATCAGGTGAAGATACAAATACTGCCACAAGCCTATAGTAGTCTTCAATTCAAAATTACGGCATTTTTATGTATGTTAGTAGCACTACCATAGAAGGTGTATTGATGGCACAAATTCTCGCCGTTGCTGTTTCCGTCCATTGTGCCTGACTATCAACATGAAAACTTGGTAGGCACTATCAGCATTCTGTTCATAATAGCTGTTTTGTGTGTTTAGTCAATATTGATGTTGTTATGTGTTAAGGGGAACCAACTATCATTCGTTTTATAGTTTATTATATGGCTGGTACCTATTTCCAACTGCCGAAATATACATAGGAAAGGTACCTATTATCACATGAGTAATCATTTAGCTATTACGTCGAGTCATTTTTATGTTGAGATTGGATAGGTAAGTAACCACATACATTCCTAGAATGAAATGAATAGTAATGAATTAATATTTTTTTGGTCTCTAGTCTGTGTCGCATTTCAATATCTACAAGGGTTTGAATGATCACTCCAAGAATTTATCATCATTCTGAAACGCCCTCCAAAATAGTGCAATTTGTTGTAATAAACCCTATAAGTTGTGGTAGGTAGTGTGCAATAATTTTTCGACACACGATACTGTTAGAGCAGTTCTTGATCCATTTAACTGTTGTTGAATTATTTTATTGATCTCCCAGTTGTTATTGTTTCATTGAATGAAGGAGAGAATGTAAGAAACCATTACATGTTAGCAAGCAAGGGGGAACCGTGGATGTGGAGGACGTGAGATAGGTAGGTATGTGTTCAGCTCTGAAGATTCAAAATAACTTGTAGATATTTATACCTATGAACCAAAATAGGTTGGTAACAACTTCGGTTTTCCTATCAGGTTTTACTCGTCAGTTACCTTACAATAACAGGATTTACCTTTTTACTTTCCTTACTTGATATTGAAGGTAGGTACCTACATACAAACAACATACAAGACGCCTCTTGCTCAGCTTTATCTCCTATGACATGGATCTTTCTTCGAGGTTTATAAGAAGGGAAGTAAAAATAGCATTGCTTCTGAATTATATGTTTTCATTGCAACTACTTACTAAAAATCAAAACCCTCAAAGTACCTTCAAAAAATTCATAAAATGCATTTCAAGTCTCCATTGTTAAGGGGGTATTGCATCTCTCTTCCCAGTTGTTCAATTTTTTCTGTTTTGCCGCACACCTAATCAAAAAATTGTTCATAGCAAGTCTTGCTGATAGTCTAATATTACTTTCATGAAGATGAAGATAAAATTTAAATGTCCCAAAATTTATAATCCAACTTTTTTGTGGATGGGTTTAAAACAAAAGGGTTACACCTCTTCAAGTTAAGTAGTAATACAGTATGAACGCCAAATTTTGATTCCTGTAGGTTCAACGGTATAGATAAAAACATGGAAAAGCTAATCAAAAGTTCTCAAATGTCTGGTTTAGAATAAAAACGCGGGGTATCGGGTTTTACACGAAATCCTACAGCCCGGAAGTTCGGTATTTTCGCAATAGATACCGCTGCAATCGACAGGTTACCCTTTTGGTACCTGTTCTGGTCAATGACTACTCACCCATGACCCTCGAAATGGAGGGCCACGGTAGTAACCCGATTACCTGTCATTATTCACTCACTATTCGGGGTTTTCATTGGGAAATAATTTCAGGCTTGTTATTTACCTGTCATCGTGACAATAATACGGAATTGTTTTGATCATTCATATTAATGTTATAGGTGAAGGGATGAGTTCGTTAAATTTCCTACCTCCCTAGGGCATTATGCAATTTTTACAGCAGATTCATTGAGTGAAAAATTGGTCTGGATAGAAAATTTTCCTGAATTATCAAAAACAATCTTCTCACAAAGGTCTCCCAGGTATTGGTTTTAGAACGGGAAGTCCGAGTGGTGAAGTGTGTGAGAGAGAAGTAGCTGTGACAGAGAAGACACCTAGTTCCCTCAACCACTGTTGGAAAACCAATTTCTTGGCTGCTATCATTTCAACCTTTTTAGCCTCTAAATGCAATACCACCTTAAGGGTGCGCGGACGCCCGGCTCGAGAACGGCCTCAACGATGCCCTGAAACCTGGTTTTTCATAGGTTTCTTCCAGTTTTCTCTGGATGGGATAAACTTAAAATTATGATTAAAATCGTAAAGTATGTAATTAAGATTGTACAACATACGTAAATCGTTTAATTTTCGAAATCACAAACGTGAACAATAATTAAAAGGATTTTGAGCTGCGTCGGGGCATCGTTGAGGCCGTTCTCTAGCCGGGCGTCCGCGCACCCTTAAGGGTGCACAGGACTGCTGCCTTGGGAAGCGCCTCAACCATGTCCCTACGCAGCTCAAAATCCTGTTTATTATTTTTCACGTTTGTGATTTTGAAAATTCCTCGATATACGTATGGTATACAATAATAATTACATACTTTACAATGTCAACCATCATTTCAAGTTTTCTCTGGATGGATAAACTTGAAATTATGATTCACATCGCAAAGTATGTAATTATTTTTGCTTAACATACGTGTATCGAGGAATTTTCAAAATCACCAACGTGAAAAATAATAAATAGGAATTTGGTCTCCATTGGGTCATGGTTGGGACCCTTCACGAGCCCGCCGTCCCGCGCACCTTTAACCCAAAGTTATTGTGATAAGCCCTGGACGTAGCTGTACCATGACGTACTTAATTACGTTTCAGAGCAAGAATACTTGGATTATATTCAGACTAACGGTAGGTATCTCGACAAGTTATACGAATACGTTTCCTGCCATAAAGATATGTTAGGTAGTTGCCAAAAAAAGATAGGTTCAGTTATGTTACTCCGTGTTAGTTGCCATGCCAACGGACTCCATATTGATATACTGTCCTGTCGGATTTGGATGGCAGGGCCTACCAAAAGTGGGGGAAGTGGGTTTCAGAGGCTGCTACCACATGTTTAGAACCAGTATGACCTTAGCTTATACTCTCATACTAATTAATCTCGTAGTTAGAAGTGTGAAAAGGCTTGTTGTGGTGACCTGTCCTCTAGTAGTTTGGATGCCCTTCCATCCAAATGCAGCAGAACAGTAGGTACGTAAGTGTCGACCAAGTTACGGAGCGTAATTCCCAGCGGGACAACAGTAGTCCTTGTCAACGGGAAAACCTCCGTTATAAACACTAACATTGCAGTATTTATGTTGGTGCTGCTGATCTTGATAAAACTCCCTCTCCTCTCAGACTCGGAGCCCCAGTTTTTTATCCATGTAGGGCCATTATGCAACCTTGAATATTGTTCTCGGCAAGTGATGAGCCTCGAAGTGTTGAAGGGTAGCATTTGAGACGAAGGGGAACTGGCATGGGTAGGATTTTTGCATTTTGAACCTCAATATCTGATTCAGCGCCCTTTAAAACCTCCAGGTGCCAATTTTCAGCTTAGTTGGCTCAGAAAATGGGTCGAAAGGGGGATCGTGACGTCATTCAGGTTCCACAAAAGCCCGCCCAGACAGGGGGGGGGGGGTTTCGGTGACGTCAGTTAGGTTCAAATTACAAGACCCATTTTCAATTGTCGGATACCCCTCCTATAAAGCCCTAATCAAGATCTTTCAAATTATAAAATAAAAAATAACCATGCAAGTTCCCCATTGGGAACCCGCAAGTTGTCCACAAATTGAAAGACATTCCATACTTCTAATTTGTGTCGTTCAAACTAGTTATATAATTAAAATGTATCCAAAATCTTTTCTTAACTGACATTGAAGGGAAAGAGAGTAGGAAGTAGAGTGTTGTTATTCGAATTTTGTGCAATCATTTTGTTGTTATGAATTGAACCTTGCAGTAATTGGGGAAATAACAATTTATCTTGTGTACCTATTTCTTTGAACTGCGAATGAGATGTATTGGTATAAGACCCAAAGTTGGGTTCATTTGGGTAAAAGATTATAAAAGTTGAAAAAATCCCAAGTAAATTACTGTATAAATATGTTACTCAACTTTTCAATCCAAGAAATATTTATTTACGTATTGTTGACGAGCACACAATAATTTCATTTGCTGTTTTTATAACAATCGGTGTTATAACTTGTAAATATAAAATGTACCTATTTTTTAATGAAAAACTAAAAGTGTATTAATAAAAATGTGTAATTTTTGTACAGGTTTTGTAATACATATTATATGAGTATCCATTCCGTGTTACCAATGTTAGTAATTTAAATATTTATTGTGAATGTATTTTCAAGAGCATATAATATATATTGTTTTCAAGAGTTGTTCAACTGATTTACTTTCAATGAAAACGGTGGTAAATAACACATTAGGTACTTATTTTAGCTGTAGAACTTGCAGTTTTCCCAGGGTGTAACATTTTACCTTATTCAGGACAACATGTGTGTGTGGAGCAACTTTGCCAGGCGTATAGTTCCAACTGTATGACAATCCCTTGCTAGATTTGCCTTTGTTGAACCAAATTACTGTTGATGATGCGGGATAAATCGCTTTCTCACTGGGGATATCTGATCGTGGAAATGCAAGATTTTTGTATTTATTAATTATTCCAGTTATCGGAACAGTTTATTTTATAAATGGATTTATTTTAGTTAGCTACGAACGAGTCACTTATTAATGTCATTGAAGTAGGTATTACATTCTTTGTCGACAGTGATGGTCACTGAATAAAAATTATTTAAATTATTGTAATGCTCTTAAATATTGGTTTCCCATTTCCTGTATGTTTCTCCGCTCATCGGTCATTTTGAAGCTGGTATGCCAGATTGATGATTACGTGGATATTGGTAATACAATGCTAGATTTTTTTTCTTCTTAGGGGTGTAGGATATTGGCAAGATGCCGCCAGAGAGGGTTTTCCCCTAACCAACTTAACGAAGGGGGGGCAGCGAAAAAGAAAATGTCCTTCCCTTCAACTGAAGAAGAAATACCTTGGCTTCAAAAAGGTTTTTAGAGTCATGAATTTGATCTTTATCACTGGAAAAAATCATGTGTGCGCTCCCCAGGTCAACCAATTTGCCTGCTTTTGGTTAATTATTTTCAATAATGAACCTTTGGAATCAAGCATGAACAATTTTTTTAACCCCCTCAAAATTTGATGTTTTAGAATTCAAGATACGCAGAACCCAAAAATTAAATAAAGAAAAAACGTCTGCCAAGTTGGGTGGGCAGTATATCTTCCTTACTTTTGTAACATGGACGTATAGCATCAGTGAACATTTCAACGAAATCTGTAGAATAGTTTCGGAGTTAGGCGCCTGCCTATGGAAATAAATTTCAAGTTTGCGCATGCGCAGTAGCCATCACTTATCTAATTGTGACGAAATTCATAGGTAATTGTCTTGGAGTCATCCGTCAACTACCCTCCAAAATTGAGCAAAATTCGTCCATTAGGAACTGAGAAATCGCAGTTTCAGGAAATTTAAGTTAGCGCATGCGCACTCGCTCGTAATGGTCCGATTGCTATTAAATTATTAGAGAACTGAGTAGGGGCTACCCCGTAGAATCTCTGAACATTTCAATAGAATTGGACGAGTAGTTCCGGAGTTATGGCTATATAACCCATTTCAAAATTGCGCATGCGCAGTAGGTATTATTGATATAATCGTGTTGGAATTTGAAGGTAACTGTCAACCTCCAACTACCCTCCGAATTAGAGAAAAATCAGTCTATTAGGAACAGAGAAATCGTAGTTTCAGGAAATTCACGCTTGCGCATGCGCACACGCTACTGGTGGTACGGTGGCGATGAAATTAATAGGGCACTCTTTGGGTGCCAACTCGCGTAATCCCTAAAAATTTCACCGAAATTGGTCGAGTAGTTCCGGAGATACGCCTATGACAACAAATTTCAAGTTTGCGCTTGCGCAGTAGCTATTAATGGTCCAATCGTGACGAAATTCATAGGTTATTGTCTTGGAGTCAGCCTTCAACCACCCTTCAAATTTGAGCGAAATAGGTCAGTTAGGAACTGAGATACAGGGGTTTCGGGAAATTCACGTTTGCGCATGCGCTCACGCTACTAGTGGTCCGATGGCGATGAAATTGATAGGGCACCGTCACGAGGCTAATCCGCACAATCTCCGAAAATTTCATCAAATTCGGACCACATATTCATATAGTTTTGCCTGGGGAAAGGAATTGACCACCGACAGACAGACACGGAACCAAAATTGTTCAGAAAGCTCTGAAACTTAGAAAGCAAGTGGAAATTTTGATTTTGGAGGACAAACATTTTTTTTTTCTTGCACGAATAAATAGCTTCCTACCTTCGGTAGTGAGGAAGCAAAAATGAAGCTGTGCTCGGTATTTATAGGAAATTCTGCTCTGATTCCAAATGTACCTCATGTTCCTATACCTAGAACAGCTAATTAGCTTCGATAATTTGAAAAAAAACCTCAAAAATTCACATTTTTGAACATGGAAACCACTCAATGTGGTTTTCAAGTAAAGACAAGTTGGATACTGAGACGTCGAATGAGACCAACACCAGCTCACCAAATCATTAACCAAGATTTTTGGTGATTTTTCAGTTTTCCATATTCTTGACTTTTCAGTAATGAACACGGAAAAATTAGAGCAAATGGAAAATTTTGAAAAATCACCAACAATTATGGTTACTGATTTGGTGAGCTGGCGTTGGTCTCATTCAACGCAAACGTCTCAGGTCTTCAACTTGTCTTTCACATGAAAACCACTGTGACCGGTTCCCATGCACAGTGAGCCTCAACCAAGTTTGACTTTGGAAAAAATGGCGGCCAAACCAGTCTTCGAGGATTTGTTCAGGATGTTCCACTGAATCTCTAAATCGGAACCGCTCCCCATCTCTTTTTTTTCTTTTTTTTAGATATTGGAAATTATGATTTTACACGATCAATTTATTTTTACAAGTATGACTATTACTCACTAGAGGACTAGGCAAACAACAATTACATGAGGTGATACCATTTTCAATGCTCGTATTTTGGCAAAAAGACCAATATCTTCGTAATTGGGCATCTGTGGTAATGGTCTAGTATTTATTGCCGTATTGTTTTCTCTCAACGTATGCTGACAGGTTGTACATAATACTCGTGGAAGATTTTTGGATTTACAGGACTAAATTGCATATAATATTTTATCACCAACTTGTTCAAACTTTCATTTATCCGGAAAAATACAATTTTTAATTTTTTGATAATTCTTTGACTACAAGCATCACACACTTTTCTTCAATTTTCATCATGACCACATTTATTGACGGGCATATTGTTAAGTTTGATTGAAGGAAATTACCAGACGAACACCCTCTTAGTTTCAAATGATCGAAAGAGCAAAAAAGTCCCATTCATGCAGCATGAGTAGATGAGCGAATTTTCGAAGAATGATTTTAACCGATTTTGTGAGTGATTCTTATTGGAAATTTCACGCTGATTCCGAATATACCATATGTTCCTATGTTTAAGATGGTCATTTACAACAAAAACCTCAAAAAACACGTTTTTTAGCGCTTTTTGACTCAAAATTTTCAAAATTTGACCCCTTGGAGTACTCCAAAAATTCTGGCCAACGAACTCATCCTTTCCTTTTATATTATTGACATTTTAAATTTTTTTTGGATTTTTTATCTTGATTCCTCGGGCAGATATCGTCTGGAGTGACACATATATAAATATATGTTGTTCAGTTGATTGGGAATGAAGTACACAAATATTAGGTACACAAACATTATGAGAAAAATAGTTTCAAAAAAGAGATGATGCACACAGAACGTCATCATAAAACTGTTGTCAACAAACGCTCTGATGTACAAAATTTGAGTAAATGCTATGCGAATTTAATACATACCAAGTGGAAGAATAAACCCCCAGAGCACAATACCTCTCTCAACCAATCTACCTGACCGGAAAAAACAGAAAAAAACCCAAAACCATTGAACAATAGACCAGACCGTTAGCCATCTCAAAGTAATTCGTACCTACCTGCCTTTCTACCTAGTACCTACGGAATTCAAACCTCCCAAGCTTTAGTGCAGTAGACTTGTTGGAGACAACAACTAGGCCACTCTGTTTCCCGAAAATAGGATACCTATGTCTGTTATCCAGTTCTTCATCACCATCTCATGTCAACTCATGTAAGTAAATTACATATAATATACTCATACTTATCATCCACCAATATACTACCATAGTCAGCATAAATATACGCTTCAGGTAATCATAATTTCTAGATTTAAAGATTTCTAGACAGACTATTCATACACTATTGTTCACACGTACCTATTTTCTGTTGCAATTGTAGATTCCTTGAAAATTATGGCATAAACCATT
>JAEMON010000001.1:54961107-54972838 GCA_030264115.1 Lygus lineolaris
TTGCAATAGCTTCATTTTTTTAATATTCAACAGGAAGAGATATGAAGATAAGTAGAGAGAGCGAGAGAGAGAATGAAAGATAAGTAGGGGGGATGAATGATGGATGAAGAGGTAGAGTGAGGGAGAGAGGTTTCAGCCTGACTCTCTAAGCTAAGGTGTAACAAGCAAAGCCAGCGGAATGCCGGGTGGTAGCTTCCTTTATTGCTCTAGGTAGAGTAAATGGATAAATCCCCATGCATGGCTTATGTAGGCGGAAGAAATGTATTTAGGATCTTTGGTAAAATGTTGGTTTGAATCATAAAAAGAAAACCAAGGACGGGAGTGAATGATTTTGAAATTCAGCATGTTGATGTTACTCCATAAAATTGTTGAGGGTAATGTAGTCCAGATCCTGTTTTGCTTTCCTCAACAACGTTTCGGCTTCTTTTCTGTAAGAAGTGTACCTACCTACATAATTTATCCATCATAGTTTAAAAGAGGCTAATAGCATTTTGTATGAGATATAGCTACGCCTGGAACAGGCAACTGAGAGTACCTACCTACAAAAACAATAATGATTGACCAGCCAGCATGAGCCCCCTACCTATGTGTAAAGGTGTTAAAGAGTACATTCTGTTGAGTACTTTACATGCTTTGTTGTTGCCACTTAATGAATTGATATTAAAATCACCCATAATTACAATAGGTAGTTCACATTTAAATTCCTACCATATATTAGAGGCGTTTCAGGCCTTATCACCTCATAAGTGCCACGGGACTATCCATGTTAGTTATTCAATTGTGCGACTTTCAATTTTTCTTCTTCATTTGATGTGTTATGTTCATGTGCGTAAGCATATGAGTCATTTTGTTGCATGAAGTAGCGTTTTACCTATGATTCATTATATTTTGTGAATGAATCGTGAGTCATTTTGTGTAAGTAGGAGTCATTTTGTTGCATGAGTCATGAGTGTATTTTGTGTATTTATGTTGTGTGAGCTATTTCGTCATGGGTCATGAGTAATTTAAAAATTGTAGTTAGGAATAATGACGAGAAAAAGCAGTTTTTGCAAAAAAAAAATTTGGCAACAACCTATTGCACGGCTACAACGTTATTGACAATATCCCAACAAAAACATTCAGTCAATACTTGAGCCAAGGGCCACTAGAGCACGGTTGCTAAGTTGGGGATTTCACCCTAGATTTAGGGGTATTTTTTATTGGAAGGGTTTTTTTGGGGAACGTTCGGGGTTTTTTTAGGGTTTTTATTCTTCAAGTCCGGGAGAAAAACCCCAGTCTATTAAGTACTTTCAACCTATTTTGTTGTACCTTGAGTAGTAAATAGTGGTAGTTATAGGTACCAAGTTGTTCTATATAACTGTTTTACGGACCTACCACCTGACGTTGACAAACATTAAACCTACATAGCATATTGTATAGGGTGGTATGCGGGTTGAACTGTGTCGGTGGTGTCTAGATTAAGCGGCTCTAGTGGGCCTTGTGAAGTTTGGTGGTAGTCCTACCTGACTAGAAAATTTTCACTTAAAACTATGATGGAAAAATATTTACAAAAGACTTTGAGACAGAGAGAGATAAATGAACGAATATTTATATTAAAATTGAGCACAATATTATAAACAATTCTTCTCAGAAATGGGAATTCACCAAACGTTAGAAAGTTATACAACAGAGTTCTGGAGCTGTGTGGCCTACCCAGAATTTGCCAAATTCTTACTCACTCCTTTGAAGAAGGATTACAATAGGAAGTCTCACAAAATAACACTTAAGAATAACAAACTTGATAAAGAAGAGAAACTGGTTTATACTATGAGAATTATACGCTCCGAGTACCACACTTCTAAATTATGTGGGTTTAAGTTTATACTCAGAGAATTATACGTGCCGAGTACCACACTTTTCCAGAGGAATGTTCAGGTGGATTTAGGAAGACTGATTCCTCGTAAAGCTCGTCCGCTTTGTTTGAGGTGTTTCTTCTTAATACTACTTAGTGACAGAGAATTTAGTCACTTCTTAATACTAATAAATTACTGACGATACTGCGATAATGTCTTTCGTAAGTCCGTCCACAATTACATTAACAAGTTGTCTGAAGTTCCTGTGGCAGAGGATTCAGCCACTCTTCTTTATTTACAAATATATATAAACCGTGGCAGAAAAATTTAGCCACTTCTTACGGTATCATATTTCTTAATCAATGACGTGGCAGAGACTTTAGCCACTCCAACTATCCAAATTATTATTGATTCAGTTTAAGGTGATCGTGCACCGGTCAGCAGTCGAACGCCTCCTGCTCAAGATGGGTAACAGATGAACTCCCGGGTAGGAATAAGGCCGAAAATGTGTAGAATGGGGAGAAAGGTTCTCCAACATCCAACCCAGTCTTTAGATAATCAAGGTGACTGTATACCAAATTTTGGATAGGTTTTGAGCAATCGCACAGCAACCCTGGGCTGAAATTTAGTGGTGGTTTATGCTAATGGCAATGGTTTCCAAACCGGGCTTGACTAATTGTTCTCCAGTGCAGGAAGTTCATCCGCCAGGAAGTGGTCAAGTGTCTGACGACTCTGGGGCTGTGCACCCGCCCATGGAAGAAGGAAACCGGTGAAACTTGGTTGAGGCCCGCTCCGTTAGGGAGGGGGAACTTTTTGCGCGCCGGGGGCGCATCTATCGTGCACTCGGCGAACTAGTTCGAGCAGCGCCGTGCGGAGAGTTTTGGTACCACGATGGTGGATGTACCCACTAGATGGAAGTCGGCTCTTGTGTGAATTCGTCCCTCCAAGGGAGGGGAGACTTAGCGGCGCCAGGGGCGTTTATCGAATTAGCTTGTGCGGTGTTCCCTGGAGAATGATCATACTTCCATGAGGTAAAAACTGGCTGTCTTGTTTCATAAGGCTGATGCACATCCTAGGAGTTGTTCAATACAGAATTACATAATTACTACAAATAGGTATATGGCTATCTATACAATTTAGAATATGCTAGGAGCTTGTTCAATGCGGAATTACATGGTTACTACGAATAGGTTACAATAGAATCGGAAGTAGATAAGCTGAAGCTGGATTACAAGTTGTGGTTATGAAATTAGCTCGGTAGATATAAAAGAACATAATTCGGTTTCTGGAGTGGCTAGGTCGAGGTATCACACTCTTCCCTCTTTCCCTTGGTCGATACTATAATGTATCGACATTTGGAGATGAAATTAGGTGAGGGAGGGTCGAGGTATCACACTATCAATCAACAAGTATCGATACTTCCGACAATATCAAGAGAAAGTATCGATACCACGATAATATGGGATGTTAAGTATTGATACAAATATCGGTGGTATTGGAAGAAAAGTATCCATACCCCGATATATCGGAAGTATCGCAACGTCCCTATATTTAAGGGCCTTCCTACATCTGTGTTAAATCCTATGATGAAGTTGCCCCTGTTTCTCAGCAACTGCACTACCTAGCGACTTGATTTTTTTTTTGTTTTATTCATCAACATCTCCTATAGTGGTGGAATGATTTTCAAATGAAACCGATGATGTTTTCTATTTTTCCCGTTCGTTTTCCCGAAACCTGTTTTTACGTTTTTTGTGTAGTGCTTTTATATTGTTACTATTCTAGCTAGATGCCTGAAAACAATTCAGTAGGTAGTGGATTAGTTCTCGATCAAAACAAAAAAAACAAAAACATGATCGGTCAAATAGTTTCCGAGATACAGGGGCAAACACGGCTTTTTAGTGCAACTTTCGAGAAACGGAGAAAACGGGAAAACAGTTCTGGAAGCCGCCTGGCACCGGTGGCGGCGCTCACCGGAGTGATTGCACTCCACGAATGGTTTTACGTTCATGAAATTGACATGGAGTATTGTGTGTGTTCTCATATGTCCATTATGGATGTACTCAATGGTCAGAGAAAGAGTAAACAACAACAACAACGTTCTTATCAGTTTGTTCCACAGAGTAACGGAGACAACTTATGGTTCAACTGGTTTGTTAGAGACAAGACAACAACAACTGGTTTGTTCAGAAGAAGCGCAGCCGCTCCGGCAGTTGAAGTTTCAACTTTGACCGCTATTTCCAATGCTTCTACTTATCCGAACCCCAAACATATTGGTATCAAACGAATCAGCATGAAACCTAGATTTTAAATAAAATATTTAAAAAAAAATGTCAAAAAATTGTTTTTCGGATGTAGGAAGGCCCTTAAGTGGATCGGCTTACCTCCATAAAATTTCGCTGTGAATCTGCTGTCTACGAATCTCTGCCGCCATTTCTTTTGGATCACAGATGTACCTACATTCGTTGGAGAAAAGTGAGTCATGTGCAATTTTCCCTCACGCAGCTCAGTGCATTTCAAAAGCCACGTTTCCGCTAACCCCTCATATTGTACCCGCACGTCAATGAAATTGCCGAATATCTGAGTGCCCGATTGAGTATTGACATTTCCAGAGTCGTCAGCTTGTGTTGAATTACCGTCAGTACCTACGATTTGGCGAATAAAGTGAGTATGACCTACTCTACCGCTGCCCACATGCACATCATCCATCCCTTCAATATTTCCATGCAAATCATTCGTTGATTTCCTCACAGATTGTTCTTTGTCTGTATGCTGCTGTGCGGAATGTGAGTTTCGGAAAAGGATATAGGTATACACGACTACGTTCACTGGGACTGCACGAGCGCCACTCCACGGATTTTGCTAGGTACCTATCACTCTGGTAGTCAACCTGTCAACCTCTCTAGATGTGCAATTTCGGTATGCTCTCATTGTCAGTGGCTCCCTTTGATTACGCAAGGAAGACAGTGGCTACTATTCAAGTACAGAAACCTGTGTCACAAGTCTTGTGAGCTGATAACCATTGAAGGAGGCCTACATGCCTGTGGATCTGAATCCCCAACTAGTCGATTAAATGAGAACACGGTATGTAATTGGAACAATATCAGTACCAGAAACCTCGTCGTGACATACCTACCTATCGGTCACACAGTACCTATGTGCTTCTTTTGTCTTGTTCCCTTCCCTGCCTTTTCGTTCTTCCTGCCTTCTACGTCTTTTGGGAGCTCGTCAGTCATTCAGGACCGTTGATTGAATTTTGTATGAAAGTTTTGATGAATTAGAAGTTTGTATATGATTGTAGATCTTCAAATTAATTCAATTGTAGATTTTCAAGTTCCGCTCAATTTTACAGGTATTTTGTTCGCGAAGAACAACAGCCAATTTTAGTATTGTGGCTAACTT
The DNA here is from genome assembly GCA_030264115.1 of Lygus lineolaris. Classification (NCBI taxonomy): domain Eukaryota; kingdom Metazoa; phylum Arthropoda; class Insecta; order Hemiptera; family Miridae; genus Lygus; species Lygus lineolaris. Next base: position 54,966,339 of record JAEMON010000001.1, read on the forward strand.
CCATACTTGTTGAATATTTACGTACCTACTTAGTTAGACATTATTTATTCTTGTTGGTGAAGAACAATAGTTATTTTATTTTTGTGGCGAAATCCCACACATCTCGAATATTTTGTACCTATTTGCTGTGATGGTATTTGCCTGCCTTTATTGGGCATATTGATGTTTTTTATTTTATCAATTTCATTGGTATCACTTGTACTGTAATTGAAAAGAGGCCATATGTATGTAACTACCTATATTAATCTGCGCAAATGTGAATAATTTCCACTCAGCTTCAAAAATCTGGTGAGACTTGAATAAGTTAAATAATAGCAAGTAAGCGGCCATTTTGTTGCAGGATAGGAAATTACTCTGAAGGCCAGGCAGTGTAGGCGTTATATGCTGTTGGTGCATCTGGAATTGAATTTCTAATAAATAAGTTTTTGCTAAATTTCGAATTCTGCGTCTGATCGAATTTATTGAATACCGATACCTACCTGTAACGATCTTGGTTTGCAATTCGTCCCAAATTGTATGGCGCCCAACCCAATTCCTATCTAGAAGGCGACTCTCCCAGGAAGGACTCGTCGGATTTCCGCCCTGAATTTCCCCACCCTGCCTGGTGTCAAGTCGCTATTAAATTACTACGTAATTAAAAGTGCGACACTGGTAAAAATTTAAAAGCACCCAACAGGTGCAGTGCGACTATTGATGGGAGGGAAAGGGGCGCGACTAACGGATGGTTAAAAAAAATCCTGCTGTGGACCGTATAGGAAAAAGAGAGGAAAACAGCTATTTTCGTAACTCTAATTTTGGCCCTCCGGGCTCAGGGTATTTTCCTGGTGATGAGAGGTATTGGATGTTGTTCCATGATCTTTGCAGATCAATACATAGAGAAAGTAATAATTTTCAGCGTTTCCATGAACCTGCCAGAACGAGAGGTACAAGAGAATATGAAATAAAACTTCAACAAAATAATATCGACAAATATAATCTTCAACTTTTTATACAAAATATCCAAAAAAAATAATTTACTGTGGGTGATTCACATAGATTATCAAACAATTATATCATACAGCGTGAACATTATAAAAATTAGCCAAAAATACTTAAGCTTCATGCAATCACATGCTTTCAATAAAGCTACGCATAATAATTAGTTGTTCATCTATCAAAATGAATGCATCTCAATCACAAAAAGAATATTATATCCAGGCACAATTCCTACTTAAATCACAATGTGTTCTCATGGTTATCAGTCGAGAAAGCAGTACCTAATAGTTTTCTTTGGTTTGAACATATTAACAACAATGAACCAGTGAGTGGATTAAAGAGAGAATAGTAAAGATTGCGCACTGGTCACAACACTAGAAAGATATTATTATGGAACTCATCAGTAAGTACTTTAAAATGAAAAAAATTTGTAAATTAAACTCACCTCCCCCCTTGCTCTAAACAGTAGGCCAACAGTTACAACTTGATTCACTTATCTTTAGCTAGGGATAGGAACACTTGTTCTAATGAAATGTCACTCAACGAGAAATCTTCAATTTCTTTATACTTTGACTTCATGTCGAGCATCATGTCAAACATGTAATGCAGCTTCACAGATTTCGAGGTGATATGGAAATTGAACAGTCCCTGAAAACGAAAAAAACACGTTAAATTCTACAACTTTCTCTCATTGAATGCTTTCTCACATGCTTGCTACCACTCACATACCTACTCATCCTATCATCCCTTCCAGGGGGAACTGCTAGCAAATACGCAGTGAACACATTGCTCATTCTACATGCGTGAGAGTTTAATAGGTATGTTCTTACAACAAGTAGGAGAAGCTCCGGAGAAGCTCAGAGCAAGCTCGTGAGCCATAAAGCTTTTGGGGTGATGAACTTCCATGTTCCAACACGGAAGTGTTTTGTGTGTGAGTGCTTCTACAGGGCTCCCCCGGAGCTGTCCCAGCAATCTCCAAGTTTTCCTTAGTCCCCAAACTTTTCTGGTTGTTTTTGGTGTGACCAAAGAACAAAAATATGCGAGTAACAATGTAGGTATGCGTTAATCTGACACTGATGAAATTCATATGTGTGCGTGTGTGTGTGGCGGGGGGCTAATGAACACTGTGAGCATTTTGCGTTTGGGCATTTGCACAGTGGTACTGTAAGATAGAGCTCATGATGGGGATATATGTAAATGTTGTCATGACTCCACTCTTGTTGTGCTCACCCTAGATAGCAAGTTTGGTTGAGCGTAGAAACTGGCATGATGGGGGGAATTCAAATATGGAAGCCCATCGAAGTTGGTTGTCTTGCCAAAGTTTGTGTTAATTTATTGAAATTCGCACACCATTCTTCTTTATTTCTAATAGTACTCGTTGTCGTGGAACGTGTGTTCTGTGTTGACGTTTGACATGCTGACTGTGTGACTTTTGTGATGCAGTGGTTGCCATTAAAATGAGCTAGATGAAATGCACATTGGATCTTCACGAGGTCGGTCCCCAACTACCCTAGGTTATATAAAATAATTTGTTATAAAACAATGTATTGATTTTGTAGTTGTGAGGGTGATGGAGTTTTAACATGTCATTTGAACTGGTAGACTCTCGATTCTTGAACCCCTATGGCAGTTACTTAGGATGATCCAGTCTGAACTAAGAGCATAGTTTTCCCATCCCCCAAGTTTCAAGAAAGGTAAGGCGAATGTGAACTCCATCATAGCAGGGAGTATTCATCAGCTTAGCTTAGAGGATATTCAGAGCAGTTGGTTCAGATCTGATCATACTAATCACCGTATATCCTAATCGCCGTATATCCCAATTGCTGTAAGAATCGAGACTCTATCAGTCTTTACCGTCACATTATAGAATAAAACGTAAAATGGGACTAGAAATGGAAGGAGGAGACAATTGTTTATCTCCCGAGGCTTCCCCTACCACGTTAGACTCAGAAGCTCAGCAGAGTAAGTAATTCCAATAGGTACTAGGAAAGCTACCAAGTGAGCACTCTACTATGTAAACCAACATAGATAGAGAAATTAGCGAAAACTTCTAAATTCTACAACATTACTGTACCAATTTATGGTGATGAGTGTTACTTACATGTTGTTTGTCCTGCAGTCGAATATGAGGGCTGAATGTTTTTTCTATCTTGGACTGAATTTCGACAGCTTGTTCTTCAGTACAAGAAAACACCAACTTGACAAGCAAGATGTAGCCCTGACCATACACAGTTTTCAACCGAGGAACTGTGCCAATACACTGCATCAATCCTTTGACCATAATGGTAAGTCGCCCACACACTGCCTCGCATTCGTCCATACTAGAATGAAATAAATTGTAATTATTGAAGCAGGATTTCAATGGAAACAATCTCGATAAGACTGAAACAACATTTGGTTATGTTGTGAAGGCTACTGGGCAAGGAGGGAGGATTCAATAACCTCCCTAACAGTGGCGAGGGCGCCAGTCATCGACGGATGCGGCGATGACTAGAGAAAATAGTGACGAAAAATTAAAAACATTATTTTTCCATTTTCGGGGTTTATTTGGAGGCGGTGGAGGTCGAGAGGCAGGAGGGTCTGAAATGTTAAACGCACGCGGCAGAGAGGCCCCTCTAGTTGCCCCCCAACCCCTCAGCACCACAACCTAGGAAAGGGGAGGAGGCGCATCTGGGCTAGACCACTTTAATAGCGTGAAGGAGAAGTGAGAGGGAGGCTATACCAGAGTAACTCCTCTGGGATGTGTACCGTAAGGCAAATCCCAGTTATAGTCGGTTCCGCTAGGCATGCCTCCTCCCCCTCCCGCCATATCCCCGACTCGCTTCCACATCACAGATGACAACATTTTGACCGTGTGCATCGAATTTTTTCCGCCTAAAATCCCGTGTTTTCACCAACACCAATGAGACATATCCATGTACTCGAGTAGATACATCCTAAAAAGGGAAGTTGTTGGTGAGATATAAATCCTGAATGAAAGAAGAATTTTATGGAGAGTATAAATCCTGAATGAAAGAAAAATTTTATGGAGAGATCATTGAAGCATTTTGGATTTTCAGGGAAAATTGAGTATTAAATTCGTTCTATATTAATCTTAGGCACGGCCACAAGAGTCATAGATTTGGTCCTAAAAATTTGAAGAAAAAACTTTTCAATGGCTGACTGAAACATTTTCACATGCACCTACTTTCGATCACTCGAAAAAAACGTCACATCTCGCCAATGCTACCTAATATAAATTAATAATTAAATAGTCTACAAATGACTTCTCTGAAGGGGTGAAGGGAAAAAAAAGATGGGGAGGACTTGAACAGACATTCCATCGTTGTGCCACGTGATGTAGCTTCAGATGGAATATGTATTGGGAGTGAAAATGCGGCAGGAATCTGGAAGTTACCTTGAGTGGGGGTTGAGGAGGAGAGCATCGGTGTTTGGCCTTTTTTCATTCATACCCTCACAGTACTGTAGCGTTGGGGGAGATGCCCGTTCCATCTCCTTCTAGGTCCATGATTGGGAACTTATGATGAGAACAGAAACGATTTGCTTGCTACGGATGGGGCGTTCCAGCTGGAACCGTTACGTGGGACCAAGTGTGTAGGGGGGGGGGGGGGGGGGGGGGGGGGGGGGGGGGGGGGGCAGTTAAAACACGTCTTGACACGTTCACTGCGTTAGGGATCGATTGGCCCCAAGCGGCACTTCCATATATGCGGGAGCTGCTGGATGGTCTGTCACTATTTGCGTTAGTGTTTAGACTACTTTCCCGTTCAAAGTTTCTTGTCAAATTATTAACTGACGACATCGAATAGCCAGTCAATTATGGGAAAAAACACGTTAGGGGTCAATGACCCCTCAACGCAGTAGTGTTGAGAGGATGATTCACAGTTCGGGGTGGGGTCAAAGAACCCCCTAGCAAATAGATTTTACATTGATCCAATCTTCATTAGGTTTACAATAATTTATGAATATATAGAACGGAATGATTTGAAAAGAATATTGAATCAGTGAAATGTTTTATTGAACGAAAAAGCATCTAAAACTAGTTATACAAGACGAAAAAACGCAATTTTTTGAAAATTTGTCCATATTTGTTGGGAAAAACGTCATATTGATGCCCTGCTTTGTTTTAAGTAGAGGTACATTTACTTTGGAGGAATCATATGAATTTTCTCCAAAAAGATTCCAGTGTCCCAGACTATAGGCGTAAGGTATGAAGAGTCACTGTGGGGCAGTTCCGCATCGGGTCAATTGACCCCCTATCCCACTGTGGAAAAGTTGCAGTTTTGAGCTCTGCAGTTAACGTGTTAATAAAAGGTCTCAGCTGGCAAGTACCCATTAAAACTAAGAGTATGTGCTACTTAGGAATGGACAGGGAGCAGTAAAAGTGAAAGTGACCACGCGAGAGCTGGGCAATTGGATAAATTATTACCTGTGTGAGGTTATGATCACAGTTTGACCGTTTGATTCCCTGCAGTGTTTCAATATCGCCCAAATCTTACGTCTTATAACAGGGTCCACTCCAGTCGTTGGTTCATCAAGGAGAACAACGGGAGGGTCCGCAATCAATGCCAGAGCTGTGCTCAGTTTCCGTTTATTTCCACCGCTGTAGTCTTTGCAAGGGCGGTCACAAATGTTGGTCATATCTGTCAAAATAAGAGATGAGTGAAAATCCAAGAGATACCAACTGTACTTCGGTACCTACCAAGGAAACATCTGGTCTATAGTAATCCATAGATTACATTGAATTTAAACCACTGGGTCATGAGTTGTGGCGGTTCGTGCATTTTCATATTTGCGCATGCGCAGTGGCTAGGACTAATCCGAATTGACGAAATTCATATGGGATCATCCAAGACCTACACTAGAAATATCAATAAAATATGAGCCAATTTGGACGATTGAGTTATAATATTATGGTAGTTCGTCCGTTTTCATGTTTGAGCATTTGCAGTCTCTAGGACTGATCAAAATGCGACAAAATTCATATAGGACCGACAAGTGCCTCAATCATCATCAAAATTTCAGGGAGTTGGTTTGTTCATGGAGTATTAGTGGTACAGACGGTACGTATGTAGGTGCCACATACACACATTGCGTATGTGGGTGCCACATACACACATACTCGAGTAGTATCTGAAAGAGTAAACATTTCGATTATTTTTCACTGATTTGTGTTCCCAATAGGGTAAGAGGCCCAATTGTTGCCCGTCTTCGGAAGTTTCTTCTTCCTGAAAGGACTCAGTCTGGGTTTTTTTCGTTGTTAACCCTTGAAATTGACACAGCAAGATCAGCTGTTCAATCTACGAACAGTTTGATACCCACAGAGTAGAAAATAAGTTCATAATATGTGTTCAAAATCAAGAGGTCGACGTGGCATCGAATTTCCTTCTGTTTCAGTAAGAGAAGGTAGTCTCATTCATACTGGTTTATTGACTTCCAGGTCCCTTTAATAACCTTTGTCGATTTTTTATGAATTTCCGGATTGATAGGTTAAGGGCCGGTTTATCAATTCTCTAGTTAAATCTCCA
>JAEMON010000001.1:54973838-54998110 GCA_030264115.1 Lygus lineolaris
AGTACGAAATACGAAAATTCAATATGGCTGCCAGCAAATCGGCGTATCACGAGAGATTTAAATTTTAACGAGAGCTTCGGATCTCCAGTCAAAGATAATCACTGATTAGGGATAGTCAGCTGCTAAAGTGGATTGATAAACGGGTATGTGCGAGATAATCAGAGATTTGACTTAGTCAGACTTTATTCGGGTTTGCAAATGTGATTGATAAACCGGCCCTAAGGATATAAAAGAGGAAGCCCAGAAAATAAGCTCACAATATCACTAAATAACGATTGGTACATTGACTCTTGTACCCCATCATTGCTCACCCAAGCAATGGTTGGACCATGTGATATTTTGGAGGCATCAATGGTCGCCATCTTTTCACTATTTAGCTTCATCACTACTGGAGGTAGGAAACCATGTACCTACTCGTGCAAGAAAAAAAAAAAAAAAAAAAAATTTGTGTCCTCCAAAATCAAAATTTCCTATTATTTTTTACGTTTCAGAGCTTTCTGAACAATTTTTGTTCTGTGTCTGTCTGTGGTCAATTCCTTGTCTCAGGCAAAACTATATGATGTTATGGTCCAAATTTGACGACATTTTCAGGGATTGTGCGGATTAGCCCTGTGATGGTCCCCTATGAATAACCCCTGCATCTCAGTTCCCAATTGACCTATTTCACTCAAATTTGGAGGGTAGTTGAGGGCTGACTCTAAGACAATCACCTATGAATTTCGTCACGATTAGATCAGTAATAGCTACTGCGCAAGCCCAAACTTGAAAATTGTTGTCATAAGCGAAGCTCCGGAACTACTCGAACAATTTTGGTGACATTTCCAGGGATTACGCGAGTTAGGCACTAGAGGGTCCCCTATGAATTCCATCACCATTGGATCGATAGTTGCGTGTGCGCATGCGTAAACGTAAATTTCCTGAAACAACGATTTCTCAGTTCCTGATTGACCTATTTTTGCTCAAATGCGGAGGGTTGGAGGTTAACAATCACCTGTGAATTTCGTCACGAATGGATCTTTAATAGCTACTGCGCAAGCGCAGACTTTGTTGTCATAGGTGTACCTCCGAAAAACTCGACTAATTTCGGTGACATTTTCAGGGATTACGCGAGTTAGGCCCTAGAGGGTCCCCTATGAATTCCATCACCATTGCACCGATAGTAGCGTGTGCGCATGCGCAAACGTAAATTTCCTGAAACTACGATTTCTCAGTTCTTAATGAACCAATTTTGATCAAATTCGGTGTGTAGTTGGGTAAGTGGAGGCTGGTGCCAGAAAAGCAAAACAACCTGGTGGTGGCGCAAATCAAGCACCATTAGAAAATCCAATATCAGCAATATTCAGTTCAATATGTAAATCTGTGTGGCTCCGATCATGGTGCCAGAGCGGCTCCATGACATAGATAGTGGCGTATGAGACGCCCAAAATCAAAAAGCAATAAAAAATCCAAGATTAACGAGACCAATCAAGTAAATCTGTGAGACTCTACGCGTGGTGTCAATGTGACACCACAACCCCGGTGGTGGCACCTGGCTGAGCCTGAAAAAATGAGTAAGTAAAACTATGACATTGAGATCTTAAGAATTATCACCTAAAACGTCGATCCACTTTTGAGTGATATTTGCTAATTCAGATGATGGCACCCCTCTGAGACGACCAAACACGGAAAGCAGAGTACGAGCAGATAGTTCAAGAAGGAGGCCATCAAGTTGAGGACAGTAACCAAGCCGCTTCAAGTACTGGAAAATGCAATAAAAACTAATATCAATAAAAACAAATCCTTGTAATGAAATCATGAAAAACACTGGTTTTAGTCACTCTGAATTCAACAAGGGTAAGGCAAGTATTATAAAATGTAATGTACATGAATGATCTTCAAATAGGTACTTCACAAATATTCGATGGGCGATTATAGAGCAAAAGAAAATTGCCTAATTGGTACAGGATTTTTAAATGCAGAAAAACAAATTTATAAATAAGCAGCTTTTCGGAGTTAATAGATTCATCTGAAATACTTGTTAATTTGAAGTAACCGCTTCATTACTTAGTGCTGTAAATGCATCTGGTGATTATGATACCCTCATATGATACCTGCCCAATCAACGCGCATTTATTGCACTATGTTACCACCAATTTTTAAAAAATATTAACATGGATTACTCTCAGTGTTACCAGTGTACACTCAGTGTTACTAACGAAATTTTGGTATGTCAGCCTCTAATTTACGTTTCTTCTCAGTTATGTCTGCCTGAAATATCCAGGTTTTTTCCGTCAAAAGTATTTAAGCAAGAAAGGGGGAAATATAATTGTATATAATTCTTCTATAATAGGTAACTACTATAAATGAGTATTTTTTATCCAACGGATGGCCATCAAACCAAATTCCAGCGTTTTTACTATCCTTACTTGACCCAAATGGTAAAAGTATTGCAATCGGCCTGAAAACCTATTTCTGGCTCAGCTAGTTTATTGTGATCATGAAATTAGTTACCTGCGTTCTATTTCCTGATAAGCTGTAGTTCATGATCCTGGCATCTCCCCTGGTTGGGATCACGCTACCAGTAAGCATTCCGAATGTAGTGCTTTTCCCAGCACCGTTTACGCCCAATAGGCCAAAGCATTCTCCTTTTTGGATAGTGAACGAGACATCGTAAGTCGCTGTAAGGCTTCTCCGGAATTTCTTTCCAAGATGGTCGCAGACAAATATTGGAGGCATACCTGCGGGAAATCAAAACCACTGTAACATCTTATGTATTTACAGAGTTTTGAGGATCTTTCTTTTGACCTAATTTGTACTAAAAACAGTTAAGTTGAGTTGCTACGTAACGAGCTGAAGAGAAACCAGGAAGTACAACCACATTGGTTTTAATTCTCACTACTACCTACCTAATAGCTATGCAGCACTTACCCCTATTAGCTATAAATATTTGTTCCATAAAGCTATATTAGGAAACCGCTACGGAATAATGCTCTTAAGGAGTGCAATACTACTACTAAATTAAGGACGAGCCATGCTTATGGATCATGTAATTTTCCAGAGCCACGAATGTGTGTATGAAGGGAAGATAAAGTAACCTGTTTTGAAATTAACATCCAATTGATGAGTGAAAAAACAGCTAACTCGCAAGACGATTGCAATAAATTATCAAACGTTGTAGATACTTCAAATAAATGTCTTCAGGAATCCAAACTATACCTTCTTCTTACACGCTCAGGTTAACAACCTAATACGAATTTGGCCCAGATTCCTCTGAATTATCTAACTGATGATACAAAAGCATAATTCATATCACACTCATTGGAACACTGACCAGGTTTTTAAATACAAATATAATTTATTAGTTCCCATTCATGTGTACCCCTGATGGAAGAGAATAGTGTCATATTTATCGTGCATACAATAATGACTCCACCACAAACCAATGCCACCTCAACCAAAAGGCCTTTTGATCCTGCACCAAACATACAAATTCAGGGCAAGTATCAACTAACGAAAATGGTTAAAAGAAGAGGATTAGAACGAGGATACTTGAGTGAATAGGCAGATCAATACTAAAGATACAAGCAATACAAAGATCTCGAAAGTTGAATGTGGATGATGAATGAAACAAGAAAAGCGGAAACGGCTTTGACCGTTTCCGAATCACTATTTTATTGACAGGGTTGGATTTGAAGTTTGGACGCTCTTATGTCCATATGTCAGACCCAGATTTTGTCACCCTTGAGTGACAAAATCTGGGTCTGACATATGGACATAAGAGCGTCCAAACTTCAAATCCAACCCTGTCAATAAAATAGTGATAATCACGTTTTGCAAGCAATAATACTTGTAAACTTATTTGGTACTCCTTGTTCTTTGAAACAACCCCCAGGCGACATTTGACCCTAGGAACAGTCCAATAAATCCAAAATGGTGCAAAAATACCAATAATAACAAAACGAAGGTTGCCTTCCTTTAGGAAAACCTCATCAAGATTGGTGCAGCAGTCCGAGCAAAAATTTTTTTTTCAGGCGACAACATTAAAAAAATGAAACAGCATTTTGGGGTTCTGTTCTGATTCCGTACACATATCACACAAACGATATTTTTTCGTTCTGAGCTGGATCGGTTCCTCCTAGAACTTTATCCCAGGGTTCAATTTTTAAGATTTTTGAACCTATGATCTGCTGAATGAGCTGAAATAATTTTGTTCAACCAACCAAGAACCATCAAATTTAATGTCCAAAAATAACAGTTCTGATAGTGATAGGCATCACTAATGTACGTGAGAGTGAGTGATGAATACTAGAGTGAGGGTTATGGTGGAGTGATTCCTCGCAATACTACCTAGTCGTTTAAGCATGTGTATGTAATTTCCAGCAAAAAAATTATCTACAGAGCAAATGGGTAGTCTAATAAAAACAATTATTGGACATACGTCGGATTATTGTTGGAGACGTACTAGTTGTATGTTTTTCTTTCAATTTCCCATATCTTGTGATCAACAACCTGTTTACTAGCGCAGTTACAGATTTTCAACAAGGCATTCAGGTGCAAAAGTGAGTGACTGAGTCTACATAAAGTCTGCTTATGTCCCAAGGAAACACACACCAATGGTTATGTATTGAAATACGGCAATAAGTCTCACTGATCACATGAAATAAATGGAATAGGTATAACAACTGTACCAAACTTATCCAGTGGGTGACTCTCGGAGACTCGTTGAGTGCCACCAAGAAGGACTTGTTCACAGGAAAGCAATGACTCACACCCAAATGTTGCTAGAAGCATGTGTGAATTTTTAATCGATGCTCAAGAAAGTGAGTAGTTGGATAAATTCAATACCTACCTAATGAACTATCCACAGATTGAAAGCGTGCAGCAACTTATGTCTGATGGGCTGGATAAGTTCAAAAAAATCTTTGTAATATGTACTTTTGCTTCCAACTTTACCATGGAACCGGAATATTTAAGACCATAAACTATTGGGAAGTGAATGACCCTGTCTGCCCCAAACTAAAACTGTGAATCAAATTCAAGTTTGAGAACATCATGAACACATTCGTTACCTTGTCTGTCTAGTATTAAATTTTAAAGGGTTAGTTCCGCTAGTGACAAGAATACAATTGTTCAAGTACCTAACTGGGGAATCCGTCGTAACAAACAAGTCGAATAGAGCAGACGAGTGCTTTCGATGTAAGGACATCATACTCTCTCGACGGCCTGATGATGATCTGGTCCTCACTTTGAAAGCGCTCGCCACCTGTACTCGACTCGCTAGTTAAGATAGCTTCTCCAGTAAGGTATGTAAACACTTGTATATCTAGTTGTAAGGAAAAAGTATACCCAGAGTTGGGCAAACGCCATTCTGAAACTAATGTTGTTTTCGTATATTAATAAGGCTGTAGCCATTTCAACGCCCTTGTAATACTATACAGTTGAAACCACCTGTAGAATCCATTTAGAACCAAGAGGAATTGATTACATGTGTAATTGTAGTGACTAACTAGAAACTAATTTAGTTATGGTCTTGAAAGTTAGTTTTATTAATTAGTTTTGAGTTAGTTATTCACTGCAATTACACATGTAATAATTCCCGTTGGTTCTATTGGATTCTAGACACACAGGCGGTTTCAATTGTATAGTAGGTATAACATGGGTGTTAAGCGGTTACAGCCTTACTAATAAACAAAGTTAGTTTCAAAATGCGTTTGCCCAACTCTGATTATACAACACGCTAACTTCCCCCGTTTACAAAGATAACCTGGATTGGGCTTTAGATGGTTTCTATTCCTATACATGTACAGTAATAAATCAACAGCATACAAGCGCTAACAATCTGTTGATAATGCTTCGCGGAAAATTGATCTGGTTAGAACGAATACAGGATGGAAGGTAGCTTGAATCCTGTCCAAGATTCATTCTCATCAATTTCAATGCAACCTCATCAATAGTAGCTTCAGAGCATTCACAAGGTTATTCAAATGTAAAGTACTACGAGCTGCACTCACACTACCCTTCAAAGTGGAGTGGGGATGGCACACTACCTAGGTACTTAGGAATCAGTGCATGGTTGATTTTTCATTTCCATATACACAGTGGATATAACTGATCCAATCAAGAACTAGGAGATTTCATGCAGATGTCAGTCCACAACTACCCTTAAAAATTTGAGCGGCATCTGACCAATAAATGGCTTATCAGTGTTTACAGGACGATGTTGCTCCCACTGATCTAACATCGATGAAATTCATCAGGAGCAATTCATAGGCTAAACCGTACAATCCCTTAAAAAGGGCTTAGATTCACACTAACACAAAACAGATGGCTATCAGCTTCGACAGGTAATGAGGAAGCAAAATATTAGTGTGTGTATCAGGTTTGTAACAAGAATCAAATTCTCAAATTTCCGGACTTCTTCCTGACCTTTCCCTGACAAAAATTTCAATATTTCCTGACTTTTAACAGTGATTTCATATAGATACATAACATAGTTACAGGTTCCATTTCATAAAGGTACATATCTGCTAAGGGGTGAAACAGCCTAAAAATGTTGTTTTTTGTAATACCTATATCCAGACGTTATCTCACCTTAAAAACGGTCTGATGAATCAAAAATGATGACACAATGTATAATGTATGATGCATTTTAGGGGTCGAATTATAAATTAACTAAAAATTTGAGGTAATTCTCGAGGTTTTTATGGTAAAATCCTAACAACTTGCCAATGTAGGTATGGGATCATGTGATGGGTATATTCAGAATCAGCTCAAAGTTATGAACAAGCCTATCAAATAATTCTAATCAGATTTAACAGGTCCAAAATTCGTGAAAATTTCTGGAAAGTTGAAATTTCGCCCTTTGAGCCATTCTGCAAGACAGGAAGTCTTATTAAATTCAGAGAACGAACCATCTCGGTGAACATCTCCTTTGGAAGCATCTACAAGCTCTTTTTCTCCAGCAACGTCCAAATCGGAAGGATCAGTACTATCGATGATTGGTCCATAGAGGAAGGCATTTAGGCTCCTCATAAAAGGTCGAAACGCTCCAACATCAATTAGTAGTATGAGGAACAGATAAATGAAGGGGTCAACGGCTAAATATATCAGTTCTTCTTTCATTCCAAATGATTCCAACGTGGCTCCATTAATAAGTTCTGAAAGAGTAAAAACATCAATCTATACTGACAAATTGTAATTAACAATTATAAATTAATATCAGTATAAAGAAACACAATACAAATGTGTAATGAGCCGATTGAGCCGAGTGGTATTAAAAATTGGATATTGAGGATGGATCTCAAACTTCAAACGATTGAATACTCCCATATTCCTACTTTATCATATTATTAACTTATTTAATATGGTGCTCTATGATTTGGCTTTTGGTCAGTATGACACCTTAAAGATTCTTTGCATTGAATGAATGGGCTTCTTGCAAAGGTCTGAATTTCTCATTACTGACTTCTGATAGGGGTTAAAAAGTATCGATTTTTTTAATCGGTTCAAAATCGAACTTTACATTGATTTAAAAAAATCGTGAAGTAAAGTGAAAACAGGTGGTGTAGGTATCTCATTCATAGAACAATAAACAACAACTTTTCCATTATGTTCAAACATTTATTTAAAGAACCCAAGTAATGTTATATTTTTTTCTTCAAGTGTCCCACACTTTTACTAGAAGACGGTTTCATTTTTACTAATAAAAGAGAAACAAACCATATTCAAACGAGAAATATACAAATCAAACCAGGAAGGAAGGTTTTCTGATACAAACTGCTCATCGAGGTAGTATAAGTACTACCTTGATGAAACTGATGAGAGTATAACTCAAACCTGGACACCTGAAACCTCCCTTCCTTGCCTTCCTTTTCTCGGTCGTATAAAAGTAGGTACATTCTCGAGTACAGATTTTTCACTGCCTATGTTGTTCATTTTCAGACATTTTATGGAAGATCATTATATAATTTTCTCCTGGGGGAAATCACCTATTTTATGAAAAATTGTTACTGAAGAATCGATTCAGATAAAAATCAACAACCGAGTATCAATTCGAAAAATCGATTTTTTAAAATCTGTAAATTGTTCCCCATCCCTAATTCTGAGTTATTTGAAATCCCCAGATACCCATAAATTTTCAGCTCGAAAATAGATCACTTGCAATGTAGAAGCAATGGAAAATTTGTTGCTTTAAAAAAAATGTAGGCAACACATACATACATATGCAGGGTAAGAGGAAAGAACAAGGAATTTCACAAAAAGTTTTTTTTTTTTTAAAAAGCAGCTTCTTCATTTTGAACTTTAAAAAATCAATATTTTTCGCGTTATAGTAGAAAAAAATTTCAGACACCCATAAGTTCCATTTAACATAATGTAAAAATGTTTTGACTCGGAATACCAACAGAATGCTCTATAGAGCTTGAATTCGGAAAAAATGGACATTCCCTGTTCTTTCCCCTGACCCTTCATATACACATTTTTCTTCTATATAACCTCCTTTTTGTAACTTCCAACCAATGTAGGATGGTCCTGGACATTCAGAAAATGTATGCCAAGTAAGCGTGTCCTTGCATTAGCAGAAGCTGCTATTCATCCGGCAGAGCTCTATTGTACAACAGAGGAACATCTAGGGCTTAATCTGAATAATCCCGAAAATTTCATCACAATCGGATGAAAACAGTGAAAGGTTCATCAGGGAACAAAAGAGATGCAACAAGCCCATCATCAATACTGCGGTTGGGCAGGCTGAAAACTGTACTACGAGGCCTGGATAGAACCTGTCATCCCGAGTTGTAAATACCTCCACCGCAGTCAACGTGTTTTCAAGAAGTGCTTTTCTTGAATAACAAAAACGGTGCAGGCTCAACTCAACATATTTTTGATAAGAGTGTGCATAGAAGGTTCTGCGCAGCTAAAATCATTCGAATGCACCCCCGCTACTTGGAATAGCCCTATTCTAGATTGTATGTCATGGTATTAAAAATTAAGCTGCTCGCGTTGGGATTGATCTCCAACCCACGAAGGAATCAAATTTTGAATATGGCAAGTTTTTCAGTTGGGAACGTAGAATGTTTGTGAAAAGATGCTCATAGCATGTATAGTTGTGCAAATAATATTTAAGGTTAGCTATCTCATTCCTGATGTATGATGTAACTGAATTTGTATTTGGTCCAGTTTCCATGTCCATTTAGTTTAAGGATTGGGTTATCCAGCATTTGATTAATAGATTTGCCTTGTTCTGAACGAGATTTTCCTCACAATAATGGCAGTAGGGATTCGTCACACTATACACCCTATTTATATAAATCCCCCTACACAACACCCAACAATACACCCTATACCCTGTTTATAAACACCACTCATCAAGAATGTCCTCAACAAAGCAACTTTACTAAAACATCGAGAAAATATAAAAACAGCAAAGAATACCAACGTACGTTCACACTGGATTGCCAGGATTCCAACTTGGCAAGTAGAACACACTGCCACTTGTGATGCCCACTGCACAATCTTAGTCAAACAGACCGCAAACGGTATCCAGGGAATCAGATAGAAAACATAAGGAAACCATTTTGTTTGATCAAATTGCGATCCAACCAGTGACACAATCGCTGTGGAAAAACATGAACATAGATTAATGAAAATAAAAATACGCAGAATTAGGAACAATATTGCATTACATTAGTAGGTACTGTCTAGCAAGGAATACTTTGCATCTTTTTTCGGTTAGAAGTGAGTCCCCACCATGCCACCCTCGGTGAGATGCTCTGGGACACTATCTTCGACAAAAACATCGGCGAGGTGACCTGGGAGGGAACTCATATGAGGGGGTGGTGTGGCAGGGAAGGCGCGACCAACTTATTGAACAACACGTTTTGATTAATCAAAACGTTGCCTATTTTCATTAAAATAATGAGTTGTAATGTTCAATCAATATCGATGGTTAGGTCGTCCTTAGTAACAAACAAGAAAAATGAAGGTGCATCTTGAGGAAACAAAGCTTATTAAAATCAAAAGAAAATCGCAGGTGAACTTCAATTCTACTGGCTTAGAAAAACGAAGGAGGCTGGGAGGAATTACCAATCAGATGCGGACAAAGTGAGAGGGGACTCAAACAATGGTGGGGATAAAAGGGAAATTTGAATCATATTGGCTGAAAAAAGTGATGGGAGTTTTGGTAATTCGCATTTTATTGTCGTGCAGAAAGTTTTCGATGCACTGAGCAACTTGAGGTAGATCACGAGACAAATAGAGGCGCCTCATCAATATTTTGTGACTGAAAGCTGAATTCGGGACAAACAGGTCAGTAAACATGCTAAAACTCCAACATCGCCACACAGTCGATGATCTCTCATGGATCAGGAATAGTTGTTTGTCCAATCCAATGAAATCTATTCATTGCAACCCTAGGAGTGGAAGTTGCATAAGTACATGGAACAATGTCTGATACATGTAAGGTGATGTACATGCTGGTTAGGTCTTTTCAAAAAAAATTTGTTCAATAAGTAAAACAAAAATAAGTAGGTACCTAGCAAAATTTCCGGCGTTCTTAATGAAACACACTATGGATCTAATTTAGAGAAGCGACCATTCTGTGCGAGGGCTTAAGGCCTGGTCACACAGGACGTCGCGTTATGGCAATATGGTTTTATGATGCAACATTGCATCATCCCTGCCACACACGGGGCCTCAGCGATACTTTTCCATTTTATTTTGAGATGAGTGAGGAAACTGAGGCTCCCGTTCGAAGTGCAGAAGATAACGCGCGATATAACACGGTGTATGTGATGTAGCTATATCGCCAAATATCAGGGAGACTGCACGTTCCCTGGGCGCATCATTGTAACGCGTCTTGTGTGATCACAGGACTAAAACTTAAGACTTAAACTTAACCACAAGCTTTGGAAGATATGGGTTCAGTCTGAGATTCGAGAATTTCGGGGCCCCTCAAATTCGTGGGCGCAACAACAGAAGACCTCATAATTTCGTATCTTACCTGACATTGAAGAAAGGAAGATACAAAGCTCCATTGCGCTTGTATATGTTTTGAAGAAGTAACTACAGAAGTAAGCGAATAAAATACCACCAAGTCCGAACAATATGAGAACCAATGTTAAGGCCCCTGAAAAGATAATGAATATTATTAGAATTAATACTGGCATTATTATCATTATCGAGTCACTGAGAGACACTATATTCACTGGAAATATCTAAATTAATTAAATTTTAACTATGTCTGCCAGTAAATTGATCATAATAAAACATTTTGCGTTTTGTTTCTGTTTCACACTGCTTGAAGGTGAACCATAATCAGGTGGTGGTGAGGTACCATAATCCTTATATTTTTCTCCATATGTCTTACTGTTTGTTCCTCTTTCACGACCACAGTGGTCATTCGATAATTTGCAGGTTGAGATCAATAGTGGGACAACTCAAAATTGAGCAAGTTGGGCTTGCCGCCACTTGTTTTTAAATCATGTTTTGAGTTGACCCACTATTGATCTCAACGTGCGAATTAATTTTTTGAGATGGTGGGTGGGGGGGGGCTTTGGAATAGTCGTATAATCAGAAGTGAAATTTGAGAGTCTTATGAAAGCCATTTATATGGTTAGTCAAACTTTGAATTCAAAGAGAAATGGACCCACGAGTTTTCGCCAAATTTCTGCTGTCAGATTACACACACAATATACACGTACTAACTGATAACTAGAACTAGCCAGATCAATGCACAGGTTAACCAGCTAATCTATGACGTTAGAGTAGGTAGAGGTATAATTTTTAAAACACAAAAAATGTTCAACACATTTATTGCATCTGGTTTATTGAAAAACAAAGTGTTTAACCAAATCTTGTGAAGACCAGAAGGGGAATACGGTTTTTGACCGACTTCGAAAATTGAGGAATCTCTTTAGCGTGTATAGGTACGACGTTTTTTACTTTCCTAACTTGACCCAAAGGATAAAGGGAAAGTAGTGCTATCATCCTGTTACTTGAAGCGTTTCATACAACACCATTCAATTGTTATCAACAGTTAACCGTTAATCTACCGCAACAATTTGTTGGTTACTCACCCAAAAGCACGCAGTAAGTAAATAATTTGCTGGTATCCAAGGCTACTATCATTATGAGAGTAAGGACCACAGGAATCATATAGATTGTGAAGTCAGCAATCAAAGTAGTCAACCAATATATTAGTGGATGTGCTCCTGTCATTAATTGCAAATGTTTCATTTGAGTAATGCGTTCAGTATGAGGGAAAACGACGAAATACGAAGTTGAAGCCAATATGGCAACGCCCATAACAATCCAGAGGATGGCCCACTGAACCATTAATATTGATCCACCTCCTGAACAATTAGCCTGGAAAGTAAAATTATATATTGGCAATCATCAGATTAATAATTTGTGGGATAGGATGATTTCAATAGCGATGATTTTCTTGGTTTTTTTAAAGTGGAAATTAAGAAGATAAATACTTACCTCATTAAATGTATAGGGGTAGCTGTAGGTCTGAATCGTAGCTGAAGAATTCCCCTGACTTATAAGAGCATTAGCCAGCATGCTATATGCGATAGGCATAGAATGGTACGCCAATGTAGAATACAATGCATTGGGGACGTCGGATGAAGAATCAAGCGCCACAACCATTCTTGCTCTGTAGTTGAATAAATCTTCTTGGGCATAATTGAGGAGAGCTGAAAAAAAAAAAATGTATATTACCAATCACTGATCTGTACACCAAACGTGCAATACAAAAAGTTTGGTAATGTAAACATTGCAATCAGGGTTGGTACTGTTTTAAACATTTGTTTTAAACAGTGTTTTAAACACATTTTTGGGAAAAGATGTGTTTTAAAACATTTGTTTTGAATTGTTTTTAAAACATTGTTTAATACTGTTTTAAACATGCCCTTCGTGAGTTGTTTCAAACTGGACGTGAAGGAGTTAAATGACATTGACCTCATGAGAAACGAGCAACAAAAAACATAATAGGTAAGGTACAACAGATTTCCATCGCCATTCGCCAGTAGTCAGAATGACAAGTTAGATACCTACCAGCTACCACCAGCCTGGAAATTCTCGGAAGTAGAAATGAACTTGGTTTTGTTCCTTTGTTCGAACTTCTGGAGTTCCGGAGAAATTTACCGATAGGTCATTTTTTCATTTGAATGGTGAATTCGCTATAAATTCACCTCCCCGTTCTGCGAAAGTCAATGCATTACGTATTCCTCTGAATATTTCTTATTGTTCCTACTTCCTATTCCTAATCATTTCTATGAAATTCATAGTCGTTTTTACTATGAAAGTATTCCCCCGAAGAATCCAGTTGCGTGTTGTCTGCCGTTAGCTATAGGTACCTACCACGTCTTCGGCTAGTGGGAGGGAAAAAGATGATGTGTGGGACAATTTTGAGGAGGCACCACCTTCGGGAACCAGGAACACAAACGCTGCCATAGTGCTTGATGAGCGATCTTTAAAAACTTGTTTTAAACCATGTTTAAAACGGTTTTAAACAACCCAAAAAAACTTTGTCTCACAGAGTAAAAAAAAAAAAACGTTTTAAACTGTTCTAAACAAAAAAAGTGTTTTTTTTTGTATTTAAATGAAAAAAACTGTTTTTTTTCCAATCCTGATTGCAATCACAGAATATTTCTTGTATGTTGTGTACCCGATATTTTCCAAATGAAATTAATAATTTTGGAAATAGAATCAATAATTTTTCAAATCAAATTACTTGAGTTTTAGGGTATAGGGTAAGAGTGAGGAATTATAGATGACCTCGTTTCATTGGTTGAAGCTATTTCGCCTGTTCATTCCTGATAAGATTATGATGTACATAACAATTCTAAGCGAGCTTAGTACCTGCACAAATATTAAAATCTATTGTTCCTACACTGAATAAAACTATGAGACTGTGGAGGAACACAAAAAAACCAATAATGTGATTTTGAAAACTGTGAATCCAATTTGGAAAAATGGTATATCTGGCGAGACATACGGTAATAGAGAAAAAGCTTACCTGAAGTTATATTTGGGTTACTGACTTCTGTGAACGTACTACCACTAGCAAGAGTGGCTTTCTCAAATGCATCAGCAAGTTTGTCTTCCGTTGGTTTTCTTGATACAATAGCCAACGAATCTTTGTACACTTCTAAGGAGAGATCCAACTCATCAATTACACTTGTTTGCTGAGAATTATTGCACCCTGACATAGTCATCCAAGTACCAAGAACTGGACATAATACAATCTAAAAATCAAAGAAGTTCACAATAAATAATTTTCTCATTTTTTCCTTTTTTCTCTCATGAATAATTTTTTTTCCAAATAGATTTAAAACATTAGTTACACGAAAATCTTCGTGTGTTCCGTGATTGTACAAAATTCAAAGGTGCCTAGTTCATTTTGTTGATTTAAAAAAATTTTGATGTATGTTTAAATTTATTTGGGAAAACTCTACTTATTTTTGGAAATGGTAGGTATATTATATTGGAGAGGAGATTGAGACCTGCCACAGGGGGTTTGTCAATAAAGTGTGAGGGGTGCAGCAGATGAAGTAAAAATTGTAAAATATATACCTAGGGCAAGCGATTTAACCCCGGGATGAAGGGAAAGCCCTGGTTTACTCTTTCTTGCAGGGAGAGTAGATACAAAGTGCGGAAGGCCTATAGAAAATAGCGTTGTAAGGTACTAGGTCATCATTGGATGGAATGCAGGTATTGTATGGATCAGATTTTATGGTTAGTAACACAGTTTTGAATCTGAGTGCACGCATCTTACATAACAGATATTGGCAATGCCGAAAGAGAACCCCCAAGAGGCAATGATTCCAAAACAGCCGTACGGATTTAGTCACTAATGTCGAACAGTGCGCTACCCCTCCATCCACTCTATATGGAGTGGATACTCCTATCTCTCCTAGTAAACTAAATCACTTAATGAACGTCGGTTAGTGTGATTTTTTCAGATTTTCAGACTCAAAAGTGCGACCTGTAAACAATGGCGTAGCCAGACCAATTTTATTGCTTGGGCAGAATATTGCAAAAAATAATTACATAAATATATATAATTAAGTACATACATATTTATGTAATTATTTCTCGCTACACAAAACGCTACCTACAGTAAATTCATAAACTTTTTGTTACGAAACAAAAAAAATTATTATTTATTATTAATTATAAGATAAAATATTGCCCCATTAGATAAAATCCTAATCTTCCCAAAAAAAAAATCAATTTTGCGAAGTTGTGAAGTCGTTAGGTTCAAAAATCACTCTTTTTCAATTATCGGTAGAATCTGTTTTGTTTTATGGCATTATGATCTGGGGTGGAAGGTATTTCAACAAGCTGGAGGTCGTACAGAATGATCTATTGAAGCATCTTCTCCATTTGTCTTTCTCTCCTAGTCGTTACCTACAAATGGAGAAAAGGCGGCTGCAACTAAGGGCGCCAGGTTTTGGTGTAGAATATCTGGCTGGCTATGGACGAGGGCAGGTTGCCTAGTATATGTCTGAAGGACCTTGATGGAAGCCTAGAGCTCGAAACAAGAAGTCGAAACAACTTTCCAGATTTGAATGGGGCAACTCAACTGCGAGGATTCCTGGAGGTCATCAAGGCTGGAGATCTGAGGTGACAGATGGATTTGAGAAACATAACAGCAGCTACTGCTGATAGTGCTGATCTATTCGAGAACTCTCTGGGAGAACCATCGGATGTCTGTCGACATTGACCGTTGCCTGATCCCTAGATACAAGGGTTATTTCCCAAAAATAAGCATATTTGGGTCTGTTGCAGCCAACATAGGTAAGACAGCAATAATCCATCGGGTTTTATTTTATATCAGCCACTATTTTGGTTCTACTACAATGATACTCACAAAAACTATGAATGATGCCCAATTGAAAAACGCCCACTTATAACGTTTGATGAAGAGTCCTTCCATCTGTTGCCAAATCTTGAAGCCTGGAATGTGAAAATTAATGAAAAAACCATTGAAAAAACAAAAACGGTGTGAGTCAATTATCCACAAGATAAAACAACCTCCTGTAATTATACAAAAGCGCCAGGAGATCAACCATCTCCAACAACCATCAAACTATTATTATCATCCTTACAATTTACCTTTTGTCTGAGCAGCTCTAAGGTTGTGTGTTTCCCTTATCATAGTAGGCATATCAACTTCATCGATAGTCATCTGCACTCCTTCGTCTTCTTGTACTCTGAAAATTCAAAAAATTTTGTTCCAAGAAACCAGTACAAGAAAAGGGAATCATGGAAAAAATCACACTAACAGAAGAGAGCTAACTTACTTCAGAAAAACGTCATCCATGGTAGTACACGACAAGGATGATTCGACACTGTTACCGTATTTGGATTCAATTGCTCTGAATAATTCGGGAAATCTTTTTACTTCTGAGGCTGGGAGTCCAACCAGTAGAGTTGATTCGGTTTCGTTCATCAGAGTAGCAGAAAGAACGTGCTTCTTGATTTCATTCATTAGTCCTTTGACACCAGTATTAGTGGTAAAATTAAGCTGATAGCCAGATCCTGAAATGGCCGTGAAACAATAATTAAAAAAATCAAAATAAAATCTATTTCAATTCCTTGAATTGCCCCTAAATGTAGAAAGCCTTAGAATTCCTAATGCAGAAATCCTTCTGAAATGACTTGCCTTTTCATATAAATGTATGTAAATGTTTTATTTTGAAGGCTAAATACATCTATTTATCAATCTTCATGGAAACTCGAATGTAAAATAAGCACTAGTATAAGAATAGTATACTACCGCCATAAACAAGAACGTTGAAGTCCATTTTCCATTTGAAGAGTTAAGGACACAGCCTCGTAGATACGTACCAACAAGACTCTTAACAAGACTTTTAAGCTATTTTGAAAACGCTTATATCATTCAAATTATACTTAAATAGCCAGAAAAATCATTTTGTCCAAGTATCCTTTTTCCGAATTTCTACCTGCCCCTCCATGGCAAGAGTGTCTGTTGCGGATGCGGCTTTAATACTAGCAAACTGAATTTGGAAAAAGGAAGCTTTGGCTCAACAGAGCTCATGCATTTGTGTCTCAAGTCCAAGCTGGTATTACAAACATCTAAAGCTACCAACTTTCACGTAGGTACTGCGGATTTTCTGAGAAGTATGGTGCATTGCATCATTGACCACCCCCAGATGAGTTAGTAATGCACTTCCCCCATCTCCAATACAATAACAAATCACACAAATTGAAAATAATCATCAAAATAATAGTACCTATTCAAGTTTCAGAAGTATGTGGCCGAGTTGGGGGAAATAGATGTAAGAAATAATAGAGAATGAAGGAGGCGCAAGCAAATTAAACTTGGTGGATGGCAGAGAAAATCTCATATAACACTGTGTTACTCGGAATGTCAAAAACGGACTGAGGACGTTCTCGCTGCGGATGGGAGTGCAATGTCAAACGTTTTATAATAATGTTCGTTAAATCTGTCAAAAAGAGATTCGTTTTAGTAAGAGCCACGACGATGACAAGAGCCTGATGTGCTGCCTGTGTGTGGGCTACCTACATAAATATACATATTATTTTTCATGTTCAAGATGAAGTTAGAGACACCAATTATGGTAAAATATCTTACCATAATGCCTTTTGAGGAACATGGCTGTGCCGTAACATTTTAATTGGCCATGAGCCACAATTGCAATTCGATCACCAAGAACATCAGCTTCCTCCATGAAGTGAGTTGAAATCACGATTGTACGATTTCCTCTAATGGTCTGTGGAAAAAAAGCATGTCTACAAATGAAGCAAACTTATGCTCAGTTAACAAACGTCTAGAAGTTGTCCCTAGATTATAAGAAGCATGAGTGATAGGTTATGGTTATTCAACCTATTCATTTCACGTGCGTGGGAAGCCACAAACACCAGTCGGAATGTGAAAAAATTAATGAGCCCCAGCTCAAACTACCGTACAAATTATAACAATTTTGGAAAATTTGTTTGTGAGTTATGGGCATATGGCGGATCTTAATGTTAGCGCAGGCACTAATTCCTGATCAACACGAACAAAATTTAAGCAGTTTTGGATAAAAGGAACTTCGGAGGATTTTGGAAGAATCTTGAAATTCAGAGTTGGTTTCCTCGCACCTCAAAAATGCAAATCAACATTGCTCCCATAGGCGTTGGGGTGTCAATATAGCAATAGTAGGTGTTGCTCCAATTACGAGATGGGTACCGTAGATCTCAGATTATGCTGATTGGTTTGGAGGCTGTCAAGTAATGCCCCATGAATATTCTAATGAATTTAGATAATCATTGTGGTTTGTCAAATCATAAAATATCAAATCACCTAATTAATTCTTCAACTAAACGATTACGAAAGAACTACTTACCAATAAGACATCCCAAATATCTCTCCTGGATTCTGGGTCAAGTCCAGAGGTTGGCTCATCCAATAGAAGCCACTGAAAAATGAAATATTCACTCAAAAAAGATTTTTCTTTTTTTTGTGGAAATAGCTCTTATAGCTTTAATTGAACTTGTAGACTTGCACAAAGAAGATAACAAGAGAAGCTTAATGCAACAGGCAAAACACAAGAGACAACAAGAGAAGCAAGACGCGATAAGTTTAATGTGAGACAAGACAATGGGGAACTTGCATAGGTAGGAAATTTCATTTTGAACATTAAAATCCGATTCAGCGCATTTCATATGAAGATCTTTTAAATTACGAAATACAAAATAACCATGCAAGTTCTATTTGAGGAGCAACTGGTAAAAGAAGTGACGATCGAAAAAATTGAAATTCGAATTGATTAAATTTATCATCACCAAGTTATGTTTTATACTTGGAGTATTACTTATTCTGACGTTGACCGAACGGGCTGAAATTGGAAAACTGAACTGAAGCTGAACGTGAGTGAATACAATCCAAGTAGATGTCATTAACCTTTGTTAAGTGTTTCATACGATTAATATGAATCGGGAAAACTAATTAACTGCACACATGTCTTTCAATAATTACCCTTCTAATCGATGCCAATCGGAACATGATTAACCTTCAGTCCGGATAGACAACTAGACCTTTTTGACGGATAGTGAGGTCCACTGGACCTCTCTCATAATTTCCATTGATTTGGGGCAATAAATTCACACCAACTTCAGGAATCCAGTCAAAAACCATCATATCAATGATATTATTTTTATTGATTTTATTATTAAAGCATATACCTACCTATACAACTTTGGCGGAATAAAGTAAAAATTCAAGTCAATAAATTTGAATTCAGCCTTTTTGTTTCCGAGTATGCAAGGCAGCGGGAGCTTTGTTTTCACGTTCGAAAGGAAAAACATTTTTGTGCTCCAAAATCAAAATTTGCACTCGCATTTTGCGTTTCAGGGCCTCCTGAACCAATTTGGTTTCGTGTCTCTTTGTCGGTCCGTCTGTCTGTCCACATTTCCTTACACACAGCCATAACTTCAACAATTTTGATCCAATTTCAATCAAATTTTCAGTGATTGTGCGGGTTAGCCCCGTGATGGTACTCAATAAATTCCATTGCCATCAGACTATGGGTAGCTTGAGCGCATGCACAAACGGGAATTTCCTGAAACCCCGGTATCTCAGTTCCTAATTGACCTATTTAGCTCAAATTTGGAGGGTAGTTGGGGGCTGACTCTAAGACCAGTAATAGTCTACTGCACAAGCGTAAATTTGAATTTGTTGTCATGGTCGTAGCTTAGGAGCTACTGGACCAATTTCGGTGAAATTTTCAGCGATTACGCCAGTTAGACCCTAGAGGGTCCCCTATGAATTTCATCGTCATCGGACCACAAATAGTTTGTGCGCATGCGCAAACGTGAATTTACTGAAACTAAGATTTCTCAGTTCCTAATGGACCAATTTTGCTCAAATTCGGTGTGTAGTTGAAGGCTACCATTACCTTCTAAAACAGTGAGACATAAAAATAGAAAAACGAAATTCACAATTTCGTAATCACGACCATTAGTGGCATTGAATCACTGGCATTGAATCATGAGAAAGCTAGTCAGGAGGATAGATAGGTCAAATGAAATTCGCTGAAGGGCTGGAGGGGCGCGGAACTTACGCACAAAAATTATAACACTTGGTCAGTGGTAGCTAGGAAGGTACTGAAGAAGCCGAAACTCCCGGTCTTCTTATTCACCCCTCAATTCCCCTCCAAAGTTTCGTTCGACGTCCATGGGACTTCTATCCGGACTGAAGCTTAATAATTGATAACATTTCATAACTTGATAACATATTCAGTCTTCCAGTATGTATTGTATCACACACATCAACCTTCCTACATTATGCAACTGAAATTACGAGTACCTACTCGCTGAATTTTTCATAAAAATCAAATTAATAATTCGTACCTGAGGATTGCCAACTAGTGCAACTGAAAGGCATAATTTTCTTTTCATCCCACCAGAAAGTTCAGAAACTTGTTTATGGCGGCCATCATAAATTTTGAACTTTTGGGTCCAGTGATCGCTTTGAGTTTTGGCTTCTGCGTGCGACAATCCTTTAACCTAAAAACAAACCACTAACCATCACGAACAACGCATACTGCCCCGCTTTCTTGCTCTGCATCACTCTCCCAAGACTTCATTGATGTGAAAGAAAGTTTATATAGCAGTATGATTTTGAACATGTTGTGTTTTCGGGGTAGAGGAATAACAAGAATACTCTAATCAAGGCTGTACTCCATATCACGGTCTAGGCAGGTATGCAATGCTATTGTCTCCAACACCTTGTATCGATTATGAAAGTGATTCAGAAACTTGAATTCAGACCATAATAAATCCATACTTCAACAAATGGTACAGTAAATTTTGCTTCAAAGTTCTAGCAGCATTATGACCCTGAATTCAAAACTAAAGATATATGTGAAACATACCAATGTCTACTGATGTAAAGCTATAAATTTAATACCCTAGTTTTTTGAGATATTGGTAGAACTTCAAGACTTTGTCAAAACATCAGAGAAAGGAATTGTTATTTTACTATTATTAATAAAGATATTTATTTATGTTATCATAAATTCGAAATTTTTGGACACACAATGTGGTAGTCTCGGGCTAGACCACATCACAGCCCAGCTCTGTCAAGAAATCCCAATAATCCGTAAGAGCTCCTCCACTTCTTTGGTCCCCTCCGATGCTTATCGAGGAAAACCTTAGAATTGAATAGGGGATCTTTGACTATTATTAATTGATCATATAGAATTCAAATATTAATAATTGAGGCGGTAGCCGCAAAAAGGGCTGACCGTCCTTTGCTCCTTTGCTGAGAACGCTACAAACGCTTCCTCTGGGTCTCATTTGTGTACCCACAAATTTTCATGTCGATCTGAGAATTCGTTCTGTTGTTATGCTTGATTTTATCAAGCGTGTTTTGCCGCCCTTTTGCGGAGAATCTCTTATCAACAGCCTTTGGTGGTGTTTTTCAGTGTTTTTTCGTGTCAGCTCTCGTCAAATAAGTTTTCAGTCTCTCGTGAGCATCCGAAGGCGAAACATCGCAGCTAAAATCCCTCAGTGAATGCAAAACAATGCAGTGAGTTGTGTTGACGATGTTTACGTAGACGGCACAATGATCTCAGAAGAAGACGGTGGAATTACGATAGCATAAATCGTTTCTAGAACAGAAGGCAAACTTGCGCAACATCGAGTGACCTTCAGCAGTCTGACTGATCCGACAATGCGGAATGGATTCGGTGAGCTGTACGATATTATTAAAACCTTATGTGATTTTTTTAGTAGAGGCAAATGGAGCCATTTGTCGAGAAAAAGATAAAGTAAAAACCCTGGAATTTGAAAAAACACAGACAGAATTGAAAACAAAATCTACCACCAACCAGACAGACAAAACAGAACAGGATTATTATACAGATGAAGAACTTCTGGAATTCGAAACTGGAGACTGGAAATTGGCCAAAAATCGAAAAAGGCGCAGATCCAAACACGATGCTGGATCATCCAATAAGGACCTTAAAAACCAGTCCGGTCAAAATAAAATAACCCCAAAAATCGTAAAACCTCCTCCCATTTTCGTGAATGAAGTCAAATCATTCCCAGACTTGAACAAAATCATATACAACAAGAATCCTGAGTGCAAAATGCTAATTTCAGCCAAAATTAATACTGAAAACTCAGATGACTAAAGGAGTGTAGTAAATATACTCAAACAATCACATTACAGCTTCTACACATTCCAAAATAAACAAGAAAGGCCCATTAGAGTAATGGCTAAAGGGATCCATCATTCATGGGGTACTCTTAATATAGTAAATGAACTGAAACAAAAAGAATTCAATATTTTATCAGCTACCAACAAGTTAGCTTGGAGAACAAAAGATCCCCAAAAGACTGTACCAAACCACCAGAGTTACACCCACGATGTGCCAACTGTGGTTCTAAAGAACATACAGCCAATTATCGAGGGTGTCAGGTAGCTATTGATGCACAAAAGACCGTCAAAGGCAAAAGAATCATAAATCAGGACAAAATAAAACAACAGTAATCAAGCCTCCAGCAAAAAATTTGGAAGTGAAACAAACCACTCGAAAGCAGTCGTTCAGTGTACCATCCAATTTGAAATCCTTTGCGGACATCACTAAAGGAATACATAGTAATCGATCCCAACCTTCTGCAGTAGATCCTGATCAAACAATCATGGATCAGTTATCAAAACTAGAACAGCTCATTATCAATCTGAACAACCGAGTCGGCAATCTCGAGAAAACCCCCGGTAGAGGCAACTCGAAAAAATGATGAAAAGTGTCAAAATGATGTGTTGGAATGCCAACGGTCTTTCTCAACGAAGGAATGAACTCCAGGTAGTTTTAGATGTAAATAAAATAGATGTTTGTCTAATATCCGAGACACATTTTACACGTGAATCCTATTTTAAAATGCAAGGATTCAAATGTTACCACACAATACATCCTAGTAACCAAGCTAGAGGTGGTAGTGCCGTATTGATAAGAGAAAATATTTGTCATTATGAACATTTGAAATTAGGAACAGACAAATTCCAAATCACTGCTATAACAATTAAAACACATTCTTTTTCATTAACAGTGGCAAGCATTTATTGTCCACCCCGACACCGGTTGAGAAGGGAGGAATACGCAGAAGTCTTTAACCAGTTGGGAAATCAGTTTGTACTTGGTGGAGACTTCAATGCAAAGAACACCCACTGGGGTTCCAGGCTCATATCAGATAAAGGAAGAGAACTGTACCACGCAGTACATGCCAACCAATGTAAGGTACATTCTACAGGCAAGCCGACTTACTGGCCAACAAACACGGAAAATATACCGGATTTATTGGATTTTTTCATAGTCAAAAATATATCAACTATCTGCTAGTGGAAGAAAACGACGACCTAAGTTCTGACCACTCTCCGGTATTATTAACACTCAGTTGTCACATCATACAGAAACCGTATAATCCAGTACTGGTCAATAAAAACACCGATTGGGACAAATTCAAAGTAGAGTTGGCAAAGAACATTGACCTTCATGTTTCATTGGAATCAAAAGAGGAAATTGATCGAGAAGTTCACCAGCTAGTTCGAAGAAAGCACGAAGCAGCACGGAATAATACACCAGCTACGGAAAGGAAAATTAGAGGTATAAACTACCCACGAGAGGTGCTTGAAATCGTTAAGGAAAAGCGGAGAGCCAGGAGACGGTGGCAAACAACGAGAGCGACACCCTTTAAAAAAGAGTGGAATAAACTCAATCAAGAACTGAGAGAACTCACTCAACATATCGAAAATGAATCCAGGGAACTCTACATCAGTGAGTTAACCAGTGATCATCACACGGACTACTCACTGTGGAAAGCCACAAAGTATCTGAAAAGGCCCACCATCCAAGCATCACCTATTAAGGATGATAATTGATCATGGGCGAAAGAAAATCAATGCAAAGCTGACGTGTTCGCAGATTACTTAGCCAAGATATTTACCCCAAATCCTCCAGTGGCAGACGAACATCTGGAATTAAGAACACCATCAGATCCTGAAGGTATTATATACCACCAGTTACAATCAAGGAAGTGCAAAGTACAATAAATAAAAAAATCAAAACAAAGAAAGCACCAGGATACGATTTAATCACTGGCCAAGTAGGTACTGAAACAACTCCCACGTAAAGCCATGGTCCAAATCACAAGAATAATAATAGATCGAGAGCTGGTGACAGTCGATTTCAACCGGAAGGGTATATAATAGGGTTTTGGTAGATATGTAAAATGAAGCTACTTGACCCCCAGAA
>JAEMON010000001.1:55073094-55095941 GCA_030264115.1 Lygus lineolaris
TTTTGGAAGCAGTGCAATAGCTTCATATTCACCATAATCCCCCACCTTTCACATTTTGGGGATAAACCTACTGCATAACAACATATGCATAACAACAACAAAAACCAAGTTCCCAACCCTTTTACATTCCTAATTTTCGGGAGGGGAATCGTGAGGGAAAGTTTAATAAGAGAAAAGGGGGATATTTAGATGGCACAAACAGAAAATCTGTGAAGAGCATTTTTAAATCCTGATCATTTTTAAAATTTCACTAATTTACAAAAAGACAAAAAGTGAAGAAAGGTGGTTGTAGAAAGAGCAAAAGGAACCATTATTTTTATAATTTCCTATGAATCAAGAAGTATTTGTTTTGATATTCAAGGATGTCCAATGCTAATTTGAACCAAGGTAAATTTGGAACCTGCGTAGGTATCATTGACTCGTGAGGATTTTTGGGTCTGTTTTGCAAACAAACCATGCAATTTTTAATATTTTTTTCAATGCTTGCTGACATATTAGGCCACTAAAACATTTTCCTGGCTTTCGTCAGTGTTTTACCATGTGACCTTCATGTAGAGATTTTAGGATCAAATTTTGTAAATTTGTGGGAACTACTATTCTGTCATCGAACAGTAATAACCCGCCCTCAAAACTGAGTTCATCTCTAATTTGAAAATACTTGCTGACATTTTCAGAAGGCTTATGTGGCCATTTAGTATTCAAAAACCTAATTACTTGACACAAAATTGGTTCTTTTTTTGTTTCAATTTCGAATATTTGTCTCTGACGTCCCTGTCTGTCTCTGAAGTCTCTGACACGATGGTCCTAATCATGGAATGAATGATGTACTTAAGTTCATCATCATCATGAGGAGTGGGACCGACAGTTGCTCTAGATAATGCATCTGCTAGGAGCATTTTGCTTCCAGGAAGGTAAGTAAGTTTATAATATTATACTTTGTTAATTTTAATAGCATCCGCTGCAGACGGCTAGGTACTTTATCCATATTTCTACTGACTATGCTTATAAGCGGCTTAAGATCAGTTTCAATTATGATTTCTCGACCATAAGTATAATAGTGAAAGTGTTCCACAGCATGGCATATCCCCAACATCTCCTTCTCGATCATAGCATATCTCTGCTCGGTTTTTTGTGAGCGATCGCGAGGCAAATGCTATGGGCCTGCCATCCTGTATTAATGCACAACCTATGCCATCTTTGCTTGCGTCGCTTTGTATCAATAGTTGCTTTCCCTCATCATAGTATCTCAGTATAGGACTAGTTGTCAATATATCTTTTAGCTCTTTTATTGTCTCGGAATGTTTGCTAGTCCATACCCATTTTACTTCATTCCTGGTTAATTCTTGGATCGGAGCAGTTAACTGGGATAAATTTACCTACATATTTAACCATTCCGAGAAATCGCATTAATGATTTTTTATCAGATGGTTCTGGCATGTCCTTAATAGCCTTTATTCTATCAGGATGAATTTCCAACCCATTTTTAGAAATTATGTGCCCTAGGATCTTTATACTCTCCTGCCTAAAACTGAATTTTGTTGCGTTAAAAAGTGATACCTTTTCCTATGGCAATTTTTAAAACCTTCTCCAGAATCGCTTCATGTTTTTGATACTAGTAGCTGATATGGTCAAACCGTCTATATAAATACTTACCCCTTTGATGTGACCGAAAAGTTCATTATTCTTTCTCTGAAAAATTTCTGCAGATGTTTTAACGACAAAAGGTAACCTTAAAAATTTGAAGCGCCCATAAGGAGTTCCAAAACATGTAAATTCGGAGGCTTCTTGATCAATTTTTATTTGGTAAAACCTGTCTTTCAAGTCTAAACTACTAAACCATCTTTTACCATTTAAATCACTCAAAATTTCATCTTGAGTCGGGATTTGAAATTTATCATTGACTAATTTTTCATTAAGATATTTCGGATCAAGGCATAGACGTAGTGATCCATTAGGTTTTTCAACTATTACTAGAGGATTCAACCATTCACTAAGTCCCTCAACTGGTGCTGTAACTCCTTCTTCGGTAAGTTCTTCAAGTTCATCTTTTAATCTATTCATTAAGTGCTTAGCTACTCGTCTAGGTGCGTGTGCTACTGGCTGAGCATTTTCTATTAGTTTTAAGCTATAAGGCTTGCCTGGGAACGTACCTAATCCTTTGAAGGCTTTTTCGTACGTCTTCAAAACGGATTCTCTCGATTCAAAATGTTTCCTATCGACTGAGGCTAATCGTTGGATGAGATTTAGCCGTTCACAAACCTCCAAACCTAAGATAGGCTTGTCTGGAGTTTCCATTATGAGGAACTTCACCCTAGAAGAATTATTATTTATAGTTAGTTTTAGATCTATCTCACCCATTACATTCAATTTATTATTATTATAGGCTGATAGTTTTACTTTAGATTCAATTAGTTCAAGCGTACCATTTTTATTAATTACGTTAGAAATTCTTGGAGGTACCTAATATATTCACTTGACTTCCTGAATCCATTTTAAACTTAATTTTATTATTATAGACAATTACCTATTATAGACCATTCATTATCTTCGGTCTCCTTATTCAACTGATCGACTTGAATGTAATCTAGGTAGTACGAATCCTCGCTATCATTATCATTAGTTTCTAGTGACTTGGTGGTCTTTTTTTATTATAAGCAGATCTTTTCTTATTACTAGACCTTATTCTAGATTATTCTTAGCAAAACAACCGATCTTAAAGTGTTTGAGATTCCCACACAAGGAGCACTGTTTCCCATATGCTGGACAATTTCTAGCTTCATGTGGAGTACCACACTTCATGCAATTATATTTAGCTTCGTTATTTCTATCTACTTCATGATTCCTACTTGTACGTTTATCATTATTTTTAGACTTCCTTAGGGTACCTTACTTTACAGCATTTACTTGCTTCTCGGGTGTTGATCCTCCAGCGATGTCCTTGATCTCAGTTTTCCGTGATGCTTCGTGCAGCTTGCAGACTTCAGTAGCGTCTTCCAGGGTTAGCTCGGATCCTTTGTCCAGTAGCCGGCTGAGTAGATCTTCTTCGTTAATTTGAGGTATTAGCCTGTCTCGTATTAGGTTGTTACGTTCTCCCCCGGATTCGCAGGTCGCAGCGGCAGTTTTCAGCGGTGTGATGAATTCCATCATCGGTTGGCCAGTGTTTAAGGTGAGCCGATTGAACTTGAATCGCTCATGAAGCACATTTCGTTTCGGAGAGAAGTATTTCGTGAAAGCTTCTATAACTTCATCAAATTTCACGAGGACAGTAGCTGAGGCATCGGAAGTCTTCGAGGTTTTCGACGTGGTATCTTCGGTTCTCGACGTGGTATCTGATGTAGCAGCTTTATTTACTGCATCAGCTGAGTTGAATATTTCTATTCCTTTAAACCCCAGTTGGTTTAGAAGAGTGGCGATTTTCACATCATCCTTCTCTGCTTTCTTCTTAGAAGCAATAAGGTAGATCCCGAATGCCTGACTCCAATCATCCCATTCTTTCTTCAGATCGTTCGCATCGAAGTTAAATACTTGAGGTGGTCTTGCATCGCTCATTTTAGGATGGTTTTAATTCACTTCTGGCGAAATCGGAAAGACGACAATGGCGACACTCAAAAACGGTAACCACGTTTTCCTGGGACTTCAACAACACTCAATTTTCTTAAAAACTCGTTCCGAACTCATTAAAATTCACTTTTTTATTTAGATTAAAATTGATACTTCTGACACCATGTGAAAGTTGGTGAGGAATGCATGTGGATTTAAAGAGACAATTAGTTTTATTAAAGCACAGTAGATGAGAGGTACATTACAAGATGGATGAGAATGGACGAATTAATTAATACAGGATTGGCGATGTACATTTGATATCGGGGGGGGGGGGGGGGGGGGGGGGAAGTGTTGCCGCGGAATCCATGAATCGATCGATGCCGACTTGATCTTATGACTAGCGCCTGACGCGCCCAATTATAAAAATATTAACTCGGAACGGATCAACCTACGACAACATGGAACTCTGGGACGTTCATGCCTACCACCCTGAATCCAAATCAGTGAAAAAACCATAGAATATTTGTGTGTATGTGTGTGACGACATCTTGTGTGTGTGGATGGGTGTGCATCTTGGGTTCGCATACGGTCAATTTATTAGAACGTACATTAAAAAAGTTCCATTCATGCAGCATGAGTTGATGATCGAATTTTCAAGGAATAATTTTAACCGATTTGATGGGTGTTTCCTATAGTAAATTTCACGCTGATTCTGAATATACCATGTGTTCCTATGTTTAAGATAGTACTTCACATCAAAAACACGGTTTTTAGCTTCGATTTTAGATTTGACCCCTTGGAGTACTCCAAAACTTCTGGCCAACGAACTTATCCTTACTTTTGATGTTATTGACATTTTAACATTTGTTTATATTTTTTATTTCGATTCCTCTGTCTGATATATATTTATATATAATTGTGAAAAGTGTTAAATTTCAGAAATCGTTTGGAATGGTCTGAAACGGATTTCCACGAAGAAAATTCTCAAACGATTTGCGTAGTTTTCTTGTGTGCAAATGGTAGCTATTCGTTCATTAGTTGCAGGAATATTGACAACATGACATTAGATTGCGAAAATGGGGACCGTGAATACGGAAAAATATCATATTTTCACTATTTCTGCTATACTACTAGGGCATAAGACTTGAAATTTGGAGTTTAGGTAGGTAAAAACAATAATCCTTGAGATTTTGATAGAAGATCAATCTAAAGGTTTGAAGTGCCACCTAGGAGCTTAGAAATGGAGCCATATTGTGCGAGGAGGTGCGAAGGAAAAAATTATGATCGCTTAGAATCAATCCGCTGATGTTTGAAAGACGATTTGTCCCATATATTTCCGTACATCCAAACTATTCAGTGATTCACATGCTCATCGAGGAGCTCATTTTCGGAAAAATTCTGGCCCCCCGCGGAAGGCAAAAGGTTAGGATTGTAGGTTTCCTACATATTATAACAGTACTGTACACCAAAAGTAGTTGTTTTGCAATAATATAACTCTGTATTGTTCAATAAATAAGGGAGCATTAAAGCTACATCAAAATATTAGGGAGGCAGCATCACAAATGGGGCAGCCGTTCAACAGCGCTAACAGAAATAAAGAATGTTCCAGTCATGCTGTATAAGCGAATTTTGAAGGAACTGTTTTCGAGAATTGTTTGGGAGATGGAACAGATTTCTAGCGAATTTCCCATAGAAAATAAGCAATAGCTTCACCATTTTGGTTAGGCAAATTTTTAGCAATTTATTACGTATTAAATCTGATCAGAATTGTTTTATTGGTATTCATAGGTATTCCTATATCAAATTTCACGCGTTGGAACAAATAATTAGATGATGAATCATTTATGAATAATGAGTGTACGAATTACCTCAAGACGTTCTTTATCTCAAGTGGGCACCGGTGAGTGAGTGCCATGATTCCCAGTTTTTGAGTATATTGTGGCTCTTCGTGCCTCCCAGACGATAATCCAGCGAGGCTTACGAGAGTGAACGATAATATACTCCAGTAGGTAGTAAGAGGATAAGTATAGGTGCATTATTCATTTGTTTCAATGGGCGCAAACTGAGGTCAACTAGACAATAAACTCACATGACGAACTGGTGATTAGCTTTCGGCCTTGATGAAATTATTCACTCAAAATTCCATGGCAGCAGAACCTCGGTACCTACTGCGTAACCTCTGAACATGCATGATTACCATTATACGAATGTTGTGGTGAAACACGTGAAGAGGCTCAAATCTCCCAAAAGTTCGCACAGGTCCGGTAAGCGGGGAAACCTTCCCCCTTTCCTGCTGATTCTGGCCAATTACAGTACTCCTGAGACCACAGATATGTACTACAGTAGTAAGTATAGTGGATGTTGAAATGACCAAGCTAATCTTCGGAGGGTGAGTTTATTGATAAACGTTTCTGTATATATGTATATATATATATATATATATATATATATATCGTGTAACTACGTGTTGCGCGATGGGAATGCACTTGCTGCACAGCACCTCCAGTATCGTGCTGTGCTGTGCAGCAAGTGCATTCCCATCGCACAACCTGTACACGGAATGAATGTCGGCGGTTTTTCAACATGCAGGAAAACCTGATTTCAATTTGTAATTTGACATGGTTGACACAATTTTTTCAATTGAAAACATTAAAAACATTGTTTAACATTTTTTCTACCCTCTGATTAAACTCCCCCATTTTAAGTGTCTATCGTTTTCTTGCATTCAAACTTGAATATTTCGTTAAAGAAATGAGGTAATCGCAAATTTGACCATGCCGTTGGAAAGCTTATTAAATGAAGAAGTTTTCAAGAGATTTGCCAGTTTCCATAATTTTTTTTAGAAGAGTAGTGGTGTTTTAAAAATTCTAAGAAATTTTACTTTTTCAAATCCGTCTATGTTTGAGCTGCAGTTATGGTCTTTATATAGTACTTTTCGAGGATGGCAGTACACCATACATGAAGAACATTTAACTCTGATTCCAAATATGTGGTCTAAAGTTACAAAAAAATAAAGGAAAGTGGAGAAATGTGAGTTTGAAAGAAAAAAAAAACACGGTTTTCCTGAAAAACCTTATAAAAATCATATCTCGAGAACGGATTGAGATAAAAATATGCGGTTGTCAGCATTTCTGATGGAGTTTTACGCAAATCTTTCTAGCATCTACGAGCGGATCACCATCATATACAGGGTGTCTCAGATAACGAAGACCACCCCCTTAACTTCCTTAATAAATGGGATAGAGGAAAATTCCAAATGGTAACCCCCCTTATTTTTTCCTGTAGATGTCAAATAAGACATTTTTGCGCACGTGCGCATGCGCGAAACGTGCGCAGTGCGCACTAACTTTGTTATTTGAAATGGGAACCCCCATTTTTTATTGCAGATTCGGATTCTACGCAAAATTTCATAAAGGTTTGACACCTCAATCGAGTTTTTTAAAGTCGCGCAACCCTACCGGCAAGCGCTGAAAATCGCTCAACCGTGAAATTGCGCAAAAATCTAATTTTCGGAAACCAGAGTGTGGCACATGAAATTTCATTATTTTTCGACGCTGAATCACGTGGTGATATTAGTTTTTTTAATTTGATTTGATTAAACCGAGATTACAGCATAAAACATGTTTTAATCAAGTCAAATTATTTTAATTCTTTAGTGAATTACCTTCCATAGGTCAGGCTGACAATGGGGAACTTGCATGGGTAGGGATTTTTCATTTTGAACCTCAAATCTGATTCAGCGCCCTTGAAAAACCCGTAGTGCGAATTTTCTGCTTGAAATTACGTCTGGTTTGCTGGGTTGAAGTTAGGTTCAAATTACAAGACCCATTTTCGGTAATTTTCAATCGTCGGATACCCCTCATATAGCACATTTTTGGAAAGCCCTCATTAAAATCTTTCAAATTACGAAATAAAAAAATAACCATGCAAGTTCCCCATTGTAAAATATTGAATGTTGGAGTCAGAATATCAATAATTCGATAATATCGACTATAGATAAGCTTACCTACTATTTCACCGTTCTGATTTACCTGTTAAACAGTGGTGCTTATGATGCATCCGACCATCGCACAATGGCTGGAAGGGAAAGACATCCTCATCACTGGGGCCACTGGTTTTATGGGGAAAGTCCTCGTGGAAAAGCTGCTGAGGCGCTGCCCTGCGGTGA
Source organism: Lygus lineolaris (assembly GCA_030264115.1). Classification (NCBI taxonomy): domain Eukaryota; kingdom Metazoa; phylum Arthropoda; class Insecta; order Hemiptera; family Miridae; genus Lygus; species Lygus lineolaris. The sequence continues at coordinate 55,080,806 of JAEMON010000001.1, forward strand.
ACCGCTTGTTCGTCGTCATCAGAACCAAGAGAGGTATAGATGCCAACCAGAGGATGCGTGAATTGAAAAATGAAGAAGTAAGGAACTCGTTAACAATTATTCATTTTAATAAGCATTTAAAATTTCTTATGCTCTTGAGAAGTCTGAGAAATTATTCCAAATATTAGCTTAACATACGGATCTAGTAAGGATGAAAAGGAAAAGGCGATGCTTTTCTTTTCCTCTTTTCCTGCGGGTCGAATCTCGATTATTTTTCAACATTTGACCAGGTAGTTCAGCGGAGTAACCGGTTCCGAGCTGGTTCGAAAACATAAGGACGAGACGTGCCAAAGTGACGCACTAAAGAATTCTTACTTCTGTAACATGGACGTATGAAATCAGTTGGTGAAAGTTTCACATAAATTGGTAGAGTAGCAAGTTCCTGAGTTATGATTGTAACAACACATTTCAAGTTTGTGCACGCGCAGAGCTTTGAACCGTTGCACCTAACAGGAAATTCACGTTTGCACATGCGCACACGCTACTAGTGCTCCGATGGCGGTGAATTCAATATGCAACCGACTAGGGGCTACCCCACACAATCCCTGAAAATTTCATCAAAATCGGACCATAATTTCGTATAGTTTTGCCCGGAACAAGGAATTGTTGTACCTAAGTAGTAGAATAGTTCGAAACAGAATGGTGAACAAACAAGCACTTTTAGAGTAGAATTGTGAATATATATATTTTGCATCTTTTCAAATTTATTTTACATTCCTCTTTGATTCTTTCTGTCCACAGTTGTTCAAGCCGTTACTCGCTATAAACCCAAACGCATTCGATAAGCTAGTTGTTATTCCGGGCGATATGTCCCAAAAGAAGTGTGGGATATCTGAAGAAGATCGGCAGGTAAGATTTATGAGACTAGGTACATTGCAACTCAAGTAAATTAGTACCTACCTATTTGAAATCTTACAACCCTCTGTAAATAATGGCGTGCCTTTAGTATTATAGATAAACTATATAAAATTTAGGTACCTACCTTCTGCATCCGACATTAAACTGTTGAAAAACGCTGCAAGTTCTTACAAAACGGCCTGTTATTTATGTTTTTCTGTTTAGACCTACTACCTACTCGAATACCTCAAAATGCAAGTGGGATTTTGAGTTCATGATTACTTTTTGTGTTTTTGTTTACATAATTTCCCGTCATAAAGGTTCATACTTGAAAATGTTATCCTCTATTTTTCACCTCATGAGATATGACTAGTGGAAAGTACTCCCGTTGCAATAGCTTCTTTTTCTTCGATAATTCACTAAGACTCCTGTAATAAAATTCTGAGTTGAAAGAGGCCCTGCTCGAAATTCGAGAGAAAAAATCGATTTTGTCAAGATCTTTTGTCCTCTGTCTGGGACTCAACTCTTGACCATAGGTTATTTTACAATCAGGATCAAGTATCAAAATTTACCATTTGAAAGAAGGTCACCCTGGTACTGAGGGTCGTCCAAAAGACGAAAACATAAGGACTGCCGATACGCCGACAGTCGAGTATAATAACATCGTAATTTACGTGGTAACGTAGACTCCAAATTCTTTGCCAAATTCCAAATTGTCTTTTTCAAATTATTTGGGATACCTAGCCTTTACAGTATTTACCTCGATTAACACTTTTAAGAGATAAGAGATTTTGTGAATTTATTTGATTTATCCTAAATGTTTTAAGATGCTGATTGAAAGTACAGCAGTAATATTTCACACGGCAGCCAGCGTACGCTTTGATGACAGTTTGTCAGCAGCATTGAAACTCAACACAAGGGGGACTGTCGAACTACTGGAGTTGGCAAAGGAAATGAAAAAATTAGAAGTACGTTGACACTTTGCTCGTTTGAAAACTTTGCATGATTTACCACTGTTTGCGATTCGGGCGTAATGTTGCCTTGACTCGCTATAAGCTGATAAGCAGAACATCAGAATCCCTTCCCAATGTATATTATCTTCCCTTACCCGAACATTAGAATCTCTTTCCAATATATCTTCCCTCTCTTCTCTTTCCAATATATCTTCTCTTTATATATCTTCCCTTACCTGAAAAAAGATGCTATTCATAAGAAACCTGGAGCTCTTCCAACGTTATACTAGTAAAAATGGGGAATAATGGAGCGTTAACAGTGATAAAGTTCCTTCTTCAAAAACTAAATTTTAAATAAGGAAAAAAGCAAAAACCTAAAAAAATTAATCATAGCTTTGAGGATGTGGCTGGTAGGTACTTTGGGTGCTACTCTACTGCCTCAGAACCAGTGCCCAAGTGACCTGCACCTTATCAGCATGAGAATACTCAGCCCGCATCACTACCAAGTCGAGGAAGTGGGGTGTGGGATAGCATTTTAGAGTTATAGCCCCACAACTATGGAAAGGCCATAGGCCATGGCTATGGGTCTTCCTTTTTCATCTCACACGGAAAGGCCTGATTTTTAATCTAATTTTTCCGACTCCTCATTTTTTTAAAATGTTTGTGAGACACAGTTTTGGTCATTATTGTAGGTTCCTACGGAAGAAAACATACGCATAACGGGGAGAAGGGAGAAACGTAAGCCAACAAAGTATATTAACACTGCAGTAGCACTATACTGCCGTGTGAAGGTAAAAGACCTAATCTCCAAATTTTTTCGAAATCGTTGTTTTTTGCTTCCCCCCCCTAATTTTGAACCGCTCTTTCCATTGGTGAAGTCAAAAGCTCCGAAGTGAAGTCACAAAAATCCGACAGGAAAACGCTACACTTCAAACCTCAAAATTAGGAATTTCATGCGATTTGGAGGTGAAAGACCTTGCAGGCGCTTGTTGGAAGAACGCCTGATCTTTAATCAATAAACACCTGATCCTCGCGACCAGTCACATCCGTGTGGGGGTAAGACACCTGATCTCGGAAAAAAATCTTGTACGGTCTTTTACCTAAAAGTGTTCTTCCTCCAAAAATGCCCACTTCTGATTGTTATAAGAAATTACGAACAATGGGTATTTTCTGACGATTGTAAGGTGTTTTACCTCCAAAACGGATCGTAATTATTTGGGGGCCAGACATCAGGTGTTCTTCCTCCGAGAGAGTGGTTGGAGTATGAGGGAGGCTGGCAGGAAAACAGCTGACCTACGATATTTCATATATAACGGTATGGTTCCCCCATGTCTAACCCTATTAGGTACCTACCTGTATTCCTGTATCTACTGTTTATTGGAAAGGGCTCATCTAAAATCACATAACAATAGGGAGTAATGAATAATTAATAATGCAATTGGGCGTAATGATAACTTTGACAGTTCGGCGTCGCTGATTTTCAGGTATTTGAGTATGTTTCTACTACCTATTGCAACGTTGGGATTAACGCAAAAATCGAGGAGAAGGTCTACCCCTCGCATTTGGACTGGAAAATACTCCTGAAAGCACTCGACGTAGACGAAGATTCACTTGATCTCTTAGTATATAAGTATGTGTGTGTGGCATATATCTTACATATATTACTAGAAGTTTGTAGTATTTTTGTATTAGAATATAGTATTTTTCCAACCTATAAGGCGTATCAACTCACGCTAAATAGGTTAGTCGTAAAACGGATTCACTGATGTTCAGATATGATTTTGTTATTTCTTCATTAGATTAAAATGGACGCAGCCCAATACATATACATTATCGAAATCCTTAGCTGAAAACGCCGTTTTGGAAGCAAGTCAACACATAACAGCGTGTATTATAAGGCCATCAGTAGGTGAGAATGAGATTCTGTCTGTAGCTACTGCTTACCAGTAACCTAGATAGTCATGTAATACGTATGCATAGGTATGTTATGTGATTTTATTATATCCTCCTTATGCATGACGAAATGTAAAATAGTGGTGTTTCGTGAGGTGGTTGGATACTACATAGAATGCAAAATTTTGATACAGAACAACACGTTATAAAGCTGCCTAGAATGAGCGCATAGATAAAAAAGTCCCATTCATGCAGCATGAGTTGATGAGCGAATTTTCAAAGAATGATTTTAACCGATTTGGTGAGTGATTCTTATAGGAAATTCCACGCTGATTCCGAATATACCATATCGTCGGGTTAAAGGTAAAAGTGACCAACTGCCAGTTGGTCACTTTTCGGGTTTTTTTGTTCTCTATACTTGCAATTATTTATATTTTGTGGGAAAAATTTAAAATGTGGGAATTTTTCATTAATTTCGTGGGAAAATGCAAAAAACCATTTTTACCTCATAGTCAAGTGCTTTTTTCAGTGACCAAATGGCATTTGTGAATATTTTCTTCAAGTTCCTGGTTAGCAGGTAGTGACCAAGTGACGCAGTTGATCAATTTTACCTGCACGTCGCTTGTACCGACCTCTCTAAATACACACAAAAACCTCACCGTTTTCCAAGTTCAACAATGCAACTCCAAAAATGCAAACATGTGATCTTACGAACGGTAAGTAGATACCAGATAGGTGGTTTCTGACAGTTCGGATGCTCACATTCTATTCATAGGGATAGATCGTTGACTTGCTATGTATTTAATTGGTTTGGCATCATTGCCGCAATAATTATCTTTAATACTTTAATTTTGATACCAAATTAATACGAGGTTTTCAATACCAAGTTTCAACGATCGATTCCGATGTATAGAATGTGAGCAGCTGAACTCTCAGACAACTACGGGTATCTGGTAGGTAGTGTAGGAATCGTCATGCAAATTCCATGGAAATGGAAATTCTATTTGACGGATAACACTAAGTTCCAAGTGACTACAAAAAGTAGTGAAAATACACGAACCTCCCCTGATTACGAATGTGTTAACTCACTCAACGTCGCTAAGGAAAGCCTTGTTCACGATTACAGAGGACGTCCACTGATTTTCAACATCTCCCGTCTAATTCTTTCGGACCTAGCTGATCATTTTGAAAAAAGAAGGACGTACATAGCCCCGCCGTACATAGCGGCGTCCAGCCGTTTGGCTTTACATAAGAAAAAAACAAACATACAGACGAACTTTGAATTTTATAAATATTATTTTCGATAATGAACTCTTTTTACATGGGTAGGTCCTACATGGTGATCGGTGAGGTTTTTACAACCAACAGCGAGCAAAGTGAGTTCATCTAAATGAATGTGTGACCGTGCAAACAGACAAACTTTGAGTTTTATATTTATGTTAGCACTTTGAGGTCGTTTTTTGTTCTTATATTTCATTAAACGGATACAAAATTGAACAATAGTTATATTTTTACAGGAAACCTTTATTATCAAAGTGATTTATTTCGAGTTTGAAAAGTCTCCCGGCATTAACTTCCTCTGTGTTTCTAGAACGTTCTAAAATTTATTACATCTATGCAAAATGAAAAATATGTTAGTTTTCCTAGTAAATTCTCTGTTTTTATCAAAATGACCAACTGATAAAACACGGGAGAGTCGAAAAGGTGAAACTGATCAAGTGCTTTGGAGCGAACAGGACGTTGGAAAATGAACATTTCAATTACAAATGGTTACAATATCAACATTGACTTTACTTCAAATGGGAATAACAAAATGACGACAAAAAATACTTTGAATACGAAATTTTTTAGTTTTCATAAAATGACCATCTGCTGAACCTATTCCATTGTTCTTCATGTAAAACTGACCAACTGTTATTTTTAGCGAAAACTGTGCTTTTTCAACGAGAAACCAGCCATTTTATTATTAATACGATGGAAATGGAGTGTCCTTTACCCACAAGGACCAAAAAGTTGAATCCTACGTGGAAAATAGGCACACAGGAAGCGTTTTGGAGGAAACGACCAAACCCAAAAACTTTGGGAGGCCATACTGAAAAACCAGCAAAGTGTAGATGGTCACTTTTACCTTTAACCCGACGACATGTTCCTATGTTTAAGATGGGAATTTACACCAAAAACCTCAAAAAACACGTTTTTTGGCGATTTTTGAAACTAAATTTTCAAAATTTGACCTCTTGGAGTACTCCAAAAATTCTGGCTAACGAACTCATCCTTACTTTTGGTATTATTGACATTTTAAAATTTTTTTGGATTTTTTATCTCGATCCTTCGGACAGATATCGTCTGGAATGACTCACATATATATAAATATATATACATATGAAAAAGTGTTAAATTTCAGGAATCGTTTTAGAATGGTCTGAAACGAATTTCCATGAAGAAAATTGTCGAAAATTTGCATTATTTAAATTTTGAAGCCATTGCAATAGCTTCATTTTCTTCGAAAATTCGCTAATATATAGATAAAAGGTCTGGTGCGGTGCTACACACTCCTTTTATTACTTGTTTAGATCCAAAAATGGCTGTTTTCGGGTATTTTTCTACTGATTGCCTACGGCTCTTGGAGTATTTTCTCGGAGATGGGGTTTTTGGCTACCACAAAAAAAAAAGAGTAGGTACCTAACTCATATGAATTCCAACAAAATCCCTCGAGCCATTTTGGAGTAAACGTCGAAAAGTGGTACAAAAGACAGTTTTAAAACTATTATATCCGAAACCCAATCATTGATCTAAAAAGCTTAGCATATATGTACCTATAGAAACCGAGCCTCATCACAATAGATGCACTTACCAAGTACTAGCAGAACAACCAACAGAGACACACGCAGCTTCCAGAATATTGTTAAAAACAATATTATTTATTAGTTTATACCATTGAAAACTATAATCTTGTTACATTAATCAGTTGCACAAACTGATTATTCAGACAACAAACTAATATTCGGAGAACCTTATACACCTGCATTGTCCCTCACATTTCAGTTATCAATGTCTCGGAGGAACCCGTCCCTGGATGGACCGATAATTTGAATGGGGTTCTTGGTGTTACAACTGGAGTGAGCAAAGGAGTGCTGCGGACTTTCAAGTGCTCACCGTCTGCTGCTTTAGACTACATCCCAGTGGATTACGCCATCAACGGAATGTTGGCAGGAGCTTGGTCCAAGCGGTTCCAGTAAGTTCGTCGTAGTAAGTTTTTTGGATGTCAAATCAAGTTCGAGGCTGCAGTTTGGAATCATGTCAAACTAACTGTCACATTGTTGGCACAACTGGCATATTTCCGCAACGAAAGTTACTGACTTCGGTATGAAAAAAAAAAAATTTGATTGACCGCCAGTCAAAAGATTCCAAAAGATATGTTCATAAGGATATCTGGTTAAACAACTATAAAATCAATAACACATATTCGATATAAATTAACCGTGGTCAAAACGAGCAATCCACCCGTAACAATGTGGATTGAGTCTGGAGCGGTGGAGAACGAAAAACATGATACCTATAAGACCGAGGAAATGCGTTGAAAATTCAAGGTTGACTCCGACAAGAAAAATCTTCAGACCGAAATGAACTTCCTCAATAAAATTCTCAAACAGCTACTGAGCAAACTAAACTCACAACAAGAGTTTGAGCCCAGGATTGCGCCAGATATCAAATTTGCAATATAGAAAACGTCTGCCAAGTTGGGTGGGTGGTATAGCTTCCTCACTTTTGTAACATGGACGTATTGTATCAGTTAGAGAACATTTCAGTGGAATTGCTAGAATAGTTCCGGATTAATCCCAATGACAACAAATTTTAAGTTTGCGCTTGCATAGTAGCTATTACTGATCCAACCGTGATTAAATTCGCAGGTAATTGTCTTGGAGTCAGCCCTCAACTACCTACCACGAACTAAATCGCTCGCGACGAAGTTATGGAAACCCATTTCATTAAAAAGAAAACGGAGTTAAATAGGAAATAGAAAATCTAAATAATAAATAAAATAAATAAATCAATAAATAAATTAATAATAATTAAATTAATTAAATAATAAATAAATTTGAGCGAAATCGGTCCATTAGGAACTGAGATATCGTAGTTTCAGGAAATCAACGTTTGCCCATGCCTACACTCTACGACTGGTCCAATTGCGATGGAATTAATATGGTACCGTCACGGGCCTAACCCTAACAATCTCTGAAAATTTCATCAAATTCGGAACATTGCTTTATGTAGGTCGGGACAAGGAATTGACTACAGACAGACACACAGACACGGAACCAAAATTATTCAGAACGCTCTGAAACGTAAAAAAGCATGTGGAAATTTTGATTTTGGAGGGCAAACATTTTTTAATTCCATGCACGAATACCTAACTTCACCCCCCCTCCCCCCCACTTGCCCATCGCTACCTTGAGTAAGCAAAAAACTATACTTTAAATCTATCTCTGATATATTGATACAATACCTGATAAGTAGGTATGGGATTTGAAAAATTTTTAGATTCTTACAAGTTATTCATTCATTAATTTATTCAGTATTTTCTTATCTGATTATGTATTAATTTGCTTAGTGACTTCTTCACAGTAATCGAAAGTTCTCTTGAATTTAAAATGAGCTATTACTGCTAATTACAGTTAGGTAGGTCAGATGGAAGGAATGGGGATGAGGGAAGAACGTCATTAGTAATGTGACCATCGATGCCACTATCTAAAATTGAAATTCAGATGAGCAGAGCCACCAGTCGTATTTACTATGACGTTATTATTGAAATGTGTTCATCACTAAATAGTTTTTCCCATAGTGTCGGCCATATTCCACTCCAATCCTTGTGTTTGATCGTTTTCAGTGACACTGGACACTTGGAGGTATTTAACGAAGCTTATGGTGATACGTTGAAAGTAACGTACGATGACATAGTCAACTATGGAGTGAAAATTAACCGTGTAATACCAATGGAGAACTATAGTTGGTATCCTTTTATGATATTGACCAACAACACCTACTACTACCATTTTCTATTTTACTTCCTCCAACTACTACCAGCTCTGATCCAAGATTTACTTCTGACGTGCGCCAGACAGAAAAGATTGTAAGTTAAGCTTTTTATTTATTTCTTTTTATTACTAGTGTAAAAAAATGAATTATACCCAAAACTGATAATAATATAACAAAAAATTGATAATAATATAGTACCTAGTAGGTAATCCCTTAAAGTAGCTGTTGGTACATAAATAAAATCGTCTGTCTGTTCATTGATTAGAATCTTGAAATTTTCGTTTCTTTTCCGTTCAATGCTATTTGAAGACGATTGGGACCTGGGACCATCATTTCAATTTCTCTCTATTAGTATATATGTTTCTTTTCTCAGTTTTCGAGTGGCCATTTCGTCAATACAACGTCAGACTCTCCTAACTTGTTTCGGCCGAATTGACTACTCTCGATGTTTAAGACGTAGCCAAACCTTCGATCACATTTTCTTTGAAACTATGACTGTCCGGTGTTACACCAACGATATAACACCTAATTGACACGAGTGGGGATAAATTTGTGGATGAGTCTAACTCAAATACTAAGGTATTTGGAATTTTTCAAATAATCCACTACAAAGGGGGGTTCGTGAGTTAGATGTGGTATAAATCCGGCGTTTTTAGTTATCAACCCTCCTTACATGATCTAAACTGTTTGAAAATACGACATCTCAAAATTAGTCGACATTGAATGGGAGACCCTTGAAAAGTTCTCAACTTTGAGACAGAAGGAGCGTTCTGGGGGAAAAATCCACCATATCTACTCTTACGTGGATTTATCCATGGAGTTTGATTTATCCTAAGTTTCCCGCAGTTTGATAATATATGATGTCAAATATCCCCAAAACCCAGGATTTACCCGTACTCCTACTCTTGGCTACTCATTGCGTCACCCCCTTGAGTGGAGAGGGGATTGCCGACGACCCGATGTGAAAATACTGAGATGTGTGCTCCCAGCCAAGCAGGCGGTCACCCATGCAAGCACTAACCAAACCACTGATTGTTTAACTTCGGTGATCTCACTGGAACCGGTTTATTCCATCAGATAAGGCCGTCGGGGTCTAGTATTTAAGTTAGACGTATACAAAGATATATGCGCTCACTCATACCAGTGTATCTCCTGCACCGGTGTATGAACTATACAACTAAATAATACAACCATATCGGTATGAAATCAGTGGTCGTAAAAAATTGGGACAAAGAAAAAAAGTCTGCCAAGTTGGTAGGGCAGTATAGATTCCTCACTTTTGTAACATGGGCGTATAGACTCATTTAGTGAACATTTCAGCGGAATTGGTAGAATAGTCCTGGAGTTATGCATATGACAATAAATACGTTCGCGCATGCGCAGTAGCCATCACTCATCCAATTGTGGCGAAATTATTAGATACCTAATTGTCGTGGAACGAAATCGATGCACCGGGAACTAAGAAATCTCATTTTAAGGAAATTAATGTTTGTGCATGCGCACAAGCTGCCGGTGGTCCGCTGGCTATGAAATAAATAGGGGACTGTCAAAAGGCTAAACTGTACAATCTCTAAGGATTTCACGATAATCGGTAAAGTAGTTCCGGAGTTATGACTATGCAACAAATTTAAAAATTGCACATGCGCAGTAGCTATGACTGATCCATTCGTGACGATTCATAGGTAATTCATAGGTAATTGTCTTAGAGTCAGCCCTCAAGTACCCACCAAATTTGAGCGAAATAGGTCAATTTGGAACTGAGATACCGGGGTTTCAGGAAATGCACGTATGCGCATGCGCTCACGCTACTAGTGGTCCGATGGCGATGAAATTGATAGGGGACCGTCACGGGGCTAATCCGCACAATGCCTGAAAATTTCATCATATTTGGACAGTAAATTCATATAGTTTTGCCTGGGACAAGGAATTGACCAGAAAGACAGACAGTCACGGAACCAAAATTGTTCAGAAAGCTCTGAAACGTAAAAAGCAAGTGGAAATTCTGATTTTGGAGGACACATATTTTGTATTCCCTGCACGAATATATAGCTTCCTACGGTAGTGAGGAAGCAAAAATGTAGTTCCAATCATCTTCAAACAGCATGATACCTACGGGAAAGAAACAGTAGAACCTAAAGGCATGAATACATAGGATTCTATAAATTAATATGGACAATTACTATAACGATATACTCATCGTTTATATATTTGAATTGTATGTTCTCAGTATCTTGAAGCTGAACATAAAAATATACAACGCCGCCATTGCCTTATCAGACTTCACAGGAAAACCATTCAGTTTTGCCAACGACAAATTTTATGGCATTCACCAAATGATGACTCCAGAGGACAAGGAAATATTTCCTATCAACGTTTCAAGAACGAAAACCGATGACATACTTACTTTCATGAAGCTCGCCCAAAAGGGAATTAAAAAGTTCGTATTTCATGAGAAAGATGAGGACTTTGAAAAATGTGTGGTAATCAATCAAAGGTACGGATAGACTACTACACTTAGTGACAGCTATATATACTTACCAATGATATAGCAGGTGACCGCATTTTTTGTGGTAGATGGATTGGTATCCAAATAAAATAAAATTTAACGTAACGTTACGTTCTTTTGTTAGTTGATTGTGGTTGTGAACACATTTTACCGAATTTTCGAAGAAAATTAAGCTATTGCAATGGCTTCAAAATTTTTGTAATGCAAATTTTTAAAAATTTTCTTCATGGAAATCCGTTTCAGGCCATTCTAAAACGATTCCTGAAATTTAACATTTATATATATACACTATATATATACATACATAATATGTATACATATATATAGGTATATATATTTTTTTTTAATATATCAACTAAACTTTCAATTATTTGTGTTTACCTAATGAAGAATAATTTAAAAAAAAACATCTGGTCAAGAGTAATCAATGGTTTGTAAGGCTCGGCGCTGGAATTACAGTTTAGGGAATTTGGAACATTGAGTTTCGAGGTACGGCCGGCGGTTCGACGGTTTCCACATATGCGCATGCGCAGTCACTATGATTGATTCGAATGCGATGAAATTTGAATGGGATCATCTAGGAACCCTGAACTACCATCAAAATCCAGACGAATTAGGACCATTGGGTCATGAGATATGGCGGTTCGACGGTTTCCATATATGTTGGCTCGTGAGCGAATGACGAAATTCGTATGAGGCCACTTAGGACTGTAGGTTGTATGCGCTTGCGTCGCTTGAGGGCCGGGTGAACGAACTCATTTGTGTTGGTTTACCACTCCTCTTCTCTCACACGTAATAGTTTATAACATGTAATATTAGTATAAATAACATAATAATCACATATAGGACGGTTTTCCAGTAAAAACCGCCATAAAAAAATAAGTCTCTTGAGAAACAAAACCGAAAATATTGTACCTATTACCGCTAGCCACGATACGGGCTGTCAATCTCAGGCTACGCTGCTCAAGACGGAAGCTGAGATGTCTGGGCGCGGAAGATGGAGCAGCATTGAGCAGTCAATAAACGACAGACTCACCGTCAAGATGATCCAAAAAAGAAAAAACAAGGATACAAACTGGAAGACCAAAAGAAGAAATTGTTTTCAATAAAGAATGCTTCAGTTTAAAAAAATTAAAAAAAATAAAAAATTACCGTTATATCTGAGGCACCTAAACCTACAGAACACTGTAGGGTCGAGTGATACTGCAAATTGAACTCTGTGAAGTGATCTAACTCACTTCAACAGATCTTTACAGAATGAATACCTAAGTATTATACTGATAATCGTAATATACGATATGAATATTTGAACGTGCTCTCTCAATAACACATATTTACTCGGATATAGAACTGGGAAAAGGTGGTGTTTGTAAGGAGATAAAATAAATACCTATAAGGTCAGTTTATTAACTCACAAGTTGTTAGGCTCGGATTCTAGGGGATTGTAAAATGCTATTCATACCTATTTTAAGGATTGAACCGCAATGTTAAGGGGGTGGTTAGTTATTTTGATATCAAATCGACTTACGTGATTGATGTCCAAAGAGAACTAGAAATAGTCCAGGGAGGGAGCGATCCACGCCGCTCCACTGCTGGTAGTGACGGAGTGGAACAGTAACATGTGATCCGGTAACAGTTACCTGGTCACTATGTTACAACACACTCCGTGATCTTAGTTTCTTACTTTTTGAATTATGTCATCATAGAGTTGTTACAGTCTAATATTGACCAAGTAACACAACTGTACTTATGCATTCATTTATTCAATTTATATCACTCCACTTCATCTTGCACATGTACATTTTTGCACTTTTTTCCAGGTTGTACTACATGGACAGAGCAGCCAGATTGATATTGTTGGGTGCCGCAGCGTGGCATGTATCAAACTGGGTATCCTTGTTCGGATCCTGGTCATGATCATCTAAGCAAAACAAGAAAGTAAAATGAGTAATTATACCTACTGTGGATCTACTCTTAAAGAAATGCGATTAAATTATTGATCTGTATAAGTATGGGGTTTTTGTTCTTCTCCCTTCATGGTCGAACTACATAATTAGAAAATGGCGTAACCAGAGATCATTAATAATCACGACTCTTCACAAATTACAGTCACTCTCCTTTTCCTTTGGAATTATAATCTCACCCTGTGGCGTATTTATTAAATAAATAACCACAATCAAGAGGAGCACTTCATAAAATCCTACGAACAAGCGCCGAAAGAAATAAGGAAAAATACTAAATTATAGGCCCCAATCGAGATTGGGAGGCCGCCACACTCAAAAAAGAAAAATTAAACGTTGAAATTGTATTGAAAGAAAAATTACCTTAATCCATCCACCAGAGAGCTCTGTCACATTTCAAGGCGACCTTAAAAAATCAGAAGGTTTGTTCTCCACAAATGCAGCTCATCGCAACGGTCCTTTTTAGGCCCACAAAATTGCATCAAAACAACGAATATGAATGATACTGATCAAGACCAGGAACGAAATACTACTCGACCAGAGCCTCGTATTATCAAAAACGCCATACACCCATTAAAATCTGGCTATATAGGAACCATATTTTCTTTCTTTCATCTGCCCCTACAAACAGCACAAATCGGGCACACTATGCCCCAAATGACTTGGAAAATTCATAGAAATAACCTATACTGAATACAGGGTGTTATTCATCGGACCTTAACTATACAGGATGGTCCCAAGCCGAACCAAATGAATTAAATGTCTTATAGGAAATTTCACGCTGATCACTGATAGCTACTATACGCCCTATTAAAGGGGGAGTGAGCCTTGACCTTTTTTAAACGACGTTTTAGTCTTTTTTAAAGTGTTTTTATACACTGAAAAACATACAACCACACTATAATCAAGAAACACTTTGAAATAAACGTTGTAGGAAATTAAATTCTGCGTCGATTGAGACCTTCGGGTGTGTTCTTCCGATTTTAAATGAATTTCAAAGTGTGGTGAATTTTTATCCATTGTTTCCCGATGTCAACGAATCATAATGGGGTTGGTGGAGGCCCATTTTATGCGGAACTAAATTTTGAAAGTCATTTAAAAATCGAAAAAACACATCTATTATGACCTCACAGTACCATTCTTTAATCAATCAATCAATCAAGTCTAGAAGCGGTACTGAAGGCGGATAGAGAGGATACGGTGATTTTTATTGGAGTATGGTTTAGGTGTTTCTTCCCCATAAACACTCGAAGAACTTCGAAAAAATCAAATTTGCAAGAAAAAAATTCCGTTCAGGGACCCTTAATAAATATATGGTATATTCGAGATCAGCGTGAAATTTCCTTGAATACCTTTAATTCTTTTGGTGCGGTTCTGGGCCACCGTATTTATCGAGGGGTGACGAATGATATTTCACGGTTGTGGTGTTCCGTGTCAATATACGACACTTACATTGACACAAACCATTGAGATGAATTTGGTTATTGCATGACGATCTCATGGACTTGATATTAGAACACCGCCGTAGTCGCTTTCATCGCATCAGATCTTTATCTCACACGAACCGCATCGTTCCACAATAGTTGGTCGTCGAATGAATCAGTCGATCCGTGGACCTTCGGCCGCCTGATTCCAGGGATTTTACGAAATCACAAATCTAATGACAGAGGTAAATTTTGCCAACTTGGTGCACGAATTGTTGTTGGATTGTTTTAGCTGCTGCCATTGGGGCTGTTCTGGCTTTAGTGCTTTAATTTCATCTCTACTATTCATATAGAACTGTGGTACCAAATTTTTCGCAGTTGGTTTGGAAAATGTATCCTCCACGGAATCTTCACTAGCATAGGGGCGGTTCAAGGTGTCAGCAAATGAATTATTGTTAATTTTTCAACTCTGATATAATTGTTCAT
>JAEMON010000001.1:55099039-55111944 GCA_030264115.1 Lygus lineolaris
TTGTCCCTAAAAGAGACCCTCTTCTTTTTCTGGGATCCCTTCATGCTGTCCGGAGTTGCATCTGCCGAGGTTCTCCTCCCTTTACCTTTTCTCCTTTGCTCTCCAGGTATAGGATTTAGAGCTTCCGCTGCTGCCTCGTCTTTGGTCCTCCCATGACGAAGGAGCCAAGAGAAGCGTCTCCTGCCTGCCCCATTCAGTTTCCTGTAATCCAGGACCCAGGCAGGAACTTCTTTTTCATCATCATTGACCTTAGGCCTCTGCACCTTTAGGTCTGAGGGACCAGGGACGATGGCTGGCTGATGTGCTGTTGAGTCCAAAGGGGCCTCTGTGCCATCACGCGAGCCCTCGTCCAGGGTCTCCATGGCCTCAACAAAGACGTCAGATGGAGGGCTTTTTAATAGCCCATCTTCATCTTCCGTGGGGACATCACTGCCCCCAGAATTTATGGTTTTTGAAATTATGTTTAAATTATCCATAAAATGTTTATTAAGAACCAGGGTTCAGGTTAGGTCTAAGGCTCAACCTGATTGCAAAAAACCAGCATTTGAGTGAAACCGAGAGTGGCCAGCTCGTCGGAGTTCGCTGTTAGAGACTAAGCACCCCCTTAGCCACGCACTCATTGACACAGCTGTTCCATCGTGAGTTGGGGGCGAATGGATGTGAGGGGAAGAGAGAAGCGGAAGGAGAGTAATAGGGAAAGGAGTAGGAAAAGGAAATGGGAAAGGAAAAGGGACTAGAGAGCGTGGAAATTCGCCACTTCCACGCTCCCCCCACCCCCCTCTCGTCAGTTTGGGGAGGGCTCTTTTAGAACCCTCCCTGTAACAGGCAGCACCTCGAGAAGGTGAGAGTAGGAGTTGGGTAGAATAGGCTATAAGAGTCGCTTTCTACCCCGTTGCTGCCCTTTCATATATTGCTTCCGAGTCTACCAAGGTAATGGAAGCATTGTTTTCACTTTTGGGAAGTGAAAAATTTCCTCCAAAATTCCAACTCGCGTTTTACGTTTTAGATGGTCCCTATGAAATTCAGCCAACGGTAGCTTCTGCGCATGCGTAAGCATGAAATCTTTGAAACATAAATTTTCTCGCGACCTAAGGTCAGATTTAGCTCAAATTTGGAGGAAAGATCGGAGATTCAATAATTCCCTATGAGTTCCATCAAGATCGGATCAGTCGTACCCACTGCGCATGCGCAAACGTGAAGCTTTCATAACTTCGACAATTTTCATCAGATTTCGATGGAATTTTTAGGGATCTTGCAAGTAGTAACCCCTTTGATGAGTTTTTAAAAATATATATGTTATATATATAAAATAATGTTATGTATACAAGGAAGCTATGTGCCACACCCAACTTGGCAGACTTTTGTTTTCTTTAAAAATATATTAAAAAAAAAAAATAGTTCGAATATAACGAAATGTCCTTGAAAACTACTGTTTGGAGCTGTCTGAAGACTTGAGATGTCAGGGAGAGCGGTGGGAGTGAGTGGCGAGACGTCAGTGAGTGTACATTGTAACAACTTCCGTAATATGATAGGAAAAATAGACTGGTGAATAGTCAAAATGAGAATGAATTATATTTCTGGAATTTTCCCAAATGTAAACAATCGCTACGTGGTTGACAACTAACTTTAATAATCAATGGTCTAACATACATCACAACAGTTGAGACGCCAGTGGGTGAGAGGGAGAACACTTGAGGCGTCAGCATTAAAAGTGGTAGGCAGGACATTTCAAAAATGGATATATCGTGGGGAGAGGATGAGAGTACTTGGTTGAAAGCTCTTGGGGAGAGGATTCACAATTCAAATTTCCCGTGTAGTACTTCAGGCCCTAGACCAATTGAAACAAGCCTATAACCTATTCTCGCTAATCCGTAGTGGGATGTCGTTTTGTAGGTAATTTTAGACGCTGCATCGATTGAGATATACTGAATAACCCTGAATCTAAAGAAGGTTTCCGGTTTGGTTTAATTTTAACCATCCGGCTCTAGTAACCAGCGTAAGAGAGTCCAATTTTTTAAGGCCGATGGAAATACTTTTCGGTAGGAGTTGATGAGCGAATTTTCGAAGAATGATTTTAACCGATTTGGTGGGTGATTCTTATAGGAAATTTCAGGCTGATTCCGAATATACCATATGTTCCTATGTTTAAGATGGTAATTTACACTAAAAACCTCAAAAGCACGTTTGTAAGCGAATTTTCAAAATTTGACCCCTTGGAGTACTCCAAAAATTCTGGCCAACGAACTCATCCTTTCTTTTTATATTATTGACATTTTAAATTTTTTTGGATTTTTTATCTCGATTCCTCGGTCAGATATCGTCTGGAGTGACACATAAATAAATAAATAAATGAATGAATGAATGAATGAATGAATGAATGAACGAACGAACGAACGAACGAATGAATGAATGAATGAATGAATGAATGAACGAATGAATGAATGAATGAATACATGAATGAATGAATGAATGAATAAATAAATGAATAAATGAATAAATGAATAAATGAATAAATGAATAAATGAATAAATGAATAAATGAATAAATGAATAAATGAATAAATGAATAAATGAATAAATGAATAAATGAATAAATGAATAAATGAATAAATGAATAAATGAATAAATGAATAAATGAATAAATGAATAAATGAATAAATGAATAAATGAATTAATAAATAAATAATATATACATACCATATGCATGTAAAAAAAGTGTTAAATTTCAGGAATCCTTTTGGAATGGTCTGAAACGGATTTCCATGAAGAAAATGTCCAAAAATTTGAGTTATTTAAATTTTGAAGCCATTGCAATAGCTTCATTTTCTTCAAAAATTCGCTAAACTGAGGAAGGGGTGAATTCATCTCAAATAAGGTGATTTACGTTGCGCGCAATGGTATTTAATTTCGGCGCGCGAACAACGTGATGGGAAAATATGACAACAATGTGAGGGAAAATATGACACAGAAAAGAGTCGTGGGTGCATATTAAAGTTTACGCATAGGAGCGAATTCTCCATGGAGAAATGGTGCACCAGACCTCCTAGTTTAGATATATTAGCGCAGGATTTGAGTGCTTGTGACAGTTGATCTCTAAAATAACTACGAAATACCTTGTTTTTATTAAATCGCATTACAGCTTAGAACAAGATTCTTCTTTGGAGCTCCAACAAAATAAGATGCCAGATGCCTTGAGGCAAAGGAAATCGTACAAACACTACACTCTCCTGAAGACGTCATGGAAGTACCAGACCCGAGAATTTTTCGAGAATTCGACACTCCACGGAGTGCGCTACATAGCGGAGAAGGATCGTCCAATTTACGAAAAGTTTGTATCCCATGTTAAGTAGGAGTTTTTTTATTTGGCCATAAACGCGTGAGAAGGAAGTTCCGGTAGGATTTTTATCATCTCGTGGGATTTATTGTCATATTCATAACTCCGGAACTACTCCACCAATTTCGCTGAAATGTTCACTGACTGATTCTATACGTCCATGTTAGAAAAGTGAGGAACGTTGTTGGCGGACGTTTTTTTCAATATTTTAGCTTTCTATAACTCTTGATACATTTTTTGGCTCTTGCTGAGGGTGTAGGTATGACGTGCGTCGAAACTCAAATGAGACCAACACTATTCTTTCCTACAAGAATAGCGCATCTAATAATTTCGCACGAAAAATTGCATCGTCTTACTGCACGACTAAAACAATTAATTTTCTGGCTAAACCGATATAATTTTTTGCTGTTAGATCGTAAAATTAAACATACGGTAAGGGAGATCCATACCTTTCATGTTTACTTACTTCATTTATAGGTTGATGTGGTTCAGTTTCGTAACCATTGGAGCAATTGTGACGCTCATCATCATCGTTTCACTATGGGAAAAGTTTCAGACAAATCCAACAATCACAGGTTTGGACACAGATTTCCATAGCTGGGACGTCCCGTTCCCAGGAGTGAGTATCTGCCCCAGTTCACCGGCCTTAGCCGCAAGGGTCGAAACTTATATAACCAAGTAAGTCGAATAAAATACATCCCAGAAAGAGGGTAATGTGGAAAGGTGGGGAGAGGCGAGAAGGAATGAGATTCGAAATTTCGAAAAGAATTTTCGAGAAACACTTTCTCACTAACAAGTATACGGTGTATGGGTAGATATAATTGGTATAACCCTATTTGATCAATTCGAGAAAGCAAACTTGCCTCTATTTTTAAAACGTGAAAAAAAATTGCCTGTTGTTTTTAATAGATTCCACAATCAAATCGAGGGTTGCATGGCAGAGGTGACCAAGTGACGGAAACAAGTTTTTTCTACTTTTTCTGGTACTTTAAGGGACATTTGAGCCCTTTGAATTTACTTTTTCGTGGAGTTAAGAATACTAGCGTGTAGAGCAGGATCAACACTTATATGAAGCATTAAAAACTCAATTTCGTCAAAAATGGACTTGGTAACTTCTGCCATGCAACCCTCGAAATCTTTTCCAAAAGATGTCAGAACATCTGAACACTACAGAATTATTTTTTGTGGAAATTTGATCAGCAGCGGTGTATTGAGACCTCGTTTAGTTACCTACTAACAAAAATAATTGAATCACCTATCTACTTGACAATCGTTATGCACCTTCACAGAGAACTTGCTGATCACTTTCAGGTATATAGCGAATTGTTCATATACGAGTATGATTACTGCATAGGTACCTACTGGACGCAGCTCATTCTCTACCTGCTCCTGAAGTAGCCGTCAAACGGCGGAGTGGGGGAGGTGGAAATGCGTTCTCTGAAGTTTGTGTGTGTTGGGTCAAATATTATGAATCCCTCCTCTCAGGGAATGGGTTGTGAGTACCCACGGATACTAGACTAAATAAAATGCTGCCTAACTATAAAATGCTTCAATATTAATAATACTAAAATAAAACCAACAGACGGTTGACCTACTGTTCTACAGTCAGATCATTTAATAACGATTTATTTTACGCCATTCAACTCCGAAGCGTAACAACACATCTCAACATCAAATACTAACAAACACAACCACCCCTTTCCCTATCACTCGAAGGTGCGATATTTTCGCCTTGACGTGACGGAAAAAATGGAAATGTCCTGTTAATCATTATTAAATGATAATATGAAGATTACTGAACTTCTAGTCTAGTATCCGTTCGCCAACCAGAGAAAGAGATCAAATTAAAGAAATTGTTGGTGTGTACACAGATCGTAAGAACCGTATTGCAGGAGCAGCCCAACCCTAATTAACGTTTGCCAGCTGGAGGGCTTGAAGCAGCTAGGTTATAGGTACGCGAATTTGCAAGGGAGTGATAGCTATCAACAACAAAAATTATTTTTAATTAAAATTAAATTTAAGTTTCAATGATTAATTTATGTATGTCCTTTCGACAGAACAAAGCGTAAAAGCACCCCAACCCTGCCCAAGTCCATAGACAAGGTGCTCTCTGTTCTGCAAACTATGGACATCAATACATTGTTTATTGTTGACTATATACCCCATAATCTCTATTATTACGTTTTATTAAAGACTTGTCTAGTTTTATTTGCTAGGCGTTCTATCGAACATTACCATGGGGATGAGTTGGGAACAAGAGAGTTCTCTACGGGGATGGATTGCCTACCCGGGACGGGATGACGAAAAGCTAATGGGGATGGGTCGCCATTATATTTCGCCAGCGGGGAGGGATCGCCGGTTTCCCGTCAAAATACCTGACCTCCACGTCACATATATAGGCCGAGACCTTATGTTTTCGTTTTCTCACCAATCGGACAAACTTCACCACCTATACCTATAAATGTAAAAACAATGATTTTTGACCATCCTGAGCACAGAAATTGGAAACTTTAACTCCGTCAGGTACTTGTGTATTATGTGCTTGTCAGGTATTTGTGTTCTACATCCTCCTCGTGCGTCCTGGGCATCTTCGAGATGAGCGAGGATGGTCTCATGACCAGCTTTGGCGGAGTAGCTTTTTCGAAGGAACACCTCCATTTTGATTAATTTCAACCAGTTTAGGATAGTCCTAGACATAAAAAATCGATGGAACAAACCAAATATCAGTTCAGATTCATTCCAGGAAACTTCGGCCTCATATCATGGTGTAGGTATCTACTGATACGGTAGGTACTTATCAAAACGGTAAATGGTACCTTATACGAGTAGTAATACCTAAATCTATTCATCATGAGGACAAATCCCAAAATAGAATCAATCATTAGTGACAATTATTTATCATAATTAATCTCCTAGTGTCCCCCACTCGTCTTTCTTCCGACCGGTTAATGGCTTACCGTTGTTCAAAATTCGATTTGAAAATTATTAGTACTTACGTCACAATCGCTAAATCAAAACAATATTCAAAAACGAATGGTAGGTAACCATAATATGCGTTGCATTTTCTCTATTATCAGCATATCAGGTACCTAACTTATTAACTGGTCATAAACTAATAAATAATATAAATAGCGAATTGTCTGCAGGAAGTGGGGCCAGGGAATCCCTGAGGGCAAGGTTGCTTATTACTCCAAATTCATCAACCTCATCGCAAACTTTTCCTACGTGAATCTGAAGGAAATAGTTCAGTACAAAACTGACAAAAATCTTCCACAGACAGATTTCCGGCAGCTTCTATACGAGGTTGGTAACATCAGTAAACTTCTAACGTTCATTGATATACGGACTTGGTTGAAATTCACATAATAGGTACTCATGATATTTAAAACCCCACTATAAGCACACTACACATACTTAACTAATACGCAAGTCTTCCAGCCGGGGATGTCGTGAGCATTTTCCTTCCTCCGAATGCCCCACACACTTTGCACCGCAACCTGTTGAACCCCGTACCCTTACGAAGTCACTTAATAGGTACCTACTCCTGCAAAGTGAATATTAAATTTATTCATACCCATGAAAGTATAGACTGTTCAAAACGTTAAGAAAGTTTATCAGCATTCTCAAAATGAGTTTGAGGAATTTTATATTTTGACTAGTTAGAATACTACTCCATTTCGCTTCCACATTACCGAAGGTAGGATGCTATGTGTCGTGCAAGAAAAAAAAAAAAAAAATGTTGTCCTCCAAAATCAAAATTTCCACTTGCTTTTTTACGTTTCAGAGCTTTCTGAACAATTTTGGTTCCAAAACTATATGAAGATATGGTCCACATTATTTGATGAAATTTTAGAGATTGTGCGGGTTAGCCCCCTGACGGTCCCCTATCAATTTCATCGCCATCGGACCACAAGTAGCATGAGTGCTTGCTCAAACGTGAATTTCCTGAAACCACGGTATCTCAGTTCCTAATTGACCTATTTCGCTCAAATTTGGAGGGTAGTTATATTATTATTAAGGGTGCACGGGACGACGGTCTCTGGAAGCACCTCAACCGTGGCCCAACGTAGCTCAAAATCGAATTTCTTATTTTTCATGTTTGTGATTTTGAAAATTCATTGATTTACGTATGTTACACAATAATAATGACATAACCCTGTTTTCATCAGTTTCTTCCAGTTTTCTCTGGATGGAATAAACTAAAAATCATGATTCACATCGTAAAGCATGTAATATTAGTATTGCATAACATACGTAAATCGATGAATTTTCAAAATCACAAACGTGGAAAATAATAAATAGGATTTTGAATTGCGTTGGGGCATCGGTGAGGCACTTCCCGAGCCCATCGTCCTGCGCACACTTAAGGGCTAACTTCAAGACAATCACCTATGAATTTCGTCATGATTGGATCAGTATAGCTAGGTACTGCGCAACTGCAAACTTGAAATTTGTTGTCATGGGCGTAGCTCCGGAACTACTCTACCAATTTCGGTGACATTTTCAGGGATTACTCGGGTTGGACCCTACAGGGTCTCCTATGAATTCCATCGCATCACACCACTAGTAGCTTGTGCGCATGTGCAAACGTGAATTTCCTGAAACTACGATTTCTCAGTTCCTAATTGACCTGTTTTGCTCAAATTCGGAGGATAGTTGTAGGTTAACAATTACCTTCGAATTCCGACACGATTGTATCAGCAATACCTACTGCGCATGCGGAATTTTGAAATGTGTTACATAGCCATAACTCCGGAACTACTCTACCAATTTCGGAGAAATTTTCAGGGATTGTACAGGGTAGGCCCCTAGCTATCCTCTATTAATTCCATAGCGTTTTCTCAGTTTCTAATGAACCGTTTCCGCTCAGATTCGGGGTGTAGTTGAGGGTTGACTCCTAGACATCACCTATGAATTTCGCCACAATTGGATGAGTGATGGCTAATGCGCATGAGCGAAATTGAAATTTATTGTCATAGGCATAACTCTGGAACTATTCTACCAATTATTACGCTGAAATGTTCACTAACTGATTGTGGGGGGACAAAAAGATGGCGGTGATGGTCTTGTCATTTAATGTGCCTTGCTACTAATGGGTGAGTGATTTCCTTCTGTTCTTTTTCACTCCATCAAGAATCCCACGTGGTCTTTACCGATCGACTAGATAGTCTCTCCGACTCCGAGCTGTCAATCATAAGAGTGATCGACGCATGCGCTCTTCTACGATCCGCTCTGTCCCCTCCTAGACCCGCTCGCCGCGATTCCGTTCCGTCCTCCGTATTCCCCTCACCTTAGTCGGCTTCAGGATGAGAGATGAACTAAATGTAGTGATGCCTTGCTCTCCGACGATGCGCTCACTTGCAATACGTGCCAACATAGCTTTCATTTTGGCTGCGTTCAGTACCTACCGTGAGGTTAGTTTCCGTCGATTAAAGAAAGAATCCAAAGATGTATGGAAATGCACCGACTGTAAGAACCGCGGTACGCCGACATCGAAAGATTCGTCCGACGCAGAGCTCAAGGGTGGTTCTGACGTTGTTGTGCCTCAGAACGTACTAGCTAAGATGTTGAACGCCCTCAGATCTGATTTGAAAGAGGAAATTGGATCGCGTGTTTCTGGTGTGAGAGATGATATTGTTGATAAAATCAACAACATTTCCGGGAAGATGGATTTCTGTCTGGCTAAAAACACTGCCCTTAGTGCCCGAGTCGACCTTGTTGAAACAAATTTTGAATCAAAATTGTCTGATTTGGCTCAACGCATGGACAAATTTGCCAACCAAGGTCGTCCATCACCTCATGGCCCTTCTACTACCCCTTCTTCCTTGCCTACTGGTCATGATATCGAACTTATGGTGGCCGAACAGGAGGAGAGACGGCGCAGGGCCTCTAACATAATCATATTCAATATTCCCGAATCCGAGCTATCGGATACTGCAAAGGCTGCTGAAGCGGATTTGGCGAAAGTTAAGATGGAGCTGATGAAGCTCAAACCTGAATTCGCTGATTTATTGAGACGCCTTCACAGACTAGGAAAGCCTAACAAAAGCAAGATCAGACCCTTAAGGTGTGTTTTCGACTGCTCCTCAACTGCTACAAGTGTCCTGGTGGCCAATGGCTCCTCGCACCCTCCAGTTTTTTCTGCTTCAAACGATAGAACGCCAGCTCAGCAAGCCTACCTATCTGACCTAAGGGTGAGGATGAGGAATAGGATTGAAAATGGTGAAGTTAACCTCACCATCAAGTATTTAAATGGGATTCCAACAATCATAAACACTAGCAAGACTGAACAGTCAAAAAACGGGCAGGGCAGCCAGCAATCTTTGCTGGCTTTTATCAAAACGTTCGGGCCTCAATTCCAAACTAGCTAATATCCGACACCAGGCACCACATCTACCATGATTTTGTCCTTCTCCTCCTGATAGCCGTATCCAAAAGATTGAAGTCCTTCCAGTGGCAGTCCCCGGATAAAGTTGAACAGCTGTTTGTCGTAGTACCTGATTTCCGTCTGATTCTTGGCTGTATTTATTTACCCAGCTATAAACCTGCTAGCAGTCTCGATGATCACTTTCTCCACCTTGATGATATAACTGCAGCGTATCCTGACTTCGGCATAGTGGTTGCGGGCGATTACAATACACCGGGTATTACCTGGGATGATTGGAATTTGGAAGCAGTACCCAGTTATTTCAACCCAAAATGTCGCATTATATATGAGTCCATGCGCCTCCATAGCCTACTCCAGTTCAACCACCTGGACAACGCCCATGCCAATGTGATTGATTTACTCCTCACCGATATTGACGGGGTTTCTCTAAGAGCCACTGAACCTCTGGTCGAGGCTGATGTGGCGCATCCGCCTTTTGAGTTCACCTTAACAATGACCCCGTGCAGCCATTCTATGTTCACCACCCCCGAGTTCACATTCAACTTTCAAAAGAGTGACTTCACTGCATTGAACAGTTACTTAGCGTCATGTGATTGATCCTTTATCCACTCTTCACCTATGGAAGATGCAGTTACTATACTTTACAGCCAGAACAAAGCCTTTGAAATGTATGTTCCTACAATCAAACCCATCTTTCATCCCATACCCAAATGGTTCTCCAAGCACCTCATTACACTTGTTTGGCAGAAAATCGTGGCCCACTCCCGTTATAAACTCTCAGGCTCTCAGGATGATTACGATGTATTTTCCGGGCTGAGAAAAAACTGTAAGTCACTCTCTCAGGCTGACTATAGGAAGTATGTTGAGGAAGTCCAGAGCTCTCTATCTGCAAACATTGAAACCTTTTGGAATTTTCTCAACTACATGAAGGGAGGCAATAGTTATCCTGATGGCATGACCCTCAATGGTAAATCGGCTTCTTCGCCTCAGGAAATTGCTGATCTGTTTGCATGCTTCTTCTCGTCTGTGTATGACCCAGCTGTGAGATCCGTTTCTGACTATGATTGTCAGGATGTTGTTCCGTTGGAGGTTGTGGAGGTGCTGGAGTGTGATGTCCTCAGAGAGTTACAGTCTCTTGACACTCGTAAGGGGATGGGCCCTGACGGGGTTCCTCGTATTGTCCTCAGAGAGTGTTGCAATTCTTTGTCTGCTCCCCTAACCTCTCTTCACAACAAATCTCTCACTCTGGGTGTATTTCCTACCACTTGGAAACTATCATTTGTGACACCTATTCATAAATCTGGAGATAGGTCGCTCATTAACAATTTTCGTGCCATTTGCTCTATCTCCACAATACCAAAACTCCTTGAAAAGCTTGTGGTAGCCCAAGTCACACCACTATTCTCTAGTAATATCGCCTCCGAGCAGCATGGTTTTTTGAGAGGCCGGTCACCCACTTCTAATTTGCTTGAGTTCACAGAGTACATATTCTCGAGTTTTGAGTGTGGCTCTCAGGTTGATGAAATAAGCACGGACTACGCCAAAGCGTTTGATAAGCTGTCACACGCACATATCCTCTCCCTTCTGCAGTCACTGGGAGTTTTCGGGTCGTTCTATCAATGGTTGTCTAGCTACCTTAGCAACAGACAGCAGGTAGTGAGATACAGAGGTGTTCTATCCAGACCGTACATTGCTTCCTCGGGAGTGCCACAGGGGTCCCATATTGGGCCTCTGCTGTTCCTCCTGATGATAAATGGGGTTAGTGATTTGTTGACTGACATGAAGTACCTGTTGTTTGGCGACGACCTGAAAATTTTCACCTCGGTGGGGTCTTTGGACCAGCAATACAGCAACCGCTTGATGAACTGGTGGAATGGTGTTCCCGTAACAAGCTCTCTTTGACCCCTTCAAAGTGCGCTATTATGTCCTTCCATAGGTCTCGGGGTATGGTTGAGTATCCCTATGTCATAGATGGGCATGAATTGCGCGCCTCTCAGTCCTGCGCGACCTCGGAGTTCATTTTGATCCTCAGCTGTCATTCTCCGTGCATATTGATACAATCTGCACCAGGGCTTTACGTGCGTTGGGCTTCCTGAAGCGGAGCACCAGGGATTTCAGCAGCGTGAAAGCCATCACTCATCTTCATAAGTCCCTGGTGTTGCCAATTCTGGAATACGGGTCTATAGTTTGGTCACCGCATTATGAGAGCTATAAGGTGCAACTGGAGAGAATTCAGCGCCGATTCCTCCGGTTTGTTGCTTTCAAGTTGGGGATACGCATACGCATGGATGATCTCGACTATGGGTGGCTGGCGGGGGAGTGTGGGCTGCTGAGCTTGGCAAATCGCAGGTATGTTGCAGATGTGGCATTTTCCCATAAACTGGTAACAGGTTCTCTCGACTGTCATTCACTCCTTCAAAGCGTACAGCTCCAGGTGGCTCGTATCTGCTCACGTTCGAACTCTCTGTTCCACGTTCCATTCTCCGCTGTTAACTATTTGTATCACCGCCCTATGTGTCGCATGCCACGTGAGACGAATGCCACACTTACCTCCATCCAGTCCCTGGACTTTTTCACCAGTCCACTCTCTCTTGTGAAGAGGCAGACCATCTTGGCCCTCCAAACGTGATTATGAGTGTATACCCCTCCCACCTCAGCTCCCTCTACTCCTTGTTACTACTCTCTGATGCTTGTTACTCATAACTAGGGCTCGATAGATATGCTCGAAAAACCATTATATGCTCTTAAATATTGTAATGGAATTGACTCCAGTAGTCAAGAAACTGGTTGTCCTGTGTTGTTAAGTTGTGTATTTTGGTTGTTGAGAATAAAAAGTTGATTCGGTTGTTGAATGTAAAAGTGTGTCTTTACAATTTTGGGGGCCGCTCTAAAACCGTTTTTCCTCAGTTGATTTTGTTTTTGTTTTTATTTGTTGTCTTGCACGGGGAGAGGGGTAGGCTCAATGCCTCGTCAAGTGAGCTCTTGCCGGGCACCACCAACCCTGACGACGGGCCGCTGATCCACCAGAACCACCTTCTCCTTCAAATTTGGAAGCCATGCCCATCGATCTCCAAGTAAGGCAAGAAGAAATAACTTTTCCAATTCGTGAACAGCCAGCTGGAACAAGTGAGAGCTCACAGCCTCAGGGAACTACAGATCTCACAGAAAAGCTGAACCGCCTTCA
>JAEMON010000001.1:55157852-55170788 GCA_030264115.1 Lygus lineolaris
GGTCTGAAACGGATTTCCATGAAGAAAATTGTCAAAAATTCCTTCCAAAGCCAAAAAGTCCAAAAAGCCTTCAACAAAAATAATTTTGGGCGGTTCCAATTGTTAAAAACGTGAATTCTCTAGGTTTTTTAAAATTTGGGCTGTGGTAATTAGCTATTTTGAGTAATAAGCTATTGTTGAGGCCGGGGATTGTATTTATGCAGAGGGTATTTGAATTTTACTTGTGTATATATACAGAAATTATTTTGTCATTAAAAAAAAAAAAAAAAAAATTTCTTCTTCTTCTTCCTATCCTTGGATCTTTCGTTCATACAGCACAAAAGAGAGTGTCCGACTTGTTGATAGAACCGGACACATACTGAAATCACTTCCATCTCAGTTATGACTCACAGATGGGATGTCCATGTAGGTACTTGGAAGTGTGAACATAGTAACTACTTCTTTTACGGTGGCTGTGGCGGAACTACACCGGACAATTTAATCCGCTGTTAATCCAACAACGTTCGAATCGCACCGGGGTCTAGAAGGGGCTCAAAAAAGGGATGGTCGAACTTCCCGCTCCCTGATCTCTGTCTTTGCATGTTCGGACGCATCCTGCTATATTTTTCATTCCTTTTTCTAGTCTTATCATCTTCTAACTCATTGTTACTCCGTATTCATTAATTAAACGTTTCTGTAGTAAGTGAATGTTATCAAGACCTAGCCTATCCGTTGTGTCCTCTGGATAACGCTGATGGCTTTACGCTGAAGATAAAGTACAGGGGGAAGCTTGGCTGCAGACGCTAAACAATCGGTACAGTTCGATCATAGCCTTTTCCTTCTAGAAAAAGTATACAGTGCATTTCGATCATTGTCTTTTTACCTCGAAAAAAGTTCCATTCATGCAGCATGAGTTGGTGAGCGAATTTTCAAAGAATAATTTTAACCGAGTTTGTGGGTGATTCTTATAGGAAATTTCCAACGAACTCATCCTTACTTTTGATATTATTGACATTTAAAATTTTTTTTTAGATTTTTTTATTTCGATCCCTTGGGCAGATAATATCGTCTGGAGTGATGTATATAAATGTGACATATATAAATATATATATACATATGAAAAAGTGTTAAATTTCAGGACTCGTTTTAGAATGGTCTGAAACGGATTACCATGAAAAAAAAATTGTCAAAAATCTGCATTACAAAAATTTAGAAGCCATTGCAATAGCTTCATTTTCTTCGAAAATTCGCTAAAAGTATCCGGTGCAGTTCGATCATTATATTAAACCTGCCAAGCGATTCGATAGCACCCCTTCACAATCCTGCGGTTAACGACATCCTCCACAGTCCTGCTGTTACAATTTTTTATTCATAGCTAATGAAGCAATGATCTGGACTGCTATACCCACGGAGGCGTGATTAAACCCCACATTAAATTTCCTAGGTTTCCTATATCATAATGTGTAATCTAACCTTAACTAGATTATAATAAAGTTGAACATTACGATATGAAGAGTCAACATCGAACATCAAGATTTTAAGAGTAAACATTGAACATCAAGATTTGAAGAGTCAACATCGAACATCAAGATTTGAAGAGACAACATCGAACATCAAGATCTGAACAGTCAACATCGAACACCAATATTCGAATATAAATTACCGCTCTCGGTGTGCCGTAGAGCTAAACATCAAGATTTGAAAGTTGAACATCAACATCGAACACCAATATTTGGATATAAATTACCGCTTTCGGTGTACATAGAGTTGAACATCAAGATTTGAATGACATTCAGACGTCAAGATTATTATGGTTAGGTACTTAATACTAAAATGATACCTCTAATTATTTCAAGATTTTAACGACATTCAGACGTCAAGATTATTATGGTTAGGTAGGTACTTAATACTAAAATAATACCTATCATTATTTGGTTGGGGATTCTCGGCGGCGAGTATCATCAACTCATGTGGTACGAAAATACAACAAAACTGACGCCCAACTCTGCACTTGCAGAGGAAACTTTCTCATCTTAGAGTTTCTTGTCTTGGTTATTGCCTGTTTTTTTTCCACAATGTTGTGGCTACTACTTCCTATTCATTGTTATGATCGACTGTTTCATCATACGTGTAAGCTAGCATCCACTATACCGTTACCAGTTTACAATAAAGTCGATCATCAAGATTTGAAGGGAGAAAATTAAACATCAAGATCTGAACAGTCAACATCGAATACCAATATTTAACAGTCAACGTCGAACATCAAGATTTTAAATTTGAACATAAAATATCAAGCTTTGAACAACATTCAGACATCAAGAATATTATTATTAACAAATACTAAAGTAATACCTATTTACCGCTATTTGGTTGGGGATTCATGGAGACGAGTATCATCAATTCATGTGATACCAAAAGTACAACAAAACTGACGCCCAACTTTGAACTTGCAGAGGAAACTCTTACACAATCTTGTGGTTCCTTCTTCGTATTCATTGTAATGATCGACTGTTTCTTCATATCGTCGTTCAGAGTTCTAACATGGCCTAAGTCGATTTTGGGCCAAAATGGGTTAAAATCATTATCTAGTCTGCTGCTGATGTAGAAGACAACATTCGTTCGGGATCCCGTAGTTCTTCGAATATTGACATATTTACCTAATAGTTGTGATGATGCTGGGATAGAAATTGGAACCCCGAATGATGGGAACAACGAATCCTTTGAGAGCCCAAATTTTGATGGATTTCCTACCGCTGACTGTGGTTATTTAATAAATTACTGAATATCGTCGGCAAAATGTCAAAGGGGCGTATCTGCAAAATCTTAGTTTCGAGATATTCACGATCAAAAGTTCTCAGCTGTCCGAAAAATCGCCTGATCGAAATTTTCATTCCCTCGTCAACTGTGTCTACTCTGTTTGCTCTTGTTTAGACCTTGATGGGTAACTTGCCGCACAAAACCCTTCAAGGGTGCTCCGCGAACACTTACGCCTCTCTGTCAGAGCGCCCTCCGCTATAATTTCAGTTACTTATTTACCACTTACGCCTTCTTTTTCAGATCGGGATTGAAATTCCCCTTTGTAAAATGAACATGACAGAGGGACTTATCTGCCAGTTACGCCTTCATTTGACAGCTCAGGATTCAAATACGCCCCTTTGTCAGAGCGGAAACTGTGACTGTGACAGATACGTCCCCAAGGAACGGCTACACACTTCGGTTTCTGTGGGGGATAAATATCGGGAGGTCAGCACAATTTATAGAGTCGAGTGTCCTGATTTCAAAAATGAAGCTAACTCGAAATGTCAAAATTTGCAGATACGCCCCTTTGTCAATTTGCCGACGATATGTGATGGAGAAAATGAGGGTCCAGGTGCTGATGAGTCTTGTTATAACCCGAAAGTTCCTTCTGATGGATGTAAAGGTGCTGGGATGGAAATTCAAACCCCAAATTTGGTCATTTGAGAGCACAAATTTTGGTGGTTTTCCTACCTCTGACTACCTCCTATCTTCTGACCTCTGTTAATCTATTTGATAAAGAAAATGAGGATCCAGTACAGCAGCTGTTGATGAAGCTTGTGATAAACCGCAAGTGACTGATAATGATTGTGGAGTCCAAACAGAGGGTGTGAAGAGAAAGAGGACCAGTATTGCACAGTCAGATAAGTGGACCAAGAATGAAAGTAAAGAAAAGAGTATCAAGGGCGAAAACTATCTTGGCTTTACACGGGAAAATAAAAAATCCTCAGCAAAGGTTTTATATGATACTATGAGAGATGCAAAGCTTATGGGACCTACTTGTCAGAGTACAGCTTGCTTAAAATACCAATCTAGATCGTGTAGTGTTGTAGAAGAAGGGCAAAGACAGCTTCTGTTCCGTGACTTTTGGAGTCTAGTTGGGGTCAAAAAAGGATGTTCATAAATTCTCTTGTGGAGGTGGTCAGTCCGAAAGAGCGGTAAAAAAATGAAATTTTGAAAAATTATTGATTGGGAAAACTAAAAAACTCTCTACAATAGGGCCTAATGCAGAGCAATGCAAAATCAACATTGCCTAAGCCAGGGAATTCTCATATCAACATGGACCAAGCCCGGAAAATCTTAAACTAACGCGGCCTGAACCTGCATTTTTTAAATAATCATTGAAAATGTATGGTTTCAAGTATTTGAACACAACAATAGGAGTGCCCTATTGTTAGGAGAGCTCCAAAACTCACAAAAATGCTGATGATCCCAAAATGACACACCATACAGGCCACGCTTACAGGCCATGTTAGATCTTGAACGACGACATATACGTATTATCTAACATCCAATGCCGTAATTGGTTTATAATAAAGTTATC
Source organism: Lygus lineolaris (assembly GCA_030264115.1). Taxonomy (NCBI): domain Eukaryota; kingdom Metazoa; phylum Arthropoda; class Insecta; order Hemiptera; family Miridae; genus Lygus; species Lygus lineolaris. The sequence goes on from JAEMON010000001.1 coordinate 55,162,171, forward strand.
AGGATGTGAAAATCCATTGCCGCGCTCCATGTACCACTGAGTTGAACGTCAAGATTTAGAAATTGGACAACAAATATTACATTTGAAAAATAGTTAGACATCAAGATTTATGGTAATAAACTACTAATTGTTAATACTAGAAAACTGGCGCCCAATCCTGCACTTGCAGAAGAAAACTCTTTCATAAAATAACTCTCACCTTGGAGTTCTTCGAATACTGGTAGGTATAACCCTCAAATGCACATAGTTGAGTAATGATGGATGGATAGAATTTTAGATGCGTCATGTTGTATAGAGCATAATTTCATGGACTGTTTTCAAACGTATAATGTTAGCAGTATTCACTGCATGGAACCAATCTTAAACATATCTCCCTACTAGTTCCCACCAGGTAATTATCAGGTAAAATCTTGAGTGAATTTGAGAATAATTGTTTAATACTGAGCTGGTGAATATATTAGTTTCGAATTTTAAGGAATCAAGTATAGTGGGATCAATCCAAAAGACAAAACGTCTCAAAATTAATATTCTCGTCCGGAATCACCAGCAAGTTAAAAGTAAGTAGGTATCTTAAGAAATCTGCAAAATTCGTTTCTGAACAGAACACCAGCATAATTCCATTCCTAATGATAATTGGTATTTACCTGCTATTTCTACATGGTTACTCAGGGAACAGGCAATTTAAAAAGTGGTAGTGGTGACCCTGGGGGGTTGGTGGAAATGTGGGATTGGCCTGCTACTGCACACGACCACGAATTACCTGCCATTCAGTAATCATGGTGGAGTAAAGGGCACTATGATGTCCTTCGCCATGATAACTAATAGCAGGTACCCTCTACACTTACTCTCCACACGGTTGTTACTACTTCTTTCCAAATGTTCCGTGTTTCCCTGGGCCACTCTGTACGTACCATCCTGATAGACCATGAAATTGTGTATGAAAATGAGCTGCCGGCAAATTTACTTTTGGTAATCAATGTGGGAACGCGTCGTATTTGCCTGTAGTCGCCATTTTAAAACTGCCTTGAGCCTAAAGATCTCCATACCCTTCAGCAGTGGATATGATGATCTTCGGCGGCATGGCGGGCTATTTGCCAGAATCTACCGAAGAACTGGTGGTGAGAGAGAAGCGCCGTATGTTCGGCTTGTCATACTCCTCCATACTAAGGCCCCTACCAAACCTTCGCTTGGGGTCGCTGCTGTCGAAGACACACCCTGAAAACGCACGTTGACGGTCGACACCAGGTAGCGTCACTGAAGTCAGTTGTCCAACGCCCTTGCAAAAGAGCAAGATGGCATGGGCAACCTTGGCTGGCTGTAACATAGTTCATACGGAGTTCAGTAAGTGTTTGATTAAATAATGATGTAAAAATTAGTATAAATTATTTATTATATCTGGAACAGTAACGAATTAGTTGTGCCGGCTATAACCAGAGTTAGGCATTTTCTATGCAGGAATAAACTCGCATTTCACTTTTAGGGAATTTTTAAATGACATTAAAATTTTACGATAGGTCCAATTTTTTGTTGTTGTAAATGTTCTCTATGGAAATCCGTTTTTTAGCATTCAGAATCGACGAATGAAGTTTAAGTTGGGCTCCCATACTTGAATTGAGCTGAATAGTCATATTGAATAGTCATTTGTATGCCTCTTCCCCTCGTAATTTTCGCTTTCTGGTTAAACCAAATAACGTAATTCTGACTACACCATCGTACCTATTCTATACTTTGAAAAACGTCTGCCAAGTTGGGTCGGCAGTATAGTTTCCTAAATTATGTAACATGAATCAGTTAGTGAACTTTTAAGCGAAATTGGTAGAATTATTCCGGAGTTATCCCTATGACAACAAATTTGAAGTTTACGCTTGATCTAACCGTGATGGAATTCATAGGTAACAGTCTTGGAGTCATCCCCAAAACTACCTTCCGAATTTGAGCGAAATCGGTCCATTAGGAACGGAGAAACCAGGGTTTCAGAAAATTCACGTTTGCGCATGCGTACACGCTACTAAGGTTCCAGGGGCGATGAAATTGACCGCCACGGGGCTAACCTGCACAATCTCTGAAAATGTCAACCAAATTGGACCATAATATCGACTCTCACAAGCGCACTTGTAGGAGTAACCCACAAAATCGTAATTTTAGAGGAGAGCCGAAAAACTAAATAATCATCTCTACCTCTAAAATCATCTCTACCTGGACCTCTTGTAGTAACCCACACAGGATCCTTTTTAGTGAATTTTCGAAGAAAATGAAGCTATTGCAATGGCTTCAAAATTTAAATAATGCAACTTTTTGGACATTTTCTTCATGGAAATCCGTTTTAGACCATTCTAAATACGATTCCCGAAATTTAACAATTTTTTATATGTATATATTCCTATATTTATATATATATATATATATATTTATATATGTGTCATTCCAGACGATATCTGACCGAGGAATCGAGCTAAAAATCTGAAAAAATTCGAAAATGTCAATAATATCAAAAGAAAGGTCAAGTTCGTTGGCCAGAATTTTTGGATTACTCCAAGGGGTCAAATTTTGAAAATTTAGAGTCAAAAATCGCTAAAGAACGCGTTTTTTGGGGTTTTCGGTGTAAATTACCATCTTAAACATTGGAACATACGGTATATTCAGAATCAGCCACTAGATCGGTTAAAATTCTTCTTTGAAAATTCGCTCATCAACTCATGCTGCATGAATGGGACTTTTAGCTAGATATTTTGCAACAAATAAATGAATAAAATTCGAATTTTTTGGTCAAACCTCAATTTGACAGCAAAAAACCTTTCAAGTCAGCAGACAAATCCATTTCTTAGGTATTGAAGTTGGAATGAATCCAACTGATTGATCTGGAATGTCCTCACTGAACTGAACTCAGAGAAAAATGAAAGCGCTGCGTAAAACTTGGTAGGACACTTAAACCTACATTACTTAATTTATGCAGTTATTAATAAAAATATTATTTTAAATCAATCAGTAGCTCTTCTCATGGGTTGGGATTCAACTCTACTACCTACTTCAATTCAATAAATGTATTATTAAATCAACTAATCATCTCATCAACGTCCTCTTGAGTTCTGCATTTAAGAGGTCTGTCAGTCTGTATAACCATGTCCCAGACAAAATTGTAAGAAATTATGCGGTTCGATTTTCATGCGATTTTGATTCAGGGATTGTACGGCCCCTGGATGGTTCTCCATTAATACCATCTTCCTCGGGCCACTAGTATTGTCGTGCGGGCACGCGCAAATTTTAAATCTGTTGTCACATGCATAACCATGGAACTAGGTACACCAATTTCGGTGAAATTTTCACAAGGTAACCGTTGTATACGTTACAAGAGTGAGGGAGCTAAACTGGCCACCCACCTTGATTGCCGTTTTTTATTTAGGTAAAAAATAGGGGAGGGGTTGGGTACCCGCAAAATGAAATCAATGTACCTGCCAATTATCCACTTCGAAAGAATGGGAATCGTTCATAATCGCAAAAAGGAATGTGGGGTCCGACAATCGTGTTAGGATGACCTGATGTCGTACGCCACACAATTATGAATCGAAGTCCCATTTTGTGGGTTACTACGTTGGTAGTTGGTATGTGCTTTTGTCGTAATCCACAACGCTGGAGTTCCCATGGTGTTTATTGCAATAAGGAGGTTCGTTACATTTGTCGGAAGCCTCTCCAGAGGATGTCATTTATGTTGGTTACGACAAATGCGCCTAAGAAAAGAAAATGACTAAAATAGTAACCAACAGATGAAGTGGAGTTTCCACGTTGGTTACGACAAATGTTCTTCAAACATTAGAATTTTCGAAAATTCAGGATTTATGGGAAGGTGGAGAGGGAAAATGGATTTTAAGGCACTTAACGTTTTCAGATCAGGCTGACACTCAGAGGCAATGTTCCCAAGACTCCCTAGTACACGTTTCTGCAAAAAAGTCGTTTCCTGCCTTTTTGTGGGTTACGACAAGTACGCTCGGGAGAGTCGATATAATAATATAAATTGGACAGACACACAGACAGACAGATAGACATAGACAGACGGAAACAAAATTGTTCAGAAAGCGCCGAAACGTAAAATGCAAGTGAAAATTCTGATTTTGGAATGCACCATTTTGTTCACGGATAGGTACATAGCTTCCTACCTTCGTTAGTGAGGAAGCAGAAACTACGAGAAACATATTTAAAACATATTATCTTGGGAATTGAGCAGTAGAGGTTTGATAGTTAGATTGAGGTTTAAAACACTGTGCGCCGGCCCTTACTCAAAAATCTCGTTTTTTGGGTCGTGGCCTTGTTCAAAAGCGAGTACGATACGGTATATTCCGAAACAGGGCCAAATTTCCTATTACGAACGGTTCAGCTGCTATTTCTTTTATAAGTACGTCCCCAATGGGGAAGTCCTAAATGCTCAGTCGGCAGCGTAAGCTGATCAAGATCTCGGGTTTGATTCTAGGTTATACCCAGTCCTTTCCTACACAAAATATTTATCTCGTTTATAACTTCAACAAAATTTTCTATTCGAATGACTCCAAATAAATTTCAATTCGAATAACTCCTTATTCAAGCCATTTCATTAGACATATTTGAATAACAATCTGAATAAATTTCTGTTTGTCTTTATGAGGCCTAGACCCTCAAAACTAATAGAGATTTATATCTATTAATTAATCTATCATGTCAGTTTGAATAATTTATTCTGAAGAACATGCCTAACTCGGGCCATGACAAGAAAGGTGAACATTTAACATTTTTTAGATTTTGGCTTCTGAAACTTAGTCTTCATCTCCTTATGAATACAAGTTAGTTATTTGATATTGATTTTTTACGTATTTTATATCGCTGAGAATCACCAAATGCTTCCATTGAGAATACTGATTAATCTTAAACACTTATTGGAGCTATCATCAGGAATACATGATTTGATTACTGATATGAGATATACATGAATGAAGGTGATTTGAAGGATTGAAGGTGGTTTGAAGGAAGGTTTTCCATTATGAGAATGGAAAGTCACGTGAATGTTATACACGATAAACTATCTCTATAATGCACAATATCACAGTCCATTTGCCATATATGCCCGAATTTCAATCATGCACTGGGGGACACTAATGGGAAACTTGCACGGCTTCTTTTTTTTATTCCGTAATTTGAAAGTTCTTAATGAGGGCTTTCCAAAAAGGTGCTATATGAGGGGTATCCGACGATTGAAAGTTACTGAAAATGGGTCTTGTAATTTTAACCTAACTGACGTCACCAACCCCCGCCTGCCTGTGCCCTTTTGCGGGACCAAAATGTCGTCACGGGCTCCCTTTCAACCCATTTCCCGGGCAAACCAGCCGTAATTTCAAGCTGAAAATTGGCTCTAGGGGGTTTTGAAGGGCACTGAATCAGATTTTGAGGTTCAAAATGCAAAATTCCCACCCATGCAAGTTCCCCATTGTAACGAACATAGTCATGCCTTTGAAATTTAGCAAGTGGATACCCAGCTACAGTCCCTCTCTTTCTTCTTTATCACTTATGTACAAGTGAAGCTTGGTTCTTTCAATGTTTACATATTCAAAGAAATAGTATAAATATGGGATTATAATAAGTAGTATGAAATATGGGAACATTATCGAAAAACAATGGAAATGTTATCCAACACTTACAGTATCCTAATAGCCATCCATCTGTTGATATAAGTTTAAAAATGTACATAAATTTAAAACAACTACATATGTTATTTTCAACCCAATTCGCCGAGCTTTGAAAATACGACAGGAATCCATTCGGGAAACACTTTTGAAATTGACACATTTTGCTGTGCCTGCTTTCAAATATACAATATCAATTTGAAAGAAAACCTTAATTATATAGAATAATTGTTACCGTACCAGCTCGACACTTTTAATCAACCACTACGACGGATTTTCTCATAAGGTACGTAAAAAATTGCAATTTTACCAGCGCTAGAGAAACTACCCCATTAGTTTCATCCTACAATATAGGTACAAAACTTCTGCTCACTTTTCGAGAGGTAAAAGACTAGTATTTATCTACATTGTGTTTGAGACCATAAGTCCTGAGTCTTGACTCAGTGACTCTTAAACGAATACAGCATTAGTAACCAAAAAGTTATTAGCAACACCCTCATTGCTTCAAAAAATCTTAAACCAGATGTTCAAACGTCAATTCCAGCTTCAATAGCCCAACGGAAAGAGCAAATGAACGACGAGCGTGATTATGTCTCGAACGACCAACAAATTATTTCTACGACCAAAAGAGGGCGTTTGGATTTGAGAAGTATATTATAGAATCATATAATTATACGCTGATCAGAATGAGGTAATAGTTCGGTTCTTGCGACCGGTTCAATTGGTTCTTGCTTGAAAGATATCGCAAAGCTTTCGACAAATTCGTCTTCCTCGGGGTTTATAACACAATTTATTGCAGCTCATGTACGAGTATTAGGGAGGACTCAGATATTCGCCGTTAAAAACGACGGCCAGGTTGTGGAATGAATGATAACGGACTTACTGATAATATGTGGAAGGTATTGGCTGAGATGAAAACAATAGAGATATGATTTTGTTGGTCAAAAGTTCGGCAGTAGAGGTGAAAAGTTTTGTTTGACTCTTATCCCCATCAATAAAAAGTGAATTCAAAATGAATGACAAAATTCGTGGGCTACACGATGTATCACGTATCCAGTCACGTCTAACTACCTATCTATAATAAGCGATTTAATAACAATAATTCCAAGATCTTGTTACAATGTCAGTCAGTTTTCCATCACTGGAAAATTATCACATTTTTCGTTTTTAAAGGTTTTTATTCCTTAGGAAGGAGGGGGGGGGGGGGGGGGGGGGGGGGGGGGGATTGTGTGAGGAGGTTGGATTTTTTTCGAATTGTCTTGACTAAGTTTTGTTCAAAACTTGAAAACGATGGAAAGGGCTATGGTTTCCTCCTTCATTTTTGTTAATGACAAGTACGTCTATAGATTTTGCCTTTTGTGAGGAACCCACCAATATTGGAACGATCCGCGTTTCTTTTGAGAATTAGCTCATAAACATAAAATAGCATTTTTTCCTTTTACATTGCGTGACATGTTATAAAATTTGGATCGTCCATAAGTTGGTGAATTATTCATAGTGATTTTCAATTTCCTTAAACACCGTACGTACATAGTTTGTACACCTACTTCAATATCCAGAGGTTTGAATATTATGCTCATATCAGATGAATGTTGTGCTAGCTCTATAGGAGCAATAGGGCAGAGACCACAGTAACCTTTCCATCTTCCATGCATACCTAACATACCTATTACCTGACCTCAAATTCGTATCAAATGTGTTCAGATAAAAATGCATATCACAATAATCAGTTCATATTTCAGGCTCACAAATAACGAACATATCACATAGCAACAGTTAGTTTGCGGGACAATTATGGCAATAATCAGTTCATATTCCAGGCTCACAAATTACGAACATATCACATAGCAACAGTTAGTTTGCGGGACAATGATGGCCACAGATGACGCTGGTTAGACAGGGGCCGTGGGACGGAAGAGTTACAAGCAGTTCGCACGAGTTCCCCTCTCACCACCATAATCTACCATACATTCCGATTGATCCGTGAAAACAGAAATCAGAGAATGTTATCAAAATAAGAGCATAATTATAAATAATCTAACGCTCAGAGCAACATGCAAAGTATAGACATGCGGCATCCAATTTCAGATAAATTATTACAACGACGGTATGATGTTAGAATGTTGTAATCCACAGGCATTGGATGTGCATCAGGTATTAGCTAGAGGTTAGCTGCTGGATGTTATTTTTCCTGCACGTTCTAGAGTTTGAAATGCTGATGACGGATGAAATACAGCTAGCTGAGGACATCAGGGATCTGTGAAACTATACTCCTGCCGCGATTTGAACAGTCGTGAACCTGAGGGAGTTTCCTTCTTCACCCTGTAATTAGGTGGCAACTTGTTGGTTTGGGAACAGGCCTATAGGAAATACTACCCGAAAACCCCTCTGTCTTATTCCTCTGAAGTTAATGGATTTCAGTATCGTTGGAATTATATATTGATATTCGGAATGAGGATGAAAAGTAATGTAAGAGGTGCCCAATCACGAAGTAGAAATCTCAGTCATGAACCAAATCAGTGATATTATAAAGCCAACCCCCCTATCATTACGGATAATTATATAGGAGTTTAAGTACCTACTATTCATACTCATTCGCTTCACAATATTGCATACATGACTGCAAAAAGAAAAAATAATTTTGGGTTGAACCGGAAAAGTTTATATTGTTCTGGATGACCCCTGTCTATTGTTTAGCAACGTGAGTAACAATGGGTCGTAAAACCTGAGCTGAGGGGAACAGCGTTGCCGGGGACATTGAGCTCGGTCCCAAAAGTAATAAAAATGTTGACCGACCCCTCGGGGGACCCAAGCCTTTCGTTGAGCTCGGTCCAGGGTCCCTTTATACCAGCGTCCTTTCCAACAAGATGCTATACGTGGGGTATCCGATGATTGGAAGTGAGCGACAACGAGTGCCGTAAAAAAAAACCCCCGTCACCCCGGGCAACCCTCCGCTCATCTGAACAGATGACG
>JAEMON010000001.1:55191852-55210312 GCA_030264115.1 Lygus lineolaris
AATAGCTTCATTTTCTTCGAAAATTCGCTAAAAAGAAACAAATAATAATGTTCACAACAACAAACTACAAACAAATAACAGAGTTCACATTTACCCCCTCAGATCGGGTTAACAGCCTATAAAATGTAGTAAAAAGGTATAAAATCAATTTTGGTAACGCAGTTTAGGAGTAGGGCTATGGGCCAATGAGTGGGACAAAGAAAAGTTCCGGAAATGCCCTGCTAAGGGACTACCAGTAGAGGAAGAATGTGAAATATGCAGTTTCTGTTGACAATTACCCTTCCTGAACCTACCACTGGGAATGGGCTTATTATTTTGTTCACCTTTCATAATACAATTACACCGGGCCCTTTTGGCATCATACTAAAGTTCGCCCATGGGTTCCTGGATATTTCATTGGATGACTAACTTTCGCTTTAAAGATCTCCATGACGGAAGTGGATGAACCGGTGAGGTTGATGAGAATGAGACCAAGAGTCTTGCCCGGGTGGGCAAGCGCGAACCTGGCCAAAACATTGGCACCTGCTCCTTCGCCAAGGCATATGACGTACTTGACGTGGAGGAACTCCAACACCGTCACCAATTCTTCACCCAGTACTTGCAGTGTTGGGAATGCCCTGAAAAATAAACGTCAGTAGGTAATTGAAGAGGAACATAGATCATTTTTTTTGAGGCGGTGAGTTCCAAGCCCTCTTCTTTACGATTTTTGGAAAAATCAGGGTGAGAGTGGTTCCTAATTGAATTTTAGCTCTCTTTTCAGTATCAGTTAGTCGAAAAACTCCAGCCGGCTTCGAAAGTGCCGGTAAGTTCTAAAACTGCTTCTTTACCCCTAGGATTGAGTTCCTGAATTGATACTCCACAAGTTGGTAGCCAAACTGCCTGTTTCAATGAGGTTGATAGGCTTTCCTGAAATGAAATTTCAGTTTCAGGTGAGTGTCAAAAATAGTTCGACGATAGTGTTCTGAACACGCTTTATTTACGTCGATTAGTGTTTCTAATGGCTGTATGGGTATTTTTTTTTTTAGCAATTCAGACTGATTATGAATTGCATCGCACTGGATCAGTAATACCCACTGCTCTTACGCAACCTTGAAATTTGTCATAACAGGGAAAACTCCAAAACTATTCGACCAACTTTCATTATATTTTCAGGGTTTGATCAAGTTAGCCACTTAGACTAGATTGAAATAATACATAGGTATTAAATGCTATGTGAAGAATCTTCACACCTAGCTTAGCGTTACAAGATATTTTTATTGTAGTTTCAAACCTTCATAATTAAGTCTACTTTCTCATAATTTATTAAGGTATGTAAAAATGTAAATTCAAAGGTGCGGATCCGTCGCCACAGTGGAGCACAATATGGGGAGCACAATTTCACATACTTCCGACAGGATCACAAATCATTCTGGAAAGTGATGTGGAAACCAAAATTAGCAGCAGTGAATTAACTTACCTGTGAACAGCAATTTTGTTGAGATCTGGCGCTTGTTTTCATTTGAGAGGACACCTAAATAAACATAAAAGATGCTCCAAATTAATGTTCTACCGATCGATTTTTTGAGTTTTGGTCGCCATAACGGGATTCTGCCCCACTGTGACGTTGGATTGAGAGCTCTATATGTAGTGATCTTTGAATCAAACCATTAAAAAATAATAATCTATGGAAAAAACAGGAAATACACAACGTGAATAAACCCCTAGTTAAAAGCCCTAATTAATTCTTTGTTAGAGTAGTTCTTTCAACCACTATTTTGTAAAAACTGCTAATCACATGTGATATTACTGTTCAAATTCTGGGAGTCATCCCCAGGATGCCACAATATATTCAGTACCATTAGTGGTGAGGAAGCAAAACAGAGTGTATTCTGTTGTCTTAATCTCCAGAACTAGAGTATATTACAATAAATATACCCGATTAGTTTAGGTTGCTGAAAGTGGATGTAGTACCCACCCATCAGCCAGGCGGACGGCATTCTCCTCATGACCCGGCACATCCACATGAATGAAGATGGAGCGTTCCTTGATTTCTGACATACAAGGTCTGTTCACGTAGTCATCCCAGGAATAATCTGAGGGACAGAAAAATTCCTGTTACAATTTGACCAAAAAGTAAGTAAACTTGGCTGAATGAAATGATTGACAGGTATATACATATATGTGTACATATAAATATATATACATATACATATAGGTACATATACATATACTTGAATACATCTTACTTACATACAATGGAATACAATTTTGAAACAGAAAAAAATTTGAACGCAGAATGGCTTAGATAAAGCCGTCTGCCGACTGGCAACATACCTCTAGTTCATAAAAATTATATAGTGGTATCTCACATTTTACTTATATTTCTTACATCATACATTTAAATATTTTTACTTTCCTCTTCCCACGAGAAAGGTGAAACGAAAGTATTGCAATCAGCAGAAAACCCAATTTCTGAAAAAACACCTCAGAATGGTTCTAATCGAAATCTGATCAATTTTCTTGTTACTTATTAGAAAAGTGTATGTGAGTCCGTATGTATGTATGTTTTAAAATAATTATAACATGATTTTTTAAAATAAATTTACATTGCTATTTTTAATACCGGAAATCCAACTACCTGCCTAAACTTAATCAGTTCACAAGCAAATCCTTCATAGTATCTTCTGGTAATACATTCGTGTGCAAGGTAGGTACATTAGGCTGGTAATGGGGAACAGACGTGGGGTCTGAATTTGCTGTTTTTTGCCACAGAATCGGATTCAGCACCCTCGGAAAGCCCGCTATCCCAACTTCCAACTATATGATTATTTTGGTGGGAATGACTAAAGAAAAAACGCCTAACTTCGTCAGTTACCCCCCCCCCCCCCCCCCCCCCCCATTTATTAATGGAATTATCTTCTTTTTTTTAATCATTATGAAGAAAAAAAAATGAAAATATATTACATGTAAGCGCCTAACCTCACCTCTAACTAACCTATTTAATAGGTCACTGGCGTCGGGAGTTTTCCCAGCAAGGTGGAAGCTTTCATATGTAAACCTAAAGTCTGTAAAGTCTGGCGACCGTACTGACATAACCAACTACAGGGCTATATGCTCTATTTCTACAGCACCCAAACTGCTAGAGAAGATTGTCGTGAAACAACTCACGTTGCTCTTTGCGAACCACGTGGCACCGCAGCAGCACGGCTTCCTTCGTGGACGGTCGACATCCACCAATCTTTTGGAGTTCACGGAGTTCGTGTTCTCCAGCTTCGAACAGGGATGCCAGGTTGATGTCATAACCACGTATTTCTCAAAAGTTTTCGATAAGCAGTCTCATAAGCATATCCTGGCGCGGCTGGAGTCTCTGGGTGTCTTTGGTGCACTCCATTGCTGGTTTGCAAGCTATCTGGAGAATAGGTTTCAGATTGTTCGGATTAAAAATTCTCTGTCACAGCCTTATCCCACCTAGTCTGGAGTTCCTCAGGGTTCCCATGCTGGCCCCTGGCTCTTCCTGATGATGATGAACGACGTTGCGGAGGTTTTCAGAAATGTACACTGTTTCATATTTGCCGACGATTTGAAGCTGTTCGGCTGTGTCTCGACGCTTTTCTCGGGTGGTGTTCAGCCAGCAGTCTCTCCCTGAACCCTACCAAGTGTTCAGTTACCTCTTTCTGTTTGGATTATGATTATACCATCAATGGAGTTGGTCTCCTACGTTGGGATTCATTCAAGGATCTTGGTGTCGTGCTCGATGCGCGATTGACTTTCTCAAAACATATTGATGTGATGACTGGGAGAGCTCTTTGGACCCTGGGTTTCATAAAGAGGAGCACACGCGAGTTCTCAAGCCCCGAGGCTGTCACTCACCTTTATCGATCTTTTATTTTGCCAACGCTGGATTACTCCTCTATCGTTTGGTCCCCACATTATGATGTCCATAAAGCTCAGATCGAGCGAGTGCAGCGTAAATTTCTACACTACCTTGCTTATAAAATGCATGTTGCAGCCGTTGACTTTGATGGCCGTGAGGTGGCATCCCGAGCTGGATTCATCCGTCGTATGATAGCCGATCTCAGTTGTTTGCACAATTTGATGAACGGCAACTTGAACCACCCAAATCTTCTCGCTGTTGGTCGAAGTTGCGCCGTTGGTCTTCTCGAAGTTGGTCTCCAGGTGCCCCAATATGCTTCTCGCTCCAACTATGTGTTTCACGCTCCCTTCTCAGCTACCAACTATTTGTACAACCGACCACTTTGTCACCTGCCCAGAGAAGCTAATGCGTTCCTCGCTGCCAGTCCCGAAATTGATCTTTTGTTCTTCTCTTCCTTTCATCAAGCGACACCTAAAATCTCTATTCTTGTAGTCTCCAATAGCAATCTCGAAGCGTACCGCTGTATATTCGAAAAACACTTTTGTTTCCATGTCAACCCTAGCACTTACCTAATGTCCATATATAATGAAGTTATTATTATTGAGTATTGTTTAACTTTCCCATTATGTATCCCTGCTGACAACTGTACCATCATTTATATAATAATAAACTCTGTATATTGGGCTTCGCTCGTTCTATAATTAAATAAATAAATAAATATCAAGTAGGAGGTGAGGATTTGTAAAAAAAAAAAAATACCCATAATAGGCTTAATTATTCATCCTGGTAAACTTAAAGAAACTGATGTTACTCACGATTGCAACCCAGGTCATGGACTGTCAAGAAAACACACCTCTTGTCTTGCTGCAGGAGGTCTCCCTGTGAGAATCAGAAAATACAGTTTACAACCATCAGTTTCAGATTAGGTGGTTAAACCCTTACCAAAACAGACGAATTTCTTATTTAAAGAAGAAAATACATTTCCCATGGTCGATGGTAATATTGTGTTGTCGTCACTGCATCTCATAGGTTCAATTTACCATGAACTCAAGTCATCCGCCAAAACGCTCTTTCCGCAAGATTCCCATCCTTTATGGGTTCAAATGAAGGAATGCTTTCTTACTCATTCATTCATTGCTTTTATCAGGGGTGGTACAGCAAAAAATAAACTCTTTGGGTTCCTTGATGAACCTTCAAGAGATCGCATTCTGATAATATAGATGGGGTTTTCCCGTTATATCCGTTGTATTAAATTCGGTCATGTCTATCAGTTATCCAAAAATCAACACTATTGCTCAGACAATCTGTGCACTTATTAACAGATTAAATACCGACAGGTCAGGTGTTCTCAGATGAAGAGTTAACGAAAGGAAGGGTTGGCAGGGAAAGTCGGGGTTGACTTGTTCAGTAAATACAGTTTTTAAACAGTTTTAGACAGTGTTAAAAATTGTTTCACACACTAGAAAACAAAATGTTTTAAACTGATTAACACAATAACAACTATTTTGTTGTTGCCTTTTAAAAAAACTTTTGTCTTATCTGTTAATATTATTCGTGCGTTAGACTGTTACAAGAAAAAAAAAATTATGGATCAATCCTCACCTGGACATGAACGGTTAGGTCACCACATCTCTCAGTGCTGATGTAGTGTTTCTGAAAATTATACGCAACATTGTTGTATTTATTAGATATCTCCTTACGAGAGTCAATTCAGTATCAGTCTATGAAATAATGAACTACGAATACGGTAAAAAAGAATCTTAATTATAATGTGGGTGAACGTCGAAAATCAAATGTACCAACATCTACTGTGAAGAACTCTTAAATATATGAAAGATTCAAAAGCAACATCTGGTAAGTAAATTATTTAGGGATTGACGCAAAATAGGGCATTTGCATTGGTCTAAAGATGTAACTCTGGTTGCCTGTGCCTAGTTATTTAGAACGTCCGAACTCTGTTAAGAGGACAAAATAAATATTACATCGATCTGGAAATGAGGAAACTAAGAAGAAAATCCGAGGAGTTTGAAAAAGAGGCGGTAAGTTGAGAAAACTGAACTAAGATGACTTCACCAACCACAAAAGAGATATCCAACCCAACGGGTAAGGCATGGACTACCGTCGCACAACCTGGAATTTGCAGTATTGCCTCCATGGCCACGGAGAAGGGTTTCAGCCCGTTTTATCGAAGCGTTTTTGGGCAGCTGATCAGTCAGAAAAGGAACTTGGTTCACGTCACACTGGTGAAGTGGGAAAATAATAAGGCAGGCAAAATTTAATTTCAGAAACTACACAAAATTGCCTAAAATGACGCATAGGTAAGTCATTTCTGGGGTATGACTTCATTTTCAGTTCTTTCTACCGATTGACTTTCAAAGAAAAACTTGAAGAATTCCCGATGAAGCCAGGAATTGCGTCGACGACGCGTCATCTAATCGGACTCGGGACTGTCCTTGACCTTCTTTCACAGGAGTAGCTGATCTACCATTCCTGAAAGCGGCCGAGTGCACCCATACAGCCTTGAAGTAATCTATCATTGATTGTCTGAACATCAATCTGTCTTATCGCCATCACAAAATCCCCCGTGATTAAGTCCTGCAGTTCCAGCAGATTTGTCGTCGTTGATCTTCTATGCGGACGAAACCGTGCTGCCAAATAAATAGGTACACGTAAAGACGACGTCTTGGTCACGGCCAGCTATTCGAATAGTTTTGGAGCTCACGGCAACTAACAATTATTAGGCGTTAGTGCGGTTGACGAAGTTCTTATCTCCGGCCTTGTGCACTGGGCTAACGTAGCTTTTTGAGTTTTGAAGGCATTTCCAAGAGTCATTTCACTTGGCAGGCTGTTATTTCCATCCATGTAATTGTATATATAGTTCATTAGTTCCAAAAAAGTATCATCCAAATTTATAGATCTAAGTCACTGTTCTCGAGCTATGAAACATAAACGGAACGCGATTTTTCTTTAACCCTCTGCCCGGAACATCCGTCATTATGACGGGTACTGTTCAACTTTTCTTAGCCAGGGGCGGGTACGGTACCATGTGGGGGCTGACACTCCGTAACATCTCCAGTTGAACCAGCGCAAGTATGGAGGGAGTATTGGCAGGCTGTTGGCAAACGTCAATTGGCGATAAGTTGCATTTTCTTGTAACCTTGCCAGTCATTATGACCGATGTTCCCGGTGGAACAATAACGGGTATTCCGTATAGAGCGTGATTCTTATACCAGTCAAAATGACGGGTGATCTGTTTGCAGCATGATTCTTCAATAAATCATCTTATTCTACCATATTTATGTACCATTCCTAACATTCTGTCATTTTTATTTAGGTACGGGTACATTAATCTAAAATAGATCCTAACAAATTTCCGTTATCCACCTGTCATCCATGCATTGTACTGGTCTCTCATCTCTTCAAGTTTCATTAATGTTTGAATTTGAAAAAAATTATAAGGCCGTTGTTTTTTCAACTCCCTAATGTGTTGTTAATCACCCCATGCAGTTTCTGGAGAGAAAAACCGATTGACTAGTATGAAAACTCCCAGAAAACGAATTTTCCGGTTATCGCCGTCATTATGACCGGTGTTCCTTGTAATGAGGTACAAGAAGATGTTCCGGGCAGAGGGTTAAATTGGCGACGTAGTGTGGAAAAGAGGACATAATCCTCTTTGGAACCAAATGCTTTTTGGCGTGAATGAGCGAATCTCTCTCTGGATGTGAGAAATGTAAGCCGTGATGTCCAGTTTCGTATGCAATAATAGTCTCTGTTCGGAGGCTACTGCAGCAATAATAACATTAAATCGATGGTTTAATATTAGCTGTTCCATATTGTGGAAAGGACAAAGAAACGAGTGGAGTAGGTAATGCTTACGGATCGTAATTCGTTATTTGATTATCGTCGCATTTGTAGAATGGTGTCCATATACATACCCAATCAAATATACGTAAACAATTTAATTAAAAAAATTAATCTTCGTGACAGATTTTAACGTGTGTCTATAAAAGGCTGGCAATCGTGAATTCATTTGTGACTACTTATTCACTCCTTATGGATTCTGATATGTTATTACAGAGCAATCTCGGGGTAGGTCCGCGATAATTTACGAATTCAGAGGACACCCGACATCAGAACTTACATCATCTAACAATTTAATTTCATAGCTGGGTTATACTAATGATGAAACTAAAAAACAACCTGCAGTAAAAAAATATACAAGACCGGTCACGAAAAAACTGTATTCAGTTAGGTACCTACCTATTCATTTAAGTTTTTCTAGGCAGATTGGGATTTCCTACAATATGGAAGAGACAGTAACGAAAGATATCCCATCTTTATTATATTAGGTTAGGTAGCAAATAAAAATTGTTCCATTCATGCAGCATGAGTTGGTGAGCGAATTTTCAAAGAATAATTTTACCGATTTTGTGGGTGATGCTTATGGGAAATTTCACGCTGATTCCGAATATACCATATGTTCCTATGTTTAGGATGGTATCTCACACCAAAAACCTCAAAAAACACGTTTTTTTTTTCAATTTTTGTAACTAAATTTTCAAAATTAGACCCCTTGGAGTATACTCCAAAAATTCTGGCCAACGAACTCATCCTTTACTTTTGATATTATTTACATTTCAAAATTTTTTTGGATTTGTTATCTCGATCCCTCGGGCAGATATCTTCTGGAATGACACATATACAAACATAGAAATATATATATAAATATATATACATATAAAAAAGTGTTAAATTTCAGTAATCGTTTTAGAATGGTCTGAAACGGATTTCCACTAGGCCAAGAAAATTGTCAAAAATTTGCATTACAAAAATTTTGAAGCCATTGCAATAGCTTCATTTTCTTCAAAAATTCGCTAAAAGTAACAAATCGATACGCAGGTAAGAAGAACGGAAAACGAAGGAAGGTGTTCCAATGCTGCTCCAACAAGGTGTTACAATCCATGTGTTTGCTGTATGTATCAAAGGGTATATCACAATGTTTTTGATCGAGGCAAGATCCGATGGAATTCGAAGTCAACTACCCAAAAGCTTTCACATCTCTAATCATTTCATAACAACTGGATGGAAACGTGGAAGTTAGCTATATAGACACTGAGGTCTACTCTAGGAATACTATTGGGGGCCACCACTTCCTTGTGAACAATAACCATGCTGTCTTCAATATTGTAAGAATGCGGTTTGGAGTAAGGGAGTAAGTGGGCTTAGTGTCCACTTATGGGATATAATTAATAATCTATTCATCACATACATCAACTGCAAATGAGAGAGTCTGTCAATGTGGAACGTAGCTCGCAATAATTTAAATCGTGTGGAGAACGATATGTGGGTCTGGCTGGACTGCGGAGTGTGATTAATACCAATCGAAATCAATGAACTAGAGCTAACCGGAGGAAGCCGGATATATACACAAATGGTTTTGTTGGATATCATTCGAGCTCAGATTCTTTCGGTAAGATCTCGAATGTTCTAAATACGAAACCTCTGTGAAGCCAACTATACTCAACTAAAGCCAAATACTACGCCCATGGAAATTAAACCAAAGAACAGTGTCTTCTATTACTGGTGGACACTGGAAAATTCAAAATCAGTTTGGGTACCCAAATGACAGTAAACTGTTCTGGACAAAAATCTTGAACATTTTTCAGTTTTTGAAGATTACTCTGTGACCAAATCACTTGAGAAATTCGAGAGAAATTCCACACTTTGTAATTGTGGGACGCAAAAACGTAAATTCGAATTTTCTACAAGTAGGAATGTGGTACTAAATGAACTCAGAATTTTATGCATTAAAACTTTTATTTAGAAGGATTTTTCATTGGAAATGCATCCTTTTGACGCGTTTACATAACTCACTCAATTGATTTCAAATTGTATTTACTGAGCTGACCCGATAGGCAGAACAACTACGCGATAATCCACTCTTCGGGACATGTGACAAGGCTCCTTCTTGATTGAGTTATATAACCTATATTAAGCCCAATATTTGGCCCAAGAAGGCCAAGGGTTACAACGCTGAAATCTCCTCGGAGAGATCGACCTGTATGTTCCCCCTACCCCACCGGCTCATCAGTAGCACAAAACCACATCACGATAGGATGGTGGATCTGATGTAATTTGGTATTTAATGTAAGGGGTTAGTACCGCTAGTGATAAGAATACAATTGTGAGAGAGTACTCACTCGACGGCCTGATGATGATGTCCACCTGTACTCGACTTGCTAGTTAAGACGGATTCGCCAGTAAGGTACGTAAACAATTGATGTTATTTGGGCTGCCCCCAGTACCAAGAAAGCATTAATCTGGGGTTTCGTGGTCATCCTATCGTGATGATTACTGCCGTATAACCTTTATGGTTGTGGGTGAGGCAGGTACGATGTGATTTTGTGCTAGTGAAGAGCTTATGTGGTTTGGGGAACAGACATGTCGGTCCCCTCTGAGTAGAGTGCAACTTTGTAACCCTTAGCCTTCTTGACTATAGGTTAAATCAAGTTAATCAAGAAGTCACAAGTCCGGAAGAATGTGGATATCGCGTGGTTTCTACAGTAAATACAGCTCAGTAAATAAATAACCCACAAAACCACAAATAAACCCCTGCTATAGTTGGAACTGGGGGCAGCCCAAATAACATCAGTTCCACCTTCTTAACGTAAATTGATTTTGTAGTTGGAAAACTATGCATTCTCTTGGCCGCCATGTATGATGACAAGAGGGAAGTGCACTTTACAGCACACTTGCCATCCGTGAATCGGGTCAGGTTAGGGTGATAGATCGCCAATTGAAGGCCAAGCAGTAGTCGGAATTGGCGCTGAGTCACCCCAAAAACAGTCTACTTTTCCCTTTTAAATCGTATTCCTGTATGGCTGTATGGCTCCCTACTGCCATATGACCCCCGCTCACTCGGACTCCAAGCTCTCCAACCCCTTCAGAGGAATAGGACACTGAATGGTGTGGATGTATATCCAGATCAGACACAGTTGACACTACTGGTGATAAGGGACATTGGAAACCATAGAGCAGGTTGAGGGTGTCATATATACAATCACCATTCCAGGAAGTAGTGGGATTCGGCCAAACAACCAAGCAATGTGGTCAATGTTCGACACTCTTCCAATTGACGGCAGGTTCTTAGTGTTAGTGAGGCAGGTTCTTAGTGTTAGAGGTTAGTGAGGCCTTGGGAAAATGAAACAGATAGTAGGCAGCTGGCACGCTGATACCGTGTAAGCTGAGACCAAAAAAATCGAGTGGAGAGTGGTGTGCTTTTGTGGAACATTTCATTTTCGGGGAACATTTCTTTGCAAATTTAACGATTAACTCATATTTATGGTGCATGACTGGACATTTTTCCTTTTACCTAAGAAGTGCCCTGTGGACAGCAGAGCAGGATTATACGTGGAATGTTGATTAAATAATTCCATTATTAACAGAACAAAAAAGTAGCGGGAGCTCATTGAAGGCGACAGAAAGGAGGAATGTCGGAGGGTTGGTGAATACAGAATGCAGACAAAAGAACGTATTCCAGGCGTGGGGATCATTCCAGTTAGAGCTAACACCATAGTCGATTGAGTTGGATGTGGTACGTATTCTCTGGAGATGATTATCGTGACAATGCAAGCAACAAATATTCGAGACCTATTGAGCTTATTTCTCCCTTCCTTGGTCCTTTTCATTGCAATCGGATTGATGTGGCTCACGAGTATGTAAACGCGAATTCTGAATACACCATTTCTCAGGATTCCAGTACGATTCCACATCCGAGGGCACCTATCTAGTACTGGCTCATGATCATAACATTTGAACGATTTAATTCAGTTCCGATCTTTTTGATCGATGGCGACGAGATCGTTGACGAACGGGGTTAATACTTAGATAAAACTTTAAAAATGACTGATCATTCTCCAATTTGTGGAAAATAAAAAAATAAGAAGAAAATTCTGGGACTTCATATTCATGGCCGACTTTATGAAAAGAATTACTTGAAGGAACTTAGCATTTTGTGGGTGGTCGGATCCAATAGTTCCAGTCATGTAGCATGAGTTAAGGGTGTTCCGGCCAGAGTGTGAACCGTCATCAAAAATTTGCTAATCTCGGGAATTATAGAGTTTACTACCTACCTATATTAACTCTCACTACAAATCTTATTCCTACTTCATGTCAATATGTTTTAAAAAAAGTAACCGCCCCTTCCTCCACTCCCGTTACCATTTTACCGTTAAAACATTTCTCCAACTTTTTTCAGCTAATAATCGATCAATTTCAAATCTTTTTTCGACATTCTTTCTATTTTTTAATTCTGCAGGGCAACGCACTATCAAAATTTCAAATTCTAAATTTTAAATTGATAACAAAATGTGAAATTTTTGAAATTTAAAATTTCGATAGTGTTGCCCTGCAGGATAAAAAGTTGAAAGAATGCCGAAAACAGATTTGAAATTGATCGATTATTGACTTAGAAAAATTGGAGAAATGTTTCACACTACTGGCGGAACCCCCTTAAGAGCTGGCCGGACGATCGTCCATTTTGAATTTGACCCTATGAAATCAATGTTAACTTATACTTGCCATAAGTCAGTCATTTCTGAACGGGTTCCATCCAAATTTTTTTCTAAATTCAAGTCAGAGAGAGATCTACGTTCCCTTCAGATCGTTTATTCGATTTTGATCCCTGGTTCAACAGAAACGGAGATGGAAATTCCGTTCTGGAGTGAAAGTTGGAGCGGGTACAGTTAGAAGAATATCTTCACTCAACGAGTAGAGAAACCCTTGATTTTCTCTGAAGGAAATATTCTTTACATTATAAGCTTCAATTCAAGACCAATTGCAATGAAATCGGTGCATTTTTCAGGTAATTCTGACAAGCATAAGTTAGGAGTCCTAATTTATTAATGCGGAAATAGTTCGAGGAGATGCCGCTAGATGTCACGCTCACTTGAAGGTGCTCATTCTCGTGCACGGGAAGTTATATGAAAAGTAAAACACGTCTGCCAAGTTGGGTGGGCTTCCTCACTATTGTAACATGGACGTATAGAATCAGTTAGTGAACATTCCAACGAAATTGGTAGAATAGTTTCGGAGTTAGGATCATGCCTATGACAACAAATTTCAAATTTGCGCATGCGCAGTAGCCATAACTTATCCATTTTAAGCGAAATTCACAGGTAATTGTCTTGTAGTCAGCTCCCAACTATCCTCCGAAATTGAGCGAAATCCGTTCATTAGGAACTGAGAAATCGTAGTTACAATTGGTCCGATGGCGATGAAATTAATAGGGGACCGTCAGAAGACTAACCCACACAGTCCCTGAAAATTTAATCAAATTCGCACCACATATTCATATAGTTTTGCCTGGGACAAGGAATTGACCACAGACTGACAGATACTCAACCAAAATTGTTCAGAAAGCTCTGAAACGCTCTAAATGTCAGGAGCTTCACAGTCGTATGAAGTTTTCTGGCAAGACGGTTCTCTGAATACCTTCCAGTAAGTTCTCATCTTGACAAATTGCTAGTTAGGTATCCATCTGTTTTGGTGGTGGTATAGTTGGCAATATAGTTTGCAAGGTTTCGATAGTGCAATAGTTCATAATTCAGGTTCACTCAGTTCTTTGACTAGTCACTCAGTTAAAATTAAATTATGAATTGTAAGTAATTGAATTATTTTTCACTAACTTAGAGTAGGTATTTCACAAATAAACTACTACATTGTATTGAAAAATTAAATTATGAAATGAATTTAATTAGGGGAAACGCAACAGTTATTGGACGGGGTCCAGTTATTGGACACTTCGTCATATTGTTCTAATTAATAAGCGTTCTGGCAGGAGTTTGTTCTCGAAACTTTTTTTTCTAGTTAGGGCAACTATCTTAGAATGCGTCGTGTGCATTGTATTGGAAGTACTACCGCATTTTTTTCCACGTTCAGCGCAGCGTGGAAGTTTGGACGGTGAGGATCGGACCAGTTCCTTGTGAAATCTGCAAGGATTGGACTCTTGGTTATTAAGGTTTTTTGTCAACTTTGCATTAGTTTTATAATATCTATGAGTGATTTTCACTTAGTCCAGTTATTTATCTTGCGATTTGTGATGGAAAATCTCTGTTTTATAGCTTTTTTAATTTTATTACAGGGGTGTCCAATAACTGGAACAGGAAAATCGATATGTTCCCATTATTGGACGGGTGTCCAATAACTGGTGAATTGATTTTTTCCTCATGTTCCATTTATTGGACGATGATGCAGAATCAAATTAGCTCATTCTTCATGCCTGTTATCCACTTTCTTCCGTGATTTTCTAATCCCAAATTATTTGTTGTATAGTAATGGGACATTTTAATTTTGACATCTCTCCAGGAGGGGTACCTTTGCACTCTGGTGAGCAATCTCAACTACGAGCTACGCTACACACTTCATTGTCATCCATTATTTCATACAAACTTTACTGTATTTATGTAAAAATGATGGATTTTTCGATTTTCGACCATCCTGAACACGAATCCGTCGAAATTTAAACTCCTCCAGGCGTAGACATTTCTGCAAACCGCAATAATGAACAAAAATGTCCAGGAAATCTGAATAACACGCTCCAAGAAATCTGAAAATTTTATGGTGATTCCGGGTAGGGCCCTTGTTGGTCTCGTATGAATTTCATCGCATTTGGATCAGTATTAGAGACTGTGCATACGCAAAAAGTTAAAATGAACGAACCACCATAACTCACGACCCCATGGTTCAAATTTGTTGAAATTCTGATGGCAGTTCAGGGTGAGGCCCTTGTTGGCCCCATACGAATTTAATCGCATTTGGATTAGTAGAAGAGACTGCGCATGTGAAACTGGGTGAACCACCGAAATTCACCATCCCATAGTCCAAATTAGCTTAAATTTTTATGGTTTATAGTTCAAGTGTAGGTTCTATCATAGGTAATACAGGTCCCACTAGAATTTCGTGACATTTGGAACAATGCCACTTTGATGTTTTTGTATCTTTCTATTTGTTCGTGTTGTTTTCGATTCTGGTATGAGAGAATGAGGACATGCATGGTAAAAGAACCCTTCAATAACGTGTTTAAAAAAAAAAAAAGGTTTTTGGTGTAAATTACCGTGTAAATTACCATGAGAATATATTAAATTTATACCATACATTTTATGGTTCATTCAGAAAAAAAGAGAATACCAATTTTGAATAGTAGGTACCTACCTAAGTAAACGAAGAGCATCGTAAAATAAGTATGGTGTACCTTGAAACGGACACAATACTTTTTGCTGGTCACTTTGAAGTCATTGCGAAAATGCCACTTCGATATTCTAGTTCAAAGATATAAGGTTTTCAAAGTTTAAATTGTCAAATCGCCATTATTAAAGTCAGAGACCTATTTTACAAACTTTAAAATAAAATTTGATTGCACGTTTAATTGGTATTTTACCTTTCTCATAACCATACTCTGAAGAAAATTGAATTTTTAATGCTTATTCAGATTTTTCTCATGATCATTAAACACAGTATATCATACCTGGGGATTCATATCTGGGAATCATCAATACTCAGCAAGCGATCACGAGAAATCGCGTTTCTCGGTGTATCTAATAACTGGTACATTGGTGTCCAATAGCTGGTACAAAATGTCCAATAACTGGTGCAAACGCGTTTTTGAGATTAAATTGTGAGATAAAAATTAGATTTCCTTTGATTTAATATTCTAATTGAGGCACAGTTTTGCAAAAGGGTACGTTTCCAAAAAGGAAAATTTTCAGAAAAAAAAAAAATCAATTGTACTGTTCGCAAATTTTGTTTTCGAAAAACTCATTTTTGCTAAATTATCTAATCCATGGTAAGATTTTATTCATGTATCTACCTGATTGAATTAATCCTTTAATTTGATGGGAAATGGACTATGAAACTTGGAAGGTTTTGCAAAACGGTGTATATCCAATTTTTGTACCGTTTTGGGACATCGTCAGATCAACTTTTCTAGTATTACTAGCCGCTCCGGCTCGCCTCCACGTCCAGCCAGGGGGCCTCCGTAGTAAGTAAATAGTACCGTTTTGAAAAACCGCTCTAACTTCTTCATGCTTTTAAGGCTGTTTTCGTCCCGTTTTGACAAACCTTAATATGACCATTCGATTCCCCGTGAAATTTTACATCGAAATCGATACCTAACTCGATTTTTTCGGTTTTGGCGCTTGTACCGTTTTGCAAAACTGCGCCTCAATTGTTTTATCCAGTTCCCAAGTCCCTGAAGAACGCTGTAAAAATTGCAGTTGTCAGAAAAAATGAAATAGTGAATAACGAGATGCTTATGAAGTTCAAGTTTCTTCTTAAGCGTCCAATAACTGGTGCCTTTCCCCTTATTTTTATTCCCTTTCTAGCCAAGTATAGCCCAGACACAAAAATCGCCGAAGAAAGGAATAATTAAGGTAAACTTCCTTTTTTGATATGTTGTGAGGGTCCACCCAGATAGTGTAAATCCAAATTTTGCAACCCTCAAAAACACGAGCGACGCCCGTAGGAGCCGAAAAACCGCTAAATTTTTTCACTTTTTTCAGTTTTTGGCCAAAAAAAAAAACATAGAAGAGGCCATCTGACGAAAAAACTATTCGTACTTTTTTTTAAAGTAGATAAAATTTGCTACGATTTGAGATGTATCCCGGCTCTTTAAATTCAGTGGTTCCGGAGATACAGCTGTTCAAAATTTGACAATTTTTCCCAAAATGGGGATTCTCCATTCTTTTGATATTATTGACATTATTCTTTGTTTTTATTTTTTACATTTATGAAAAATTTTGTTTTTACACGTATATGAAAAATTGTTAAACTTAAGGAATCGATCCATAATGGTCTAAAATGGTTTTCGTATTTCTTCAAAACTATCAGACTAAAATAACGAAATTCAGCATTCATGTCTATATTTTGGGTATATTTTTACACCGAAACATAGCGTTTCTGTCAGTAGCCTCTAAGGGGTGAAAAATAAGAAATAATGCAAATTTAAAAACACCTCATCAAAAATGTATAATAAAATGGCATGGTTTTTGTTACGTTATTTATATGACGATTTGTAAGATCGAATGAAACACCCGAAGCGCACTGTAGGTCCTCCCGCTAGTACTGTAGAACCTCATCCTATAGGGGGATAAGAAAAAAGATTGGTTGTTTCTTTAAAAAATACGTTTTTTTTACCCCCTCCCAGAAAAAAAAAACCTAAAATCGTATAATTCTGATAGTATTTTAAGTTAGAATTTGGTTGAAATTGTTTATTTGTACTTGTTCCGCTTCAAGCTGAACACTAATACTCCAATCAACCTTCGATTCCGCACCATGATTCTCCTTGTGCAATTTGAAGGTAGTTTGTGGACGCAGTTCAAAGCTTCGGTTCCTTATTATGAACAGGAGGATTGGAGTGAAGCCAAACGTGGCTTCAAAAATCTAAATATAATGAGAGAGTCGCGTCTTATACAGCACGAATGGAACGCAGTCGTTGTATTCCCTCAATGGGCGGTAGAAATTCACCTTCGTAGAGAGATGGGCAAATTGGGTGTATGTATACTTTTTATGTACATGTGGGTCTCAAGGTATATTATTTGTAGCGATAAAATGACGATTTGAAGCAAGAATTCTGTACACTGTAATACCCCTTTCAACTGAGAAATATCGATGGCTGCCAGAAAAGAACATGAAAAGCTTTCGCATAGCACTATAGCGAATATCGAAAATATAAAACTCCATTCCTGCTGGTAGGTATTCCCTAATGAGCGAATATCCGAAGAACCAACCACAACTATTATAATGGGGAACTCGCATGGTTATTTTTTATTTCGTAGTTCGAAAGATCTTAATGAGGGCTTTCCAAAAGGGTGCTATGTGAGGGGTATCCGACGGTTGAAAGTCACTGAAAATGGGTGATTTGAACCTAACTGATGTCACCAACCCCCCGCCTGCCTGAGGGCCCCTTTTTGCGGAACCTAAATGACTTCACTCGCTCTCTTTCCACCCATTTTCTAGGCAAACCAGCTATAATTTCTGGAATTGCTGAAATTCGCACTAAGGAGTTTTGAATCAGATTTTGAGGTTCAAAATGCAAAATTCCTACCCATGCAAGTTCCCCATTCCACCCAATGTTTGACGATTTTTAGTCACATAAACCTCATTTGAACGAGCAAAGTGCAGGGGTTGGAACTACTTGTTTGTGAACGTCAGATTTGGATGGAATGAGTCATTCCAAAATCCCTCTGCCAATTTTTGGCAAAAACTTTTCGCCCGGCTGAGTCAAAAACCGGCTGGAAAGAGTCAGGTAACGTCATAAGTTGCGAGTACAGATAACATTTCACGATTTCTTGAATTCCATTTAGAATTTCCAATAAGTCATTTTCTCAATAATGAACCTTTGGAACCGAGCACGAAATTTTGTTTAACCCTCCCTCAAATTTGATATCTCTTAATTCAAGATACGTAGAATCCAAAAATCTGATTGAAAAAAAATCCGTCTGTAAGCCGCCATAGGGGAAATGTAACAGTTATTGGAGGAGATCTAGATATCGGAAACTTCGTCGTATTGTTTGAACTAATAAGCGTTCTGTTCTCGGACCTATTGGTTTA
>JAEMON010000001.1:55262128-55281771 GCA_030264115.1 Lygus lineolaris
TCATTTGGGGGCCGATACCCGACAATCAGATAGCTATCTAATGTACGTTTATGTGCGACTATGTTCACATATATAAGGGTCAGTTTCAAGGTAAAAGTGTGTGAATTGAACAGGAACGAACAGGAATAAGAAATTCCGTTCAAATTGCACATTTCAGTTGTAACGCGGGAAAATGTGCAGTCCGCTAACGCGAAAACTTCCGCTTTTTGCCCCACAAGTGGGGAGGTCGCAGAAGGTTTCCATGTGATCATTTGTACGCCTGTTCACACATCCTCCTTCGCTTGGGTGAAAATGTGCGTTTACGCTCAAACTAGACAGTCAGTTGGAACAGAATTCAAGTTCTTATCAGTTGATCACAAAAGCAAACAAAACCGGATGGAACAGACAATTTTGAGCATAAACGCACATTGTGCGCAGAGGGTCCTGCCCAGCCAAAATGTACATTGATGTGCGTTTAAATGTGCGTTTATGATCAAACTGGACAGTCAGTTGGAACATACCTATTGTGTCCATCCCAGTGAGCACGTATGCATGGATACTACTGAGTACCTACTCAGTGTGCTGGGTGAAACAAGTCCCCGACTCATCATTCCACTCCAACACGTTAGCCAATAAACTAAATATTCATTGTACATAGTTCGGCAACGTCACGTAGGTATATTGGAGGGTATGGATATTATGTAACTTCTTGCTCACTGGGGTGGACTCATGCTCCGTCTCTGGACACTCTTCGCGGCAGTTAAGTATTTAATTGTTAATAATATAATAACATCATTTCATTCTCCATACAATTGATACCTGCATGGATGAAACGAACTCGAATCATAGACAGAACTGACTGTTTTAGGATCTCTACAAGTCAAATAGAGCTCGGCAATCTGCATTGAATGTCTTTATACGACTTTTTACGTGATGAGTTGCGGGTAGTCATGCAACAGGGCTCAATCGACGGAGAATGCTTCACACGAATCTATTCAGAGGAAATTATACAATTTCGTTCTACAACTCTGCATACGATCCGTTAATACTGACCGTGTATTGAGAAATTGATTGCTAGTGGAGGGCATCAGTACAGAAAACACGTTATTAGGGCGTCTATCCATGAAATGTGGAGAGGTATTGTCGGTGGCAATGTTTTTCTTCATAACTGCCCATTTACGTCTAGAACAGTGGGAAATAACAATATATTAAAACAAATATTGATAATTACCAGTAATATTAATTTTTTACTGAGCCTGCACGACCATCGGTTCCCGGCCGAAATAAGAAGAGTTGAAGACTTACAGCAATAATACTGAAATAATTTTTGATTCATAGAACTCAAGGAGGTGGTATTGTTCTTAAAATGCTTGACATTTTTACTTTCCTCAGTTCACCTTTTCACCTGACAGGTTAAAGGAAATTATTGCAATTAGCAACCCAATTTCTGATTTTTTTTTTTTTTTTTTTTTAGCGAAATTTTGAAAAATATGAAGCGGTTGCATTTGGTTCTCAAACGTTTCTAAAATACACTAAACCATTCTATAAATTACTGTTATTTTAGTTCGTAAAATGCTCATTTTGAGAGTATAACCTTTCTTGAATATTATACGAATTTTATACATTCATGATTATATGTTGAATAATGATAATTGAAATAAAAATTCACTTAAAACAAGTAAATATTAATAATGAGCATTATTAATAATGTTTCGTTGCTTTCTTCAGCCCACCTGAAGGGTGAAAACGAACATATTGTAAACAGCAGAAAATCAATTTTCTGATGTCCAGTTTTCGATCTATGGGATTTAAAATTTCAGCGTGAAAAATACCCCAGTTATAATACCTCAAATCAGTGAATTAATAAAAATGCAACGCGCAGCAGAATCCAAATATGCTATAAAAACTTAGGGTTTCCATTAGAAGAAAAAGTTAGTGAGCAAAAATGTAGTTTTTGAAATCTAAGAATAAATTATGAAGAATGCCGTTACGTGGGGTTTTCTATCTTGCTAATTAAGGAAAATGAGAGGGTGGTAAAAAATAGCTGGGACACCCTGCGTAAGTCTATCAAATGACATCAAATTATCGAATACATTTGTGAGGATTCTGAGGTAGGTGAACTGGAAGTCCTTCAAACATTTGGAGGTTCGCGCGAATGATTTAGATTTTTTGAAACTGCTCATATTGGACCATTTTTTATTAATTTTGAAGAAAATTCAGTGGATAAAATTTCAATTACCTGTAGCATATCGACCAGTAGACTATGAGAACAGCGAGCGAAATGAAGATGACAGCGAGCGCCATCACCAGCACGTAATATTCCTTGGTCGTGAGGCAGACGCTGGTATCGAACCCTTCAACTCGCTGTTGCTGCGGCATCTCGTACCTCGACTCAAATACCTGCACCAAGAGTGTGAAAGGAATTTTATTGAAAAATCGACGCAAACCCACATGCTCCAATCTGAACTAAAATGGTCTCTGATCTCTGACGCAATGGTGAACACTTCGATGCATGCATTCCAATAACAGGCATTGAAGACGTCTAAATACTTAGCAATTCACAGACGTTGTGCTCGCAAAATTGAGTTCTCATGGACATAAGTAATTTAAAGAAACTTACTTAACATGTAAAAAATAAATAATGTTGACCGGTTCTAAAGTGGCTACTGAGTGTTCACAAATATAACAAAATTGTTTGATATTTGTATGCCTCTCCAAACTAGGCAGCTTTTAATCTGTGATGCGTTAATTTGGTTCCTTTCTGTCATCATGAAACCCTTTTAATTAGAAAATCGCTGCCAACTAATGAAACAAACTAGTTAACTTGAACTCAATGCTACAGATCAAATCTTTAGATTTCATTCTTGATTCGATCAAGATTACAAAATTTACACACACACAAAACTAATGAAAGTAATTGATAATTTTATTGGAAATTTCCCTTATGGGAAATCCTTTATGGGGTATTGCTGTTTTACCTTAGCTTGAATCGAAGGAATCTGGACTTTCATGTATATGTATATACTTTGGTATGGCTCTCGTTGATATTTACCTCGATCATTTCTCGCACGTGCTCCTCGTTCTCCGATGTGACGTTGACTGGAGGTTCTGGCGTTACTTCCCTTCGCTTCCTGCCCAGTGATGGTTCGCTCTTCCCTGAGTGTCCTGTGCAGTAAGCCTGAAGACGAACCAAGAATCAGTTTATCATCGCTTTTGGTGGGTTACTTTATATCCAAATTGAATGAAAGTTCTGAAAAATCATTCTCGTTCGAGGGAGAAAATCACGGAGTTTATGAAACAGAACCTAGCTAATATGTAAAAATCCTGGAAAATCCTCGCAAATCTTTGTGTGCACGAAACGTTGAAGTGGCGTGTACCACATAACTGCTGAAGAATGGCACCGGAATGGTCAAGAGCCAAGTTGAGTGCTCATCCGAGGAGTGAGGCGGTCTCCAGAATAGAATTACTCCAGAATATAAACCATGTACATAGGAATATAAATACAAATTGATCATATAGTATATTCAATGACGTTACTGTTTTCGTACTCACCGGGGTACAACCTTCTCTGCAAGTTCTGACGGTAGCCTCAAAAACTAAGAAGTTTGATTCAGGAATTTTGAATGCATTGAATCTGGCCTCCAGACCATCGCCTTCTCTCGACCTGTCGAGCCCCGGGAAGACGTAGTTGTCGACTGGGCACCTGTTAACGATAATATCCACAATTTATTATTGATAATAATCAACAATCAAATTTGTTCATCTAATAATCACCACAGCCATTTCAATTTTCCATTCAGCAGACTAGCTCCCACCATCAGACTGCATTGATTTCAGAGCTTACTCAGGATTTTTATAACAGTGGTGAAGAGATGATTCCTTGATAAGTAGCAAGGAGAACGTAGCTGCTCTTTCTCACAATGAGAGTAACGGACTGGAAAGAGTTGAGTAAACACTAGTTCCATCATAGATTTTCGAAAAACCGTCAATTACATTTAATCCTACTAAATCTTAACGGTTATCATTCCAGGTAAATCAACTATTCAATGGAAATAGGTAATTAATATTTACTATGCGCTGAACATGCATAAAACAGCTAGAAGAATTGCACTAACCCGTATCGATCAATTAGCTGTACAGATCGTCCAGAATAGGGATCCCTCGCTATGACGTTGGTAGCAAAAATGTCTGTTGCGTAATTGTAGCCATCTTGAGCCTCAAGCCTGAAGGTCAATGGGTCACCCACAGCGATGGTGTTTGTAGGTCTTCCCTGGAATAGTATCAGCAGCCTCACGCGCGAGCTCAGCGAGTTTTCAGCAGGCAGGTACTCGATCGGAATCGGACTTCCAGAACTGGACATCATGAAGAAAATAAGTACATTTTTTAGCACCTTGAGACCCATAACTAGTCTACTACAACTGTCACCAAATCACCAGTATGTGAATAGAATTGGATCATCCACATTGAAGGGAAGGCTCAACTACAACAAGGCCCTGGCTGGGTCATCAAGCATGAATCTTACTTGGCGGTCATGTAGCTTGATGTAACGACAGCTTCACCAGGTCCTCTCAGCAGACAAGTCAGGTTATATCGTTTATCTCGGCCTGTTTGAACGAAATCACTGAACTGCACGACGACAATGTTGGTCATGACGTCACCGTACTGTAACAAAATGTGTCAATGTTTATAAACCATATAGGCATCCTCGAGTCTAGATTTACTTACAATTTAAGATACATAAGACTACAACATGCATGATTATCATTATTTTTAGCGTAAAATCAGGTATTAATGTATAGCATTACCCTTGCTGTCCCACAGTCAGGGTAGCCTTGAGCACCACTGATTCTCAGCACGTTAGCAGTACCTCCGTTCCCTCGGTAAAAACACCTGTCGTAGTACCCATAAGTGTAGATCCGTCCAATGAAGGGCT
The DNA here is from genome assembly GCA_030264115.1 of Lygus lineolaris. Classification (NCBI taxonomy): domain Eukaryota; kingdom Metazoa; phylum Arthropoda; class Insecta; order Hemiptera; family Miridae; genus Lygus; species Lygus lineolaris. The sequence continues at coordinate 55,267,041 of JAEMON010000001.1, forward strand.
CTGGCGTCCTCAGCGTGAATTCCATACCATCTTCATTACACACCTGATTCACTGGGGAAGGAAACGCATAACTACGTCATCAGAATATTCTGTTGATCGAAATGGCTATTGGTTCGCTGAAGCTATAAAAATAATCATGAGTTCATTTTTGAGCCTTGAAGACGTGGAAGGGCGATATTTCATAACGCAGAGTTGGTATAGAAAAAATAGTATGGATAGCACACAAATACAAACTCATGTTCGAACGACCAGTTCGAAGGTCCTGGAGCATTAAGTGGGATGGTAAACGCATAGTTGTCACGATTGATTTGCCTCTCAATTTATTGAATGAAGAATCACACAAAGAGAGGTACATGGGCATAACGTTTCCGTAGCCCCGACAATTAGCTGGTTACCCAATTATTCAATAGTCATATCTATTCTTTCACAAGTAGTTACCATATACGTAAACAACAATCACACAAGTGTAGTTTAGAACGCATACCATCCAAACAATCTCCTCCTAGTCCTCTGCCTTGAGATCTTTCGTAGAAATCGTAGTCCCCATTCGTCTCGAAGAATGACGGATTGTTGAGGTTGAGGTCCCTCGAATCGTGGTCGCTCAATTCGCAGTTCTCTTTTTGAGGCGCGAAACCTACTTGCGGTGCAGCCCTGAAAGTAATAAAGAAGACATCACTCATTATCAGCAAATACATCGTTAGTAGCCCTTTTTTCCTTGGTAGGTACCTTTCTACCTTGTGATTTTTCGTAATAAGTACTAGCGGACTAAAACCTTCGAGAATGAAACGAACAAATGTTTCTGTGACGTGAGTATGATAGAAATGAGCATTTTATCGTTCTGCGAGCTTTACATTCATTTATTGTGAACTGGGTATGATGTTTTTTGTTGCAAAAAAAAAAATTTTTGATTGTCTGATAAAATCAAATCAAAATTATCAGGAAATGTCGATATGTCTTTGACTTATTTTTGGTTTACGTACGACACCAAGAGTAGAGGAGAAAAAAATAATCCAAATACCTGAAATTGAAGGACCGGCAAACGAATTCTTGGTTTTCTGCACAAGCTTTCTCACAAATACTGAGAGAAGGAACTGTCAAAAATCTTCGAATGAACTGTCGCCGAGCCCTCAGACGAATGCCGATCTGTTGAGTACATAAATATTATGAAGTTCAAATCAACGTGAAAAAAATCAAGGATGATAGAAGAACAACTAGGTATCTACCATCTGAAAATCGAGGTCTCTATAATCTCGAAATGATGTAAAAACTCTGTGAATCTAGGTCTCTACTACTACTATAATGTAATGTCTACAGTTATACCTATTTATAATTTTTAATATAACGATCGGAGCATACTAACTTCGGCAACTACGACAACCCCCTCTCTAGTACAAGTCTGAAACTTTAATGAGAGGGGTCGCTAATTCATGAATTTAAAATCAATTAGCATTATTTTTGTAATATATACCTACAGATAATTGTAATTTAAGAAGATTTGTTTAATTTACATATTTTTCTTTAATAAAGCGACATTTAAAGAAAAAAATTATAAAATGAACCTTACTACTTCTGAAATGGATGGGTAAGCTTAGAAGTAGGGAGATGAGTTACACTGGATTCTAGAGTTGGAATGCCATCGAAAGATTTTGACACAGAATATTAACTGTATACTCTCGCCAAAAAGTAGCATTAGTCAATTAATTTAGGGCTGTACTATGAGGTCGTCTTTATATTGATTAAAAAACCAAAACAAAATAGGAAGAATGGGGTGGAACGAAAAATTGAACAATCAAAGAATCCAACCCGAAACCTCTTGAATGACGTGCGAACCATCAGAGCTAGGTGCTGTCCCCCTTATTTCGAACTTGTTACGTATTCAGTAGGTAGTTTGAAGTTATTTGAAATTAAGGGTTGCAAATACCTGTTTGAAGGTGTCTCCATCATCACACCTGGAAATGAATGGTTTTCCTGGCTCACCCGGTATGTGAGGCCCATAGAACCCACCAGGTCCACCTCCCGGAACGATGCTATTCCCGAAACTGCCACCTCCGATTCCTCCCCCGATTCCTCCTGGTCCACCTGCGTCATGGAAGGCAAGAAATTATCCTCATGTTCCAAGCTCTGGTGCTTCATTCTTTGTCAAGAAAAGAAATATAAAAGGAACAACGTCGTACTTTGCCTACCATAGTTATCGGGTGGCCCATGACCTGGTGGCGGACCCCAGAACGACGGTGGGCCTGCTGGGACGGGGAAGTGACCGCCAGCTGGAGCACCTCCCGGAGGACTCGGATAGTAGGCTCCTGGTCCGTAATGTGCCCCTGCTGTTAATTGACAAATACATCGGTTAATCAACATTTAAAAAAAATGTAAACATTAAAATTAAAAATTAAAAATCAAGTAAAAATAAAAAAATTTAAAAAAATAAAAATTAAATAAATGATAGAAATTAGAAATTTAAAAGTAAATCAACATTAAAAAAAACTCTGCACGTTATTACACAACTGTTCACTATTTTTCTGTATACATAACTCTCCTGCGTAGATCACTGATCTATATTATGATCAATACTACCATGCTCCTTTGGTCAGTGAGTTCAACATAACCAATATTTCGGCTCGTTTGCTTCATACGAAGATTAAATACCTATCTGTAGTATCATAGGGTAGGTAGGTACACACCGACCTTAAAAAATATGCGAGGACAGCTCCAAAAGTATGAATCTTCACTTGATGAAAATATAAATACGATTAAATATAATCAGCTGATGTTTGAACGGCGATTTTAACTAAGTCCGTCACTCAAAAATCGATCGATTTACGATTCACTGTCCTGTTTTCGTGGATACATTGTTCCAGTTTAGTCCTCATCAGGAGCGAACAGTTGGTAGCAAATTGCTCTTGCACTTCTTTTAAAAGTTTTAGAGCATCAGCGTTTTTGAAATTTCAACCCCTAGCTTTCACTCCCTAGATATGACTTAAACGTCAAAGCTTTTATGTACGAGTAGATCCCGAATGAGACATACATGAGCAATTTATGACAGTCAACGTTAAGGAGTCAAAGTATCGCGTAAGACGGACGGAAGGATTTTATTATTTTTATTTTCGTAGGTATTATACGTTACCCTCAAATTTAAAACTTCAACTTTTCTGGAGTTTTGGTGAAATTTTCTGCTCGATTCCAGAGGCTTAAACCAAAAATGGTATCACAGATTAAACTTCATTTTATTTACTGATGAAAATAACATTTACTGGCGCCACCCATCCGAAACCCGGCCTTCAGAATCTGCCTACTAGGTTCTAAATACTCAGCTGAAAACCGGGACATTGTTAATTCTGAATAGATCGAACACGATTATGAAATGAAAACATCTATTGGAAACCGGAACCTGAACCTGGTTTTGGCCCGAAGGATTTCTCCAGTCCTCTGAAACAAAGCGCTTATTACCTCCAGGTATGGTAGGACCTTGGTTGTGATAAGTCGTGTCCTGCCCGAAAGAATCTGGTCTGAAGATATGAGGAGGAGGTCCACCTACACTTCCTCCACCTCCACTGATGACGTTCGTTCCTCCACCTGGAGCAGGCCCGTCTCTATCTCCGTCTAAATAATAATCTGCAAGTAAAGTCTGGTTAGTTAGAGGAACTAAATTATTGGAGAGAAAAACTGCAGGCAATTTCCAAATCAAATTCAACATTCTTCAAATCAAATCAACTATTTTCCAAATCAAATTCCACATTACATCATCCTTTAAGAAATGCAGACTCAATCAGTAGGTCACATCTTTTACAAATAATGTTGTGTGTCATTCTTTTCTCAAACACGTTCAGACGGATTAACCGATTTCGTTGAGGTTTAAACTGATTCAAACGATGTTTATAAAAAAAAATTGCATTCTCTTCTTTTAACTTATATCCGTATCGGCGGGTCTTTGCCCTTAATAAATGCTCGTGCAAAGCCTATAAATACCAGGCATGCTAAGTACATAACTTTTCTGAGTCGATAACCTATATAGGTGGAAACTATTTGTGTGTATCGAAATGATTTTAGTCCAATAGTCGTCGCGAACAACTGTCGGTTTTAGATGAAAGAATAGGATGTGAATATTCTCCTATAAAAACGCCCTGTGCAAGAACATTGCCATCGTTTAAGAATTTGTGAGAATGGTAGAAACACAAACAGACAGACAGACTCACACACAATTGACAATACATATTATTTTACAGTAGAAAGTGGAATATTGATGTAGCAAGTCTGACATACTCATCAAATTTTCGTAATAGTCGTAGTCAGCGTCGTATATGATCCGATGGCCGTCCCTCTGGTTGAACCTGCTGAGACGACAAATTCTGAAACGATCGCTGTAGACTGCAGAGCGGCATTGGAAGCTCGCTTGGCGCAAACATTCGTCCAAACATTCGCTGAGCGATCGCCCGGTGATCTCCGAATGAAACTCGCCGCCGAGACGAGAATTTCTGTAGCGCTGGAACGCTGTGTCGGGTCTCCTCCCATCAGCGAACAGGTGAGAAGTGCCGGCGTTGTCTTGGAACTCGCTTCCTTTAGCTGGAATGACGATCAAGAATATGAAACAAGAAGGAGCGTAAGAAAAAATAAATGAAGGGTACAGGGGAAAAACCCCCTCATCGCCGCATTCTTGTCGAAAATGAGTTAACAACACTATCTGTAGTATCTCAAGGCGTACCTACTATCCGAATATGCAGTCCTTTCCGGTGAAAAACACAAAGCTTGTTGAAGTTACGCTATACCGGGGGAAACCCACTTCATTGCGTGCGCGTGTATGGAAGAACCTCATGATTCCGGTTTAAAGGAGTAGGTAGTTGATGTCCTGTTTCACTTCTTGTAATCTTTGTTATTATCAAGTTACCTTCATTTCCTTCCAAATAAATTGCCATTTTTTCAGCTCCGAAATGTAAATTGGGGTTTTTGACATTTCTGTGGTAGATATTTATCTTAAACCTTACTTCCAATTTGATGATTTTTGAGGATGAAATTCCAATTTCAGTACTGGAGCAGCTAGTTTTTCTGGACATATTTATTCCTGCACCTTTCTGAATGCTGAAAATATTTTTTTTTTAACAGCAATGTCTTAGTAAGTAGTATTAGAGTATTGCAAAATTGTTTCCTTCATTTTTTTGGCCATGGTTCATTACTTTCTCAGTTTGTAAACTTTCAATTGCGTTTTTCTCGAAATCAGCTTTTTGGCGATGAGGGGGTTTTCCCCCTGCACGCTTCAAATCTATTGAGAGACACTAAATAAATAAGGGGATAGCGGAGTTCGTGCGGACACCGTAACAAAAAACTTTTAAATCATACTTTAAAAAAAATTGCCCTTCATTTTGTATCCTAATGGGCGGGAGACATTTGATTTATAGGTAACAAACCTCCTGATTGATTCATGGGGCAACAAATACACAACATCAAAATCAAAACACATAAACATAGTACATAGTCACAGTCACTTAACATTCTATAGTCCAAGTGATTTTTTGGAATCAGAATTAATACTCTACATATTGTGTATCTGGTAAAAATCGTGAAGACCCCAGAGGACTTCCCACGTGGGTCTCAAATTTGACTTCAGCTTGCTTCAACATCGAATTTATTCTTATAAATCACGGATACGAAATACTCGTATTGGGTGTGATACATAGCTCCCTCGTATTCAAGAAATCGGTGTTTGAGGAAATTCATGTCTGTGCGTGCCCAGGCTGCTATTGATTCGACTTGGATGAAAGTCATATAGGATACCGTCTGTGATCCGATTCGCACAATCCCTGAATACGTCATCGAAATCATCGAAATCGGAAGAAAAACTGTGATAGTTATGCGTGTGGCTAGGATTCGCGGACAGACAGAACCAAATTAGTTCAGAAAAATCTGAAACGTTGAATTCGAAGGGAAATTCTGATTTTAAAAAGTCCCATTCATGCAGCATGAGTTGATGAGCGAATTTTCAAATAATCATTTTAACCGATTTGTTGGGTGATTCTTATAGGAAATTTCACGCTGATTCTTAATATACCATATATGTTATGTTATATAAGATGGTGGTGGGGATTGGATGGTTTTTAGCAATTTTTGACTCTACATTTTCGAAATTTGAACCCTTGGAGTACTCCGAAAATTCTGGCCAACGAACTCATCCTTTCTTTTGATATTGTTGAATGAGAGAGAATTTGAGACTATTTTGAGATTTTTAGCTCAATTCCTCGGTCAGATATCGTCTGGAGTGACACATGTATGAATATATATGTATATACATATAAAAAAGTGTTAAATTTTAGGAATCGTTTTTTCGTCTAAAACGGATTTCCATGAAGAAAATGTTCAAAATTTGCATTACAAACATTTTGAAGCCATTGCAATAGCTTCATTTTCTTCGAAAATTTGCTATTGCTAATAGGAATAAATTGTTAACCACAAGGAAGTGAAAACAAAACTTCCACTACCTCTGGTGGGCTCGAAAGCAACCATACGGGCTGGCCCACTAAGTTGCCAATCTGCTGTTCAACCAAACACATTGGCAACAAATTTATCTCAGTCTCCACCCCGCACTCCTCAATCTTAATCGGAACGTAAGAAAATATAAATACAAAAGACATATAAGTACCGAATAATTTGAACTCACGGCTATCTAAGCAGACGAGGTCGTACAAGTCGTGAGTCGGACTGCTGCTGATCCTCAGGTCATCCTTCTGAGATAACGAATCCTCTTCAAATATGATGCACCTCTTAATTTGCTCGTCGTACTCGATAGAACGGCAAAAGTACCTAATTGACGGTAATTATTATAATTTAAAAAAGTCATTTCGTCGCTTAAGAAGCAACAAGCCCTATCGACCATTTTCACGAAAATTATGTTTTGACTGATTCTTATTCGACTTCTCACGTCTGGTTAGCTCAAAATTGCTTCAACTAGACCACAAAATCGAGAAGTACTCGAAAAACCTAACACCCCCTGTCGACCTAAATTAGCTATTAGGACAACAACCCGTATCAACTTCAATTTCCCATTTTCTTTCATTATTACTATTTTTCAGTATTGACGAATACCGGAAGGCAAGAAGTGTCTAAATAAAGGGAAATAATGGGACAGGTGATCAAAAACTTGATCAGGATTCAGTTTTTTCCTTCTCCTGAAAAGTTGGGATTTGGTTCATAAGGCATGTTGCTTCTTAATCGACGATTTGTATAGGTTCCTAATAATATTCTGTCTTGGAAAAGAGCACAAAGCATATAAAGAAACATTACTTTTCCGCTCGTAGACACTGAGCTTGACATTCGACGAGTGACAGATTGGTGTATATGTCCACTTCAAATGGCCCCCCGAGCCGTTTGTTCTCCTCCTTTACAAATATGATGGGGCCATCGCATCTTCTCTCAGCTGCAACATACAACGTTGATAGATGAATGAAAATAGGATATTTTTAAAGGGACTACTTTTCGAAAGTAGCTAACTATATTCTTCGGTTGGACGTTTTTTCGGACTGTAAATACATGTGGTGAGTTCAAAGAGCTCAATTCATGTGTTTGTGTTCAAATAAAGTCATGCCACTCTTCTAAGTTAGTAATTAAAGGTGACTTTACCATTGAGGCAAGTATTTTCTAAATAATCCGAATTGGGATCGTCTTCGAGGAGCTGGGGATGAGATCGCCTGGTGAACCGACTCAGCCAACATGTTCTCGCGGTGGCATCGTAGGTCGCAGATCGACAAACAAAATTAAACTCGTTTAAGCATCTGGAACAAAGTTCATTTATTCATTCATTTATTCATTTATAAACATAAATATCAATACATATTATGTAATAGTCGCATTAGTTTAACAGTAATTCATCCTAATTGGTTCTGGGCCTAAGGTCATAGACCCGTCCAGGCCGTCTCTTCCAGTGTTCTCAATATGTATAAGTGTCACATACATCACATAGGTAGGTATACATGTATGACATTCACATTTCAAAAATGAGCGAAACTACTACACACTACAAGATTATCTTTAATAATAGGTATAAGTGTTACATCACTATTTACGAGGATAGTATAATCGAAATATGAGATAGAGGGTGAGCGTCTTAATGAGTTCAAAACTTGAATTTTTTCCTAATCATGTTCGCATTAGTGTGATTCATCAAGTATTGGTATAGGTTTTTTTTGAAAAGCGAATGTGGGTTTGAAGTTTTGATTGGTATTGGTAACAAGCAAAACAAATGTTCAACATTTTGCCTCAAACGCCATATATTTGTGTATTAGACTATCAAGTTACCTTCATAAGACACCATACATGCTTGCATGACCCATACATACATACATAAGTATCGTGGCCTCAAAGTAGTATTGTAACTATTAATATACAGGGTGTTTCATTTCGCGACTGTCACAGGCCAGGTACTGATTACACAGTTCATTTCCAACAAAAAGACTCCCCTACAGTTTTTTTTAAACCCTTAGTTTTCGAGTTACCTATTTCAATTTTAAGATTTTGTGTTTTCTTTCGACTTTCAATCACTAAAACAGCCATAACTCCCTTAATTTACAATGTAAAGTTAAAAATAAATATACCATTGGAAAGAACGTTAAATTTACTATCTCCTTGATGGAAAACAGAAGTTTTTCAAAAGGACGAAATGGGTGAAAAACGAACTCCAAGAGGATAAATTCCAAATCATGAAAATCACCACTTTCTTTCAATCACTTATAGGTCCCAGTCGTATAGCATGTGATTTTTTGCCTGTAAACCTAAAAAAATCTCAGCTTTCCAACGGTGTAGTATTTTTCAATGTTGGTGCACCAATTAATGGAGAAAATTGTGTTTGAATGCAAAAAAAAGAGTGTTTTTCAAGGAAATCGAGTGTTTTAGGGTGTGACGACCTGACCATGACTTGAGGAGTTAGGTATCGAATAGTGACATTCCCGATTCATTTTGACTGATAGAAAATTGATTTTTCGATAGAAATAGTGAATTTTTGGACATACTAGCACATCCAACTCATATTTTAGTAATGTTTGTGAGTTTATTGAATTTGTCCAAATGATTATTGCTCAGATTTACCTCAATTGTTCACTATCTCAACAAAATATGGTTTTGATATGCTGGTATGTCAAAAAATTCACTATTTCTATCGAAAACGATACCTAACTCCTCAAGTCATGGTCAGGTCGTCAACACCCTAGAACACTCGATTTCCTTGAAAACACACGTTTTTTCGCAAAAAAACTCGATTTTCTCAAAACAAATTCCTCTAAATAATAAAAACTAACTATACCGTTGGAAAGCTGACGTTTTGCGCATTTTTTAGGCTTACAGGCTATAACTTATCACTAAAATTATGGGGGTCTAATGAGCGTTTGAAAAAAAAGGAAGTTTTCACGATTTGACGAAATTAACTTTTCGGGCTCAATTTTCATCCCTAATTTCCCTTCAAAAAATTATTGTTAGAGAATGAGAAGACGGGAAATTTAACGCTCTTTCCAACGATGTACTCAGATTTGGTTTTACTCCCCATATTCAGGGAGTTATGGCCTTTTCAGTGGCCAAAGGTCGAAAACACGACAAAAATCCTAAAAGTGAAAAAACGCAGGTTTTTAGTGGTTTAGGAAAAAAACGCTAGGAGACACTTTTGTTGGAAATGACCTGTTGAACACGTGGGAGAAGTTTTTCGGATCATAACTGAGACACCCTGTATATTGAAATAATAACCAATTGAATTAAGAACAAATGTTCAGTGTAGAATCGAGAATGTATCACTATTATTTGGTACCAAATATACCACTCAGCTCAAGATGGGTAGGTAGACTGGTGATATTGGTGATAACACTGGACATCCTAAAGCCGATGCACTGTTATTTGCAAGCAGTATCAAATAATAATAATAACGATTTAGGTATCGCAGAATACCATAGTTTTCTTACCTGTCCTCGCAATCCGTTCGATTCGCCGCTATCACTTCTTTGATATCAGACACCGCAAGTTTCAGCTTTTTTCTTGTGTGTCGTTCAAAGACGTAATGCCGGCTGGGGCATTCTCTCTCTATTCTGCTTGCTGCGGGGGCAAGATAATGTAACATTAGTGCGGGTTTTCCTGGGAAACTCAGTTAGAATTGGGATTTCCCTGTATATTTTTAGTGTATAAATCTATACGTATGAAAATACGAATAATCTTTTCTCCAAACCCTTCATGCTCCCACGAAGTGTTACCTTTATTGAATTTCTATTTCAATGGAGCGAGGTCCACCATCCGCAGGTAGTATGAAGTGTACCTGTTGTTGTCATTTCCATAGACTATTAAACTTTTTAGGCGAAATTCACACTTGAAATGTCGGCGATGACCAGTCCAATACCTTTGTCCAGTCTCCTATTGGCTAACGTACCTCTCAACTACTCAACGGGGAAAAGTGATTTATTTTCGTTGAAGTTTTGACTGCTGCAGACAGGCAGAGACGGCTGAGGAACAGGAGGTTGGTTTTTCTCAATGCTGAATTCGTTTTGTATTTATTCACATATCTTTTGTATGCAATAATTTTATTCTTGTTCAATTCCATGTCCGAAAGTGGAGATGGAGGGGAATTTCGCTTTAGTCTAGTGTAAACTAACTATAGGTCAGTTACCCTAATGTACTAAATTATGAATTTTATAAGCTAATAAAATATTCAAATCTGTAAATTCCCCTACTTAGTGTGCTATCCTATATTCAGGGCTCCTGGGTCCATGGTGCCTGTTTCTGGAAATGTTGCTACAAAATAATTGTTCGCAACTTCCGTCAATAAAAGATAGGTACCGACATGGAAAATTGCAGTAGTAGCTCGTTTGCGCAAGCCTTTCCTTGAAAACTAATCATTATTAACAGAAATTTTCGTTACTCCAACTCCCCCACATCGTCCATCCTCTTGAAAAGTAGCCAGGAATCGGCAATAGGTAATTTTCCACATCGTTAGTGAGGTCTTGAAATGCTAGTTTTACGAATCGTTTCTAAGTCATTCTGCTTTGTGACTAATGTGCGATAGTCTATAGAGTTTCTACGAATACTGCTGTGTGCGATAGACAGTGCCATATGGAGTGTACTTACAGGTTAGGCAGACTTCGGTGTAATGAACGCTGTTAGGAACGAGGACGAGGTTGCCGATACCCTCGGGGTGAGCCTGCTCTCGGGTGAGGTAGCAGGTCGACTCCTCGTACTCGACAGTCCCGCTGAACGAAGCGATCCTACTGCCAGGCTGGAAGTCGAAGGACGTGCAGGCTCTCACCAGGTTATTCGTGGCAGTCCTGTCTCTTAGGCACAGCTCCTGGCATTGCTCCAAGACCCGGAATGGTGGCGCTTTGTCTCTTACCTAAGATGAAAATGGTGTATGATTGAGGTACATGGTCCGAACAATTTGAGGCATATCCAAAAGATAGCCTCACTGTCAAGTGGGGGGGAAAATTTACTAGGTTTGACCTGATTATAATGGATTTTCCAAATTTCGAATTATATTACATTCCAATAACCTCACCAAAAGCTGTACGATAGATGATGAGCTGAGACAGAGAGTTGAACATCTGAAGGCAGCTAGGATACCTATTGAATACCTCACGTACTAGCCTGGCCTAGCATTACCTATACTAAAGTGAGGAAGCCTTTTTATCCAGCAAGGATTCCCGAAGAGGGAAATAAGAAATTTGAACTATTCGCTTACAGCTGCGAGTGCCAGAATATGAGTCAGGGTCACAGTGGGGTCAGATAATAAGAAAGGTGAGAAGAGGCCGAATACTTGGGAATAGTTACCAGTGATATAGTCCCCAGTGATGTAGTCCCATGGGATTCGCACTTAATCACGTAATACCAAGGGACCGGAAAGAGGTTGGGGCCTTGTGTTGTCTCTAGCAACAGGAACTATAATCTCCGCCATGAAATTAAAAGCGTATGAAGGTGGTTTAAAGAGGATTCTGCTGGGAAGTTAGAAGGGTTATCTAGCGTTTGAGGTAAACGACCCGTTGAAAAGTGAGGAACACATCGGTGTGTCACGTGTTAGCTTGCGCTTCTGATTTGATGTCTGTGACTTCAGTTACCAAGTAGCCTAGTAGGTATTGGCTTACGATTTTACATGCTGTGGTTGAGCCTCATTTGAGCTGTGAATAGCCCTCCAAAGAGGTGAACCATCGATGACTCTGAAGCCTTTGAATGTTCTCCAGAGGGCTTGTGAGCTGTTCTTGGAGTCGTGAATTTCCCCGAACACCAAATTCGCATAATCTATGTAGTAGCTATAATAATATTATGGTAGCTCGATTTCGCTCAATTTCGAGGCTAGTTGGGGGCTGTTATGAAGATGGCTCAACATGAATTTTTTTTATTTTATTTTTACATATAAAACGGGCAAGCCCAATTACAAAATATTATTATGAAAGAATAACTCAGAATTGCTATTTAGCAATGACCTAATTATTAAGGAAAACAACATACATCAAAAATATACAAGGTTTAACAACAAGACGTGAAACAATAGGCAAACAGAGAGAGAGAAAGAATGAGCAACACGAAAGGCTTAACAAGATGAAGAAAGTCTCAACAACACACAACAAACGATTACCTACCCCAGACTAACTCTGGTAACTAACTCTAATTAGCCTCTTCATGGAAGAAATATTGAGTGAAAAGAAATCGAATTCATGAACATCAGCCATCAGCGCATTGGCTTCTCTGGGAATTCTGGATAGAGGTCTATGATACAGGTAGTTTGTGGGGTTGAAGGGAACATGGAAGAGCGAAGATTGTCGTGAATTGAACTGGGGGACCAAGAAATGAATTTGGGATAATAATTCCGGGCAGTCAATACGTCCGCAGAGCAATTTGAATAAGAATGTCATATCGGCACACCTTCTACGATCTGTCAGTGAGTCTTAGCCGCATATCACCATCAACTCGGGATAGCTCACTCTATCCGCCGGTATACCGAGCTTGTATGCAACATATCGCATTTCATCATCAAACATTCGCAACACATCGAATTTCATCAAGATCCGATTAGTAGTTGCCATTGTGCATGCACAAGCATGGAAATGGTTCAATCAGGGAAACTTCGGAACTATTTGACCAATTTTGATGACATGTTCGGGGAAAGTACGGGTGATTCTTCATGAAGCCCCCACGAATATCATCACGGCGTCGATGAACCAATAAAAGCAACTTCGCTTGCTCGAACGTTCATTCTCTCTCTAACACCGATTCTCTCTCTGAATTTGGACGGTGGGTATTTGGGGACTGATCATCAGATAATTTTTGTCCATAGGAAACACATAGGTATCCTGTAGGGATAACCGTATACAGATTATCAATAATACTAAACATTTTTTTTGTCGTGTCTACATCTCTGTCTATCTGCCGGCCGGTCTGTCTATATGTCCGCAATCCTTGCAACACCTATAACATCCACAATTATTTTCCTATTTTTATGCAACTTCCAAGGATTACCTGGACAGTCCCCTATGATTTCATTGCACGCGGATCAATGGTAGTCTCATCTCATGAGCAAACGTAAAATCCTCCAAATGTCAATTCCTCGTGGCCTAATGGTCTGATTTCACCAAAATTTAGGGGATAGTTGTTGAAATCGAATGTTAGATGACCCCATTTGAGTTTCATCATGATCGGATCAATGGTACCTAACCACCAAGCATGTACCTACACTCAAGAAATTCTTGCGGCACAAATAACATCCAAACCTTTTCATTCGATTCAATGAAATCTTCAGGGTTTGTGCCGGTTAGGTATATCCTAGGTAGTACTGCATGAATTTCGTTGTAATTTTATCAATACACACACGCTACTAGTGGTCCAGTGGCGATGAAATTAATAGGAGACCGTCGAGGGCCTAACCCGCACATTACATGGAAATTAGTTCAAAATCTGACTACAATGTCGTATAGTTTTGCCTGATGGGACAAGGAATTTAGGATAGACAGACACACAGACCCTAAATTGTCCAGAAAGCATTGAAACGCGAAAAGAAAGAGGACGTTTTGATGAAGGGCTTCACCACCTTCAGTAGTGAAGAAGCAAAATCATTGAACGAGAGACTGGATGCTAAACCCAAACGATCGATCGGTTTTGAAGGAGAGGAAAACCTTCGGCGCCGTCATTAGCGTGTTTCTAAGGAATATGAGGAGCTCAGTGGGAAATGATGAGGTTGGCGATATCTTCTTCAGTGGTTCTATTTCATTTGTGTACGATAAAACGGAGGAAACAGGTCATTATGTTTTTCTATTTTTTGTTTACTATTCTTCACTACCGAAGATAGGAATCTATGTATTCGTACAAGAAATATAAAACAATTTTACCACCGAAATCAAGATTCCCACTTGCTTTCGGTTTATTATTTTCAATAATGAACCTTTGGAATCGGGAACGAAAAGAAAATTTCAAACCCCCACAAAATTCGATGTTTCACGTATGAAGATACGTAGAACCCAAAAATCGAATTAAAAAAATCCGTCTGTACGCCGTACGCGGCACTTTCCTTAGTTACCATGGACTAAAATTCATGAAATTCGGTATTCCGTCCCCGTTTGAGGTCGAGTTGTGCCCCGGATCGGCTTCTTCTCTAAGGGGTGGAAAATCTGGGATGACATTTTCAAAATACCCTAGCTTGAAACCTTCATATAGGAAGGTGTATTTTTTCAATCGATTTCGAATAGAACACAATTTATAACGTCGAATGAGACCTCGCGGAGCATTTTAGGACCAACCG
>JAEMON010000001.1:55292847-55307088 GCA_030264115.1 Lygus lineolaris
GCCTTACCGTGGCGTCTACAAATAAAAATCTTGAAATCTTGAAATCTTGAAGAAGATAAACTCAGCAAACAATCCCATGTCACAGGAACGTTTTGTACGAAGTAATAATGAGAGAAAACAATATTGCCCAACAAAATCTTTCTTTCCAACTGTCTTTTCTACAGGATAACCCATATATTTATTTTAAATTTTTTGTCCATTTAGCAATGGTTGCCTAAAGTGAAATTACACATTTCAGAATTCAAAAATAGTTCCTCTAACGAAATTTTAACGAAAATTAGATTTGTTTTTAAAGATTTGAATAATAACACTGTCAATGTGACTGTCAAATAATTATTCATTTCTAAAAAAAAAAAAAAAAAAAATAGGTTATGAAATCACTAGAATCGTAAACTCGCTGGTGAACATGGGAGAGCCAGAATGTGCAGACAAATTAAATAGCTAAGCACCTCATTCCTTAGCAAAATGTTTGATGGAGTCTCAGCAAGTGGGATGTGATGTCACGAATTTATCCCACCGACCCACACTCTTTGCAATAATGAACCTTTGGAATCGAGCACAAACATTTTTATTTTTTAACCCCCGCGAAATTTGATGTTCCACGTTTCAAGATACGTAGAATTCAAAAATCGAATTGAAAAAACACTACGAATTATCACACAACGGTTCATTATTTTGTATATAGATCACCCATCTGTAAAGATTCCAATCGTACCTATGTAGTAAGTACCTACCGTAATTACTCGTATATCGCGATGTTCACAATCCTTTCTGGGCACAATAAGTACCTACTTGTGATCTTTAGTAACCGAGAGTTTCAGTCCTTCAATTATAACGAAATTCGGTAACTAAGGAAGCTTCTCAAAGTAATCAATCCGTGAAATCGAGAAAAAAATTCATTCGATCAGCTGACCTTTGAACGGGGATTTGGCCTACTCGGGAAGATTTGCGATTCCAACTCGTGTTTTTGCTCTTTTTTCGTTCAACCCTTGAGTCCTTACAGGGAGCGAACGGTTGGTCCTAAAATGCTCCGCTAGGTCTCATTCGATGACAAAAATTGTGTTCTATTCGAAACGATAGAAAAAATAAACCTTCCTATTTGAAGTTTTCGAGCTAGGACGTTTTGAAAATTCCATCCCCTTTTTTCTACTGCCCGTTAGAGGAGACTGACAGTAACACCAAGACCCCAAATTTGGGCGGTATACCAAATTGCATTAATAATTTGGGTTCATGGTGACTAAGGAACGTGCCGTTTACTGCGCGCGGCGGACGAACTGTTTTTCTTTTTTTTTCGATTTTTGGATTCTGCGTATCTTGAAACGTAAAACAGCAAATGTTGAGGGGGGTTAAGAAAAATTGTGTCGTGCTCGATTCCAAATTTTCATTATTTAAACATCATTCATTATAAACCAAAACCAACCCCGCCACCGGGAATCACTTTATTGTTCCTCAACTGCAAGGTCCATTCTGCTTGTTCAGAGTCGGTAGACCAAACGATATGATGGAAAGTAATAGACTCTAAGATTAAGTTGGACTCTAAACTCAAAATCTTATTTAAATTAAATTAATTATAAAAGGAAAAGAAGAATGAAAAGTCGGAAGTTTCAAATTCATACAAAAAGACAATAATTTATTTATTTAATCATAGAACGGGTGAAGCCCATATACAGAGTTTATTATTTTATAAATGATGGTACAGTTGTCAGCAGAGATGGAATTTATTTCGGGGTTTTACGATCACACATGAGCTATTGTGCAAAATAGTGGAGTTAGATTGAAGCGTCAACTATCTACTTCACACTTGAAGTTAATACATTCTAAGCCCACGACACTCAAGGTAAGTAATTACAACATTAACATGGACGTAATTACACTTCCCGCAAAAGGATGCAAAATAGTGAGGTGTTAGCATTCTAGCCCTTTGGTGCCCGCGTCCGTCATATACAGCGTTTCCGAGAAAGTTACCTAACTTCAGGAATCGATTCTAACTAATTTCAGTAAGAAAATGTCTCTTAGCGATTTCTTTATAACACCTTGTTTTTTCAAGTTGCTTTACTTTTAAGATTTTTTTCGTGTGTTCGACCATGTCTCACTAAAATGACCATAAGTTCCTTAATTGTCCAAGTAAAGTAAAATTTAAGGATACCGTTGAAAAGAGCATTAAATATTCCACCAGATAGGCTACCACATAATTTTTAAAACCGTAACTAATTAGTTTTTTTTTTTTTTAGTCCAAACTTCCAACTTGGTAGTTTTTAGTTTTTTTTAGAAAATTTTTGGAAGATTTTCACTCATTTTTTGTCGATGAAAATCGACTAAGACTTCGGAAAAAACATCTTGAAACCCTTGGCTTTCCAAAGGTATAATCAAATTTAAATTTACCCAGTAAATTGAGGGAGAAAAATGCGGTATTGAGGGGACAGCTGGGTGGCGAACGGGCGGGCTGTAAGGGGCGGTAGGCCCCCAAGAATTCGGGCGTGAAAAGGCTAGCAGTCCTCGAGCCAGGGCATAAATGAGGTCACGATCGCAGGCGAAGGGTTGGTGTCATTTTCCCAAAATACAGGCCATACTGGGTTCAGAAAGGCTTGTCTGCCATTTCAAAGCTGGCGTTTTTAAAATTTGGTGGCCATGGTGAATGTTCCAAAAAACCAGGCTGCATGGTGTTTTCAAAAATAGACTATCCGAGCCAAAAGATGAGCGTCTTACAATGTCTGCCTCCTCTAATTTACGTCAATTATGAAAATCGAATCTGAAAAAGAAAATTAGATATTCTCCTCGCATTACCGAATTACCGATTCACACTCGTGTTTCTGCTCTCTTTTTTTTTGTTCAACCATTGTTGGGATCGGAAGGTTGGTCCTAAAATGCTCATTCGAAGCTAAAAATAGTGTCCTATTCGAAATTGATGGAAAAATATACCTTCCTACCTGATGTTTTCGAGCTAGAGCGTTTAGAAAATTGCACACCCTATTTTCTTCGTCAACCTTGATCGGGAATGGGGTCCACTGAAATATTCACCTTCTTCGCCGAGCTTTCGATAAATTTATTACCTTCTTCAGGGCTCGAAGGAAATATTACGGTGTATTTGTTGTAAATTTGTTAAGAGTTTTTGATAGCCTGGTGTTTTTTGTTAAAGTTCATCTCATCATTTTCATGGTAATAGTGTTTTGGTGGCTACTTACCAGCCTGGTTTTTTAACTTAATGAAGACGGAGGTGTAATGTTTACACCGTAATATTTCCTTCGAGCCCTGAAGAAGGTAATAAATTTATCGAAAGCTCGGCGAAGAAGGTGAATATTTCAGTGGACCCCATTCCCGATCAAGGTTGACGAAGTGTATCTGTGTTGGGTTGATCTTCATAACTGCCTATTTTCTTCCTCTTGGAGAAGACCGACGGTAACGCCAGTCTTCGGGGCACAACAAGACCCCAAATGGGGCCGGTAGACAAAATGTGCCATGAGCGGCGGACGGCAGATGGATGGATTTTTGGTTTATTATTTTCAAGTCTTAAATTTGCACATGGAATTCACGTAGCATCGCAGGAAAGCGATAGAACTAGAAGCTTTTACAAACAATCACCACATCGATATTCTACTAGCCACAGAAACTAAGTTATTTTCCGAGCGCGTTTTCTTCATGTGAGGGTATCAATGCTATCGTGCAGATCACCCTAACGACTTGCATATAATTGAGGTTCCGCAATTCTAATAAAAAACTATATTTATCATCAAGAGTTGTTGCCAATAATAGAAAACAACACGCAAGTCACTCGAGTCCAAATATGCATTGACCGACAACCTATCCAGATCGCGTCATTTTACCCATCAGGCGCAAATCGCTTCACAAACGGAGACGTACTATCCTGTGAGCACATATTTAATGTAATTAAGTTGAAGATTATCCCTTACACTTCCCTGAGTTTGAACCTGTTTTGTGCCGGCGGTTAAGGGTGCCTGGCTTTGGTAGAGCGTCTGGTGGCATAATGTGCGGATTCAAGAAATAATTATCAAAAAGCAAATTTTGTGTAAGCTGGATATGGTAGAAGGTTTGCTAACTGTCGTTTTGAAATCTGGCTCTAGTAGGTTGGTAATTGTGCCTATTTACCCGCGGGATACGGACTGGCAGGACGAATTTCGAAAAACGTGTAGGTTGATTGAGCACTATCCGGAACATGATATTCTTCTGCTGGGTGACTCAAATGGCCGTCTTGGCGATTCGCAGGTGTTTGAGGATGAGCCTTTTCGGGACAGCGTGCTTCAGCCAGCAGGGCTTTCGAAGGACCTGACGATCAACGACAGGGGGACTAAGATTTTGAATCTATGTTTGGATCTGTTGCTGGTAATATTGAATGGAAGGGACCCTGGTGACCTACTTGGAGAATGTACGAGTACGTTTGTTAATTCTAGGGGCGAAACTGTCATAGATGTGTCATGCTTCTCTTGGGCATGGGTGGAAAGGGTGGATGACATGCGAAGTTTAGCTCGGAGATGTTTTCTGATCGTTTCTCAATCCACTTGACCCTGGGGTTCCAAGATGGCTCTTTGCGGGATATGGAGGTTGTTCCTGGGCTGCCTAAAATGAAATGGAATGAAAAGGATGCGAAACATTTCAAGGAAAAGCTCGAGCAACTTACTGCAGAGGTACCCATCAATTAGAAATAAAATTCAGTAATTATAATCCGAATTCAGTAACTATAATCCTGAGAGGGATCTACCAAATAGGTACCGTTCAAACAAAAAAGAGTTTCCGGGGAACTAAAGAAGAAGAGGTGTTTAGAACCATAGCTTCCATAAAGGGGGGGGGGGGGGGGGGGGGCAGCCGACCAGCGTCCAGCATAATAAACCGTTGTGTAATAATTTGCAGCGTTTCTACCACATAAGTTACCATGTCACGACCACTTTAGACCCGCCGCGTCCTCAGGGGATGTGTTGTAAGTAGCCTCCACCTGATCTAACCTCTTTATAGTTTCTTAGTCAACTTCCAAATTCTCAACTTGTGAGTGGAGAGCTTTAAAGATTTGCAAATAAGCAGCAACTTAGGTTGGGAGACTTCATAGGATGGATTATATCATATCTATTATACTATATGAAACTAGGAGTGAGACGGAAATAGAGGCCTACCCATACAGATTGTTAGGTGGGAGGATGGACTTGTTTACAGACGTGAGGATGAAAGAGGAGTTTCATCTGGTTTAATGTTCGTTTGCGTCGATCCCCACAGACGGTCAAGCAAACAAGCGTTTTAGACGAACGAGATAATAATATTACGGGACGAATAAACTCGATTTGACTTACATGTGGCTGGCATCACACGATATTTGAGTCCGGGATCGTTTTGTTTCATGAAGGCAGGTAAATTAAACTGAGGAAACATTGCCTGTCTTTTCCGTTACAGAAAATCTACGAAGTGGATTGTGGTTCCACTCTATGTAATAAAAACCCATAAATTACTATTCTATAGAACTTTTTCGCTCCCTCGACTTTTGGCTTATATAGTAGTAGTTGTTCGGGGTTCTTTTCATAAAAAGTAAAGCTACGTCGTTACTCATTCTGTAACGTAGGTAAGTCATAGGTCCACCCTACTTTATCGGGCTCCCGTCCTTGAATTTAAATTTTGTTCCTTAACTTGATTACAAATACCGATATGTTGTCGTGAATTGTATTTTACATGCAGAATCAATTGTTCCATCTGCCTCAGCAGATAGATCGTTGGACCTAGAAATTTCTTCTTTTATTGTTTTTTGGCTCACATAAAAAACGTATGCCAAGTTGGGTGTGGCACATAGCTTCCTCGTATCCATAACATAAATCTGGGTAAAATTGATAAATTCATCAATTAACAATGATTATGATGAAATGCATAAGGAATCATCAAAGGGATTACTACCTGCACAATCCCTGAAAATTCTATTGAAATCGGATGAAAATTGTCAGTGCTTCACGTTTGTGAATGCGCAGTGGGTGCCACTGATCCGATCTTGATGAAACTCAGCCCCCCTCGAATCTCCAATCCTCAACCGTCCTCCAAATTTGAGCGAAATTGAACCATTAAGCCACGAGAAATTGATGTTTCAAGGATTTCATGTTTACGCTTGCGCAGAGGCTACGTTGGTCGGCTGGTAATGAATTTCATAGTGGCCCATCTGGGGGGTTAACCCGCATAATCCCCAAGAGTGGAAACAATGCTTCTGCTACGTTGGTAGACTCGGAAGCAAAATACAGTCAAGTAACCCATTTTGGATAGTTTTAGAGGTCCCTATAAAAATAAATAGTAGCTTTCTCTAAGTGAGATCCATAAATGCCATCAGTTTTGGCTGATTTTGTCACCAAACCCAAGAAAATTCCTCTGTTCAAAGATGTTTCTCTTTCATTCTGACCCCTCGAACCTATCTCGTACAGACCACAGAACTTGATGCAGTCCATGATTTCTTCATACCAAGTTGGTGAGCAGAATCCAACTGTACAACTATGTTTCAATGACCTAACAAAGCTAATTCTGTAGTGTTATGGAGGTGTTTTTTATTAGATACGTGAGGTAGGTAGGAGGAGGTCAAGAGGTAGGTACCTACCTATTCAACTTGTATCTACCTACTTGGAAATTAAATTCCAATCTAGGTACCTACTTGAATGAAAGATGTAGGTTTGTAGGGTTAAAATACAGTGAAACGTCAACAAAAACAAACCAAGAAACCAAACATGGCACTTCTTTTCTTTCTTCCATGTAACCACAGAGTAGTCATCATTCTTACCAACTCCAACTGAGTAGGTTATGTGAAAATGGGAGGTAGCGTCTCTAGCGTTTCCCACCAGAACATGTGAGTTGAGATATGGAAGCTTTTTACATCATAGAACAGGATACTATATTATATCTTCCACGGTTGAGCTCTCTGAGGGGCTGTGCCCCACTCGGCCCCCCACCCTCAGCCTGTGGGATATAGTAGAATAGCCTAATCAGCCCCAGAATCCCTAAACCAGGTTGGGCAACGCCCTGATTAACCCTGCAAATTGCCATTCTGCCTCAAAAAAAAAATCCCTCAATGAAGTGGGTTCTCAAATCTTCCAACATTGCAGAGAGGAGAGTCCAAAAAAGCCCAGACTGTGCTTGACTCGGTTGTGACATGGTTGATTGATAACACCATGACCCTAAATGTTGGGAAAACCAAATATTTGACTTTTGGCAACAATAACATTACTGAGGAAATCATCGAAACATGCCGTCTAATTGCCCACCGCTGCACTACACCATCAGCTGTATGCGATTGTACCCCCCTTGATAGAGTGCCTCATCACAGATATTTGGGAGTCCTGATTGACCATAATCTTTCTTGGGAACAACAAATCGATCTAGTGACTGCGAAGCTCCGAAAGTACATATACGTATTCTACAATACAAATAAATTACTGAGTCCACACTCCCTCAAGAAAGTGTATCAAGGCATGGTGCAATCAGTGATGCAATTTGGCATACTGATATGGGGAGGAGCCAGTCCGACCATAATCAAAAAGTTGGCAACCACACAAAATGGGATTCTAAAAGCAATGCTTGGCAAGAGGAAAAGGTTCCCAACTAACCAAGTATACTGCTTATCCAAGGTATTCACTATCATAACGTAACAACGTACGTAACAACTATCATAACGTACAACACTAGATTCCGAATGGCTGGAAATATGCCTGTTCCTAGACCAAGGCTAGCTCTTACCACTAGATCACCCATATACTCTCTCCAGACCCTGCACTTCAAGATACCAACAGATTTAAAATCACCATCATTCATGACCCGAAACAAATACAAAAAATCCATATTTACCTGGTTAATCAACCTGACATCTGAGCTACTCAAAAATATAACCAACAGCATTTACGTATGATCCCACTGCATTTTATTTATGTACTCATCAATCGTAGAGACTTTTATCTGTAATTTTGTACACTTGATATTCAATTCACTTTTATTTCCTAAATAAATTTCATAAATTATGTACAACAGCACCCCAGATAAGGTGAACGGGGTCAATATTATCAAAAGTAAGGATGAGTTCGTTGGCCAGAACTTTTGGAGTACTCCAAGGGGTCAAATTTTGAAAATTTAGTTTCAAAAATCGCTTAAAAAAACGTGTTTTTTGAGGTTTTTGGTGTGAATTACTATCCTAAACATAGGAACATATGGTATATTCGGATTCAGCGTGCAATTTCCTATAAGGATCACCCAAAAAATCGGTTAAAATTATTCTTTGAAAATTCGCTCACCAAGTCATGCTGCATGAATGGAACTTTTTTTCGAATCTCTCTCTCTCTCTCCACCAAAATTCAAAATCCTTCCAGATTGTGGATTTTCTCCTCTTTTCTCCGTGGGTACAGACAGGGGCTCATGCCGACTCCCAATCTGGGGAGAGCACTGTAATAAAATTTGTTTTGTACAACTATATCCCAATTGATATAACTTATCAGAATACTCGTCTATAATAAACTTAGGGGCCGGGTCATCGGCTGGGAAAAACCCAGAGCCGCGGGTCAGCAACCCTACCTCCCACAGACAAGGGGGTTGTGTAGAGGTAGTATAAAATGGACTGATATCAAGCCTAGGGATTCATTCCTTCGGCAATTCCTAAACCTAAAGTACCTGTGAAATCTGTGTTGTCCATTGCTATAGGACCTCTCTCCTAAAAATAAGGTCGATAGGCTAAAACAACCTCACAAATTCTAGTCAGTAAATGCTTGTCTTCTGAACCAAATGTTCAAGTGACTAAGCGCATACCATTTGGCTGTCCTATAATATTTGGTAAAGGGACACAAGGGAACTAAAAGTCATTTGTACTCTTCTACTGTCTGCTGGACTGACTAGGTGTATATCACCAGGCCGTCGCCCAGTCGAAATAGAACACCTAGCATTTTATAGTTACCCTAACCTCGAGAGAAGAGACACATTGGGAGGGAAATCCAATATTTCTGACTAAGCAACTATTTTTCTCAGCCCGTTGAAATATTGGCTCTGAACGAATTAAGTGTTTTAAACACATTATCAACATTTTTGCCGAACCCTCTGTTGGACATCTGAGCCTAAGGACGGACCGTCGTATTCAACACAGGTATGTAAGAAACTTGATAGTCTTCTCAAGAGGAATTTTAAATATTAGCGCGTAGGCCAATACCCCTAGCAAAAGGGGGAAAGTAAAATATTAGGCGAAACTTAATTCCGTACACTTAGTATTGATGTAATATTCAGTGAAAGGCCAAATATAAGATAGTATGGCCGATGAAACGGAACTAACAGACGAACATGTACGTCTAATCGTCTTCCAATAGTGGTGAGAAATACAAATTTTCATGATTACGATCTACGTACAGACAGATAGGAATACAATTTCATTATAAATATATGCAGGAAAACCATCCATGTGCACTTTTTTCTGTAAATTAAGTAAGTATTTATTTATTCAGGATTATTAAAAATATTCCAACCCATTTTTGAAAAATCTA
The DNA here is from genome assembly GCA_030264115.1 of Lygus lineolaris. Lineage (NCBI taxonomy): Eukaryota > Metazoa > Arthropoda > Insecta > Hemiptera > Miridae > Lygus > Lygus lineolaris. Next base: position 55,302,327 of record JAEMON010000001.1, read on the forward strand.
GTATTTTTGTGAAACTCCATTAATATGGGTTGAGGGGACTGATGGGTACACTTTGTGGGTGAGTATTCTCTCCTACCAAGCCCCAAAAAGATAGGAGAGGTTGACAGTTGGTAATACGACGGACATAATAGACGTGTTCGTGTCGCGCACAGAGGAGCCCCTCTGCATGCCAGCGTATGGGTCAATGATACCAAATGATGACTTCCGGAGATTTTAATGTCCGGTTTTTCAACCTGCTTTGAGCCTCAAAATTCAACGACCTCCTTATTCCAAGCTCCCAACTACCTATTCGTATAACACGCGCATTCCTTGGGTGGATGTATGGCCTTGGGCGTATCCAGACTGAACTGCTATACGAACGTGATACTAACGTTAATTAGGTACCTACAATATTAGTTATGATTCTAGATTTCGGAAGAAACCCTCATTTTCTTTCATGCACGGGGGAACCTTCCGTTCCGGGGGTTGTCATAAGGTCTCAAATAAACTATTTTGCTCATGACCATAAGGCATCGAACACGCATACATGAAATAATGGACGACTGAACGGAGGGGAAGGACCGAGAATATCGCAGGCTGTGTCCCAATTATATCCAACCAGTATGATTTTTCTCATAAATATCTACTCATATCTCACCCCCACTACGACAGATTAATCTGGAACCTTGATGAACATGACCTCATTTTTGAGTAAATCACCTTCTAATCCTCTGCTGGGTGAAGTTATTTAAACCAGAATGAACAAATTTGAATAACAAATAATTTTCAAAAAAGTGTTCCTAAACATCGGCTACATAAGCACCTATCAAGGTTTGAACAAGGTTCGCCTCAAAGAGAAGTGGCATTTATCCTACAACTATGAGATCATGGTCACATGGTGAGGTTAAGGCGAAATTTCCAGCGTTTAGTTCCAAAATCTGCCACCACTTCGCGCTTTAAAATGAACGAAAATTAATTTCCGTTTTTCTCTTGAACGGCTGGACCGATTTTCATTCTGCAAAGCTTTCTGTGAATGGTATTGCCAAACTTAGGTTTGTACGTTCAGTTTCGATTTTTTTTTAATTTTCTCTCATGGTGTGCAAATATTTTTTGCTCGAATTTGAACATTTTTTGAAATGTCAGGTATTCATGACATAGAGTTTTGCTAGCAGAATCCAAATCAATTTCCAGATTCAAAATCGGTTTAATAGATCGATCGGCCTGTTCGAAATACGAATTACAATAGACACTCCTTAATCTCTATTGGCAGGCAGAAGGCGACGTTGCCATACGTTTCCCCATTGTGATGGATTGGAAATGGTGAAACAACGATTCACTGAGGGTCCGAATCCGTAGAAGCCCCAACCACTTGGAACATTCGGACTGGTTCCTTGAATAGGAATAATATCTGAGGAATATTATGACTTCGTTTTTTGGATTCCTGTTCTAGGAACATTATGGTATAATCCGGAATCTGCACCACCTGAAAGAATGCCCTTAAATCACCTAAAATGTACCCATAGATTTAATAGGTAAAAATCAATAAAAATTACTGCTGAAAATTCACACATTATAAGTCATTACTGCATGAATGAATTTTTCAGAATACTAGATGAGGGACTTCTCAAAATTATATTCAGTACCTAAGCACCCCCCCTTTTCCTCAAAACCATTCCAGGCAAAACATGAGAGGTCGTTGGTACAGCATGAGTTAACAACGTCTGCCAAGTCGGGTGGGCAGTATGGGTGGGCAGTATGGCTTCCTCACTTTTGTAACATGGGCGTATAGAATCAGTTAGTGAACATTTCAGCGAAATTGGTAGAATAGTTCTGGAGTTATCCCTATGACAATAAATTTCAAGTTTGCGTATGCGCAGTAGCCAAAACTTATCCAATTGTGGTGAAATTCATGTAGGGTCAGGCGGGGCAAGTTCGTTTTCGGGACAAGAGCGTCTCTTCGTTTTTTCTGAGGCCACTCTATCCATATAATTTTTTTAGCAACTGATAGAACAGGTATTTATGGACACCTGCTGAATATTTCAGCGTCCTCAGCGAACAAATTCGCGTAATTTCAATCAAGTTCCGTACCGAAGTTCAAATCTGATGAGGTGTATCCAATTTTAAAATGATTTTTACGATTACAACTGCGTCGTTTGGAAACCTCAAGGAATTTCTATTTCTATTTCTGCAAAGAACTATGAACATGAATTCAATAAATTCTCACCTTTTTCGATTCAAAGACGTCTGGAGAACGCAATGAAACCGTAGTCATGTCTGAATTCGAAGTTGGAGGAAAATGGTAGCATCACAAAGTCAGATTATTTATGAAAAACGGGTGAGACGCAATTGCCCCGCCAGACCCTAGGTATGTTTTTTGGAGTCAGCTCTATGAACGAATTCGTAGGTAATTGTCAACCTCCAACTACCCTCCGAATTTGAGCGAAATCAGTCCATTAGGAACTGAGAAAGAGTTGTTTCTGTTGTTACATTTGCGCATGCGCAAACGCTACTACTGGTCCGATGGCCATGAAATTAATAGGGGACCCTCTAGGGTTTAACCATCGTAATCCCTGAAAATTTCACCGAAATTGGTCGGCTAGTTCCGGAGCTACGCCTATGACAACAAATTTCAGGTTCGCGCTTGCGCAGTAGCTATTACGGATCCAATCGAGACGAAATTCATTGATAGGTAATTGTCTTGGAGACAGTCCCAAACTACCCTCCCAATTTGAGCGAAATAGGTCAATGAGGAACTGAGAACCCGGGGTTTTCGGAAATTCTACTACTGGTCCGATGGCGATGAAATTGATAGGGGACCGGTACGGGGCAAACCAGCACAATTACCGAAAAAATTTCATCAAATTCGGACCATAACTTCATATAGTTCATATAGTGGGACAATGAATTGACTACAGACCGACAGGCAGATAGCCATGGGTCCAAAATTGTTCAGTTAGCTCTGAAACGTAAAAAGCAAGTGGAAATTTGATTTGATTTTGGAGGACAAACTTTTTTTTCTAGCGCGAATATATACGTAGCTTCCTACCTAGTGAGGAAGCAAAAGCAACGAATAATCAATTCGGCATTGGGAATTTAGCACAAACCTTGAGAATTCCATGGGCAACAATTCTGAAAACACCTTTTCACGATTATCAAATTTCATACGTATTTTGAGATGAATGAGAGTTGATCATTATGCCTGTATTTTCCCCTGTAAAGCATGCATCAGGTAGCAAACAATATGTTCCTGACTGTGCGGCCCAGAAAAACTAGGGAACCGACAATGAAAAATCTTGAACTTGAAAACTCGGTCAATGCTATGGAAAAATCCGGTTATATTATATCGTGCGTTGTTTGGTCACTCCTGTATCTGATCACGGGGTCAAACATGAATTAATTCAGGGTCGTTTCGGGGTGAGATTCTGAATCCAAGGCCGAAATCCAATCTGAATCCTGAGGCTGAAAACCAATTCGACCAGCGACCAGTCCAGAACGAGATTTCACCGCGAAAAAAAGTCATACTTTCAACTTCATCAAAATGGATGGTTATCATTAGCTAGAACCCCAAGGACAACTCATCAAATCAAAGCAAATATTCGAAAAGTTCACCTTCGAACTAATGAATTGCTGGAGTGCCGATTCACGATTGTGACGAACGGCGACCTGTTCTGTTCCTATTCCTCCTATTGGCTGAGAATTGTTGTCTCTCACTCTGGTGAGCACAAACATTTAAAATTCAATCCCAAATGAAAATAATGTTTAGAATAATACAGTTTTGAACGATTCAATTACGGATTCAGTGAAGTACAGAAAACTATGCAAGAGAGAGCAAATGTCTGCATAAGAGCTCTTTTTGATGGAATTCGCCTTCAAAAGTGCTCTAGAATTTGTTTATATGATGTAAAAATGGGGCTAAACAGACCAGCCTATCAATTTTATTAATTGTCTACTACCCTTCACTCTACGTCACCTAAACCATAGTTGATCTATTGCGACAAAAGTGGTGAGTAAGTGGCAACTGTTGTTTTGACAAACATTTTACGCACTGGTTAATATCGCAGAACTCTAAAAAAAAAAACTGAAAAAATTCGTGAAGAAAGTTGAGGTTTTGTAGGAGAAAGCTGGAAGGATACGAATATTTAAAATTAAACACTGAGTATGGCTTGAAAATACGTTTCTGATTCCGCGAAAAAACTAAGTAACTGGCCATCCTGCTCTGACATAATAAGTCATTCCAGAACGATAAGAACTGTCCGGAATTTTTAAAATGTCTATTATATGAGAAGAAAGGCTGAGTTCGTTGGCCAGAATTGTTGGACTATTCTAAGCGGTCAAATTTGGAAAAATAAGGGGCAAAAAACGTGTTTTTTCAGGTCTTCAGCGGAAATTACTATCCCATAAGTTCAGGAACTCATGGTATATTTGACGGAGTCACCGGAGACGGTGACGAAGGGAGAGAGGCTGGTACCTCGTCAGCAATAAATTCCCCTTTTACCGACAGAATGCTCAAGCTTGTTGTTCGCAGTCCCATTGAGGAGAAACTTAAAATTGAGTTGAAAGTGTCGCCGAAGTGACAGTTGGCCTACAGCTAACGAGCCATATGACCAAATAAGTAGGTACATGATACATGAAAGCATTTTGATTAAATAGCCAAGATGTGTTCTATGATTTCAGGTGAGTATCTGTTATGCATTTATAAATCAAACTCCAATACTGTGCAATATAAAGTTCTTGAACGCCTCAGAAGCATCCGGATAGGAAAGCAGCAGCTTTTTAGCGAATT
>JAEMON010000001.1:55383474-55398860 GCA_030264115.1 Lygus lineolaris
TGAGATCGAAAATTTTCGATACATCGATCCGTGCAGATCGATGTTTTTCTCGAGATCGCCCATCACTAGTTCTAGCAGTACACACCACATTCAAATGAAATCAGCCGAGTCCGCTAGAGCGCGTGCACCATGCATAGGAAAAAGTAAGGATACGGCAAGAACGACGGGAAAATGTGAGGCTCTTGGACCAAACTAATAGGTCACTCCTTTCCCCCAACTGGGTATAATAACATTTTGTGCGGTTAATTAATATTTCGGATTTTAATTTATTTTGTCGAAACATCATTTTCAAATAAATAAATAATCTAGGGTTACTGAAAAGAGAAGCAAATTGAGTGAGACTGCATGTGTTGCTCATGTATGATAATAGTGTCAGCGGTGGCCATTGCTTGGATGCCATACTCGAGGGATAGTTTACAACTTTCGGTGTCTGGATAAATTGATTGTACCTATTTGTTTAGAATATTTCATCGTCTTTTTCCGTGCAAGTGTTTCAAGTGAGTGAATTTGAGGACAGGTTTGGTGGCAATAATAATCATGAGTGACGAAAGCAACCCAACTACGCTGTACGTTGGGAACCTGGACCACTCGGTCTCGGAGGAGCTACTTTGCGCTTTATTTTCACAAATCGGTCCTGTGAAAGGATGCAAAGTCATTCGGGAGCCGGGCAACGATCCCTACGCTTTCGTGGATTTCACGAATCACCAAGGAGCAGCCACCGCTCTGGCGGCGATGAACAAGCGGCTTTTCCTAGAGAAAGAGATGAAAGTGAACTGGGCCACCTCTCCAGGTAATCAACCTAAGCTCGATACCAGCAATCATCACCACATTTTTGTTGGAGATCTTAGTCCTGAGATCGAGACGCAAACGCTTAGAGATGCGTTTGCCCCTTTCGGTGAGATATCGAATTGTAGGATAGTGAGAGATCCTCAGACCCTAAAAAGCAAGGGATACGCTTTCGTATCGTTCGTCAAGAAGGCTGAAGCTGAAAATGCTATTTTAGCTATGAACGGGCAGTGGTTAGGGAGCCGCAGTATCAGAACTAACTGGTCTACCCGAAAACCGCCACCACCTAGGGATAGCAGAAGCCGGCAGAACAACGCCAAACAGCCGACTTTTGATGAGGTATACAATCAATCTAGTCCTACCAACTGTACCGTTTATTGCGGAGGATTTACTAACGGAATTTCTGACGAGCTGATGCAAAAGGTATTCTCTCCTTACGGAACGATTCATGACATCAGGTGCTTCAAAGATAAGGGCTACGCGTTTATCAAGTTTACGACGAAAGAAGCCGCCACCCATGCCATAGAGTCCGTACATAACACAGAAATCAACGGACAGGTTGTTAAATGCTTCTGGGGAAAAGAAACTGCTGATCCGAGCACCAATTTGAACAACGCGGCCAACGCGAATCAAGTGGGAGCTACTCAGTGGCCCTACATGTATGGTAACATGGGTTATTGGTATCAGCCCGGTTATTCGACTCCCAGTCCAGCACACATGCAGCAGGGCTACCTTCAAGCCGGGATGCAGGGGTATCCCTATGGCCAGTTTGGATATCAGCAGAACTACATGGGTCGAGTCGGAATGCCAGGGACGTGGCCTGCCATGGGGTCCCAGCCTAACCCCAACGGCGCTCCTGCCTCGAATCAGCAGATGCAGGCACAATCCAGTGGTATGACATCCTCCAATAACATGATGTCCTATGCGATGGGCCAATTCCAAACGCAGTGACATATTCTCGTCAAGTAGGTAATTATATGTCTTCTTAATTAACAATTTGATATATTGTTAGATATTATATTATGCTTCAGGTGTTTGGGTATTCGAACAAACCATTTTGTTTTGGTTCGAAAAAATTAAATAAGTACGCCTCTTGAGGCGGATGAATGAGCTATACCTACCTACCCAGATGTATCATTTTAATTATTTTATTTGGAAGCGGAGATTTACATGACAGTGTAGATACGCCAAGCAGTCATGGCATTTTTGTTAACCAAAAGAGTTGATGAGGCACAGTGACGTCCATCAAGTTGGCCAGCCATGGAAAAAACTTTCGTTGAAGCGAATTGATGCGCTGGTATAAGAGGCTTGTGGGTGCTTGTTGGACTATACCAAGTTGCTAAGCGAAATCCCATTTTGAATCAAGTTGCTAAGCGAAATCCCATTTTGAATCAGTCATTAAATTAATTATCATTATTATTATTATTGTCTATTCGTTGGTGGCACATGATCCGACCAAACAACAAGGTTATCATCTTCAGACTAGTAGGACATGGACCAAACTTGGCAAATGACCTCGTTGTTAGGTTCATCACTGCCGTCCTTGGGTACTCGGGATCAGGTGGCGTGTGTTGTGTGGATCTTCGGCAAATATCCACCACCTGCTAAGATACTTTATGGAGTATTCATAATACAACGTCAGAAGTTTGAGGTGAAAAGGTACCTATTCTTCTATACGGCTGTTTTACTAACTAATCCAATTTTCTCGTCAACTATCAATGCAAAAAGAATTAGTCGAGAAAATAATCGTCTAATCGCAACCCGTGGGTATAGCTCATTGTTCATACAATATTTTTGAAAGGGCGCTTAGAAAGGACGAATACATACACTAGGTAAAATAGCCCAGTAGGTAAACACTGGATGGACTGATCGCAACGTTTGAGGGGGTTTGTTCTCATTCAATATAGAATTCAATTAATATTTTCTGTTACACATAACATTTCTGGGCAGTTCTTGAGGTCTCGACGTCGACTAACAAGTCATTTTACCAACAATGTTGAGGTTCTATATAAATTGTAGGTACATAATGTTGTTTATCAACCATGGGCCCTACGTTTTTGAATCAGAGTGAATTTTCCTCAGCCAAAAAAAAAATAAAAAATATTCTAATACTATAATGTAGCCACATAAGTTTCTCTATTTACCACGTCTCGTATTACCTTTACTTCTACATAATATATTCTCATATTACTGGTTGATTGATTGAATGGTTCATTATTTAATCTGTACAAAAATAGGACGTGACTGTCCTCTCTTACCTACTTGAGCAATCAAACTGAGTCCTAGCCAGCAAACATATTCTACGTTGCACAATTCGACCAAATTCAATTTACGGGCAAAAATGGAGTACCATTTTATATTTGTTTATACTGGTTAGAAGTTTTGAGCTGATACCGAAAATAAAATGAGAAATAACCCGATTTATTTAAAAAGAAAAACCGCAAAAATTCATGTTTTTTTGACATAATTTCTAACCATGTCTAAACATTGTTGTCCAAAAAGACCAACTCCAGCTCTTCAGGTGTCTCAGTTCTAAAAAAAACTACTCTCAATATTCCGCCAAATAAGCAAAAAAGGCTGTGTTAAAAGGAAGAAAGTGATTTTTTGATGAATACTGTTGTTTCTGGAAATTATACGCTGATCCCGAATATACCCCTTTGATGGGGTGTAGTGCGAAGATACCTTGGGCTTAGATATACCTTGAGTACTTTTTGCTTCCTCACTACCGAAGGTAAGAAGCTATGTGTTCGGGCAAGAAATAAACAAAATTGTTGTCCTCCAAAATCAAAATTTCCACTTGTTTTTTACATTTCAGAGCTTTCTGAACAATTTTGGTTCCGTGTCTTTCTGTCTGTCTGTCCCTCTGTCTGTGGTCAATTCCTTGTCCCAGGCGAAACTATATGAAGATGTAGTCCAAATTTGATGAAATTTTCAGGGAATGTGCGGGTTAGTCCCGTGACGGTCCCTATAAATTTCATCGCCATCGGACCACTAGTAGCGTGTGCGCATGCGCTAACGTAGGTACATTTCCTTGAACTACGATTTCTCTGTTCCTAATGGACGGATTTTGCTAAATTTTGGAGGGTAGTTGAGGGCTGACTCCACGACAATTACCTATGAATTTCGCCACAATTTAATAAGTGATTGGATTAAGTGAACTGCGATAAAATTCTACCAATTTCGTTGAAATGTTCACCCACTGACTCTATACGCCCATGTTACATAAGTGAGGAAGCTATACTGCCCACCCAACTTGGCAGACGTTTTTAAAATATATAAGTATCTACCTATATTTAATTTCGTTCATTTATCTTTTCCAACCAAAAACCGCCGAAAAATTCAACTATTTGAAAGGAAACAATACAGTGTTAGCTTTCAGAAATCCTTTGTATTTATGGTCCGTAAATATTTCCCATAAAGTGAGTAAAAAAAAGGATAGGTACTTACTAGTTGCAGGGCCTTTTTTTTTGTGTTCCGTCTCTGAATTCAGTTATCTAGAACTTTCGTCTAAAAGAAAAACATTGTTAGATCTTTAATGGATTCTGTACCTATTGAATAATACCTATGTCTAAAAATACGAATCTTCGAAGTTATGTTGAAATCCAAATCTAATTTTTATTTTAGACGTATGATCATAGTATATTTCTGCGATCAGCGCAAAATTTCTTGAACATTTAGGAGCAAACCTCAATTGTTCCTGGATTGGCTTCACTGTACGTCGTCTGTCGTCTCATTCCTGATTCAGAAACATAACTCATTCTTTCTCCTTTATCTTTAGTTAACCTAATCACAGGTACCTGAAACACATATAGATTTATCTGTAGGTAATGGATTTGTTTCGGCTATCTGATAGATCTGAAAGTAATTCCCTAACCCCTGATGACTCCCCTAGTCGTTTTCTAGTCTGTTATTTCATAATAAAATCTGTTTTCCCTTTCTTCGGTTGAAACTGGCCTTCATGGAAATCTGTCTTCATTTCATTGACTGATTGTTGTGAATGTATTGTGTTGGTCGCTGTTATGCAGGGTGTTTTCCAAGCAAATGACTATTTTTCAGGGGGTGTTCCTACATCGATTTAGTGGTCGAATGCCATCAACCAAAGAGCTAACCTTCGGCCCAGTGTGCCAATTGTATGGGTAAAGTGGACAAGACTCATAATTCCCATAAAATTTATGAATATTTAATGAATATTCGCTTAAGTAGCAACTTAGATATGATTCAAAGTAGCCAATGATACATTTAATTTTGATTAGGTAGGTACATTGTGGTTTTGTTTTATTTCCAGAATTGAAGAAACAAGGTTTTTTCAATTTCTTGAATGGTCACTGCGTACCTACATAAAAATATTAAATCGTGCAAAGGTTGTCTAAAATTATATTTCCTCCTTTGAATAAATATTTGTTAAGCATATTGTTATTGACAAAAAACAATTGATATGATGTTATAACAAATCAGGGGTTGATTTGTTCATTGTAATCCCTGCATCCAACTAAATGAATCGAAACATTCTCTCTGAAAATCAATGGTTCTGTTTTTTACTGTGATTTATATTATAGATCCATTTCCTTGTTATTTATAATACTGTCATATTTAAAAAAAAATCATAAATGGGTTTGTGATTCACACCCCCATAATAACAGTGCACGTGATGAAACCCACACCTTCGCCAACATAATAAAACTCAACGAATAAACCGTGTCTGATTGACCAATGTTCTGGAATTTAGTTAGGGAAATATTTGTTGAAACGAACTGAATCACTCGCAATCGAGTTGTGGAAACCCATTTCAATAAAAAGAAAGATGAGTAAATAAAGTAAAGTTGTATATTTCCACAAAAATGATATGTTAAATCGATTTTGACGTTCTTGTTTGTTACTGATGATGGCCTAATTGTCAAAATTGATATAACTTTGTTACTCATTATTTTGGTGGAAATAAATAACGTTTTTTTTATTAACTCCGGTTATTGAAATGTTTCCTGAATGATGGACGAGACTCGAAGATTAGAATGGGAACTTTCATCAATTTTTTTCTTGCAAAACATTATTTAGAACTTTAGGAAAAATCGTACCTACTTTGAAGCCCATTTTAAAAATAAACGGTGGTTTTTAAATGAGAGTGATTTAAAAATAAGAATGCGGTAAAAATGACGTATGAGGTGAATTGATGTCTGATTGGCTGTTGGCCCAAGCCCCAAGGGGGCGGAGCGAAGCTTCGAAATTGGATTTTCAATGCTGCCAACCAAAAATTACTATAAATAATAAAATAGTAATTAAAATACTTGGATGACAGAGGGGAAATTATAAAATAAGGTAACATGGATATACAATTTTAAGTGATTTTTTTTTTTTAATAATATAGCTCGGACGCTATACATCAGGATTCAAGGTAACTATTCTCCTTCTCTTGGTAATTTACTTCAGACAAAATTTCATTGACGGGAACTTAGACATTCAAATTTCACACTCGTTCTGTTTAGACTTTCCTACGTGAAAAAATCATTATGTGGATAATAAGAGTAAAATCACTTATGTATAATTGAACAGAATTTTGCCAAAAGAAGGGGAATTCGTTGCCCAAGAAAATTGCCCATTTTCCATTAGTTCTAAGTAGAAACTTTTATTCCATGAATCAGGTAGTGTAGGGAACTTTTATACATTGAACCGCTAATAATTTAGCTTCTATTGATTTCGTGCTCGTCAGTTAGGTTTGACAGGTTGATAGTAGGTTGCACTGTCACATTAGAGTCCGTCCTTCACGGCTATTTAACGCAGTAGTGTGGACTATGGCCGAACCACTGGGATAGGGATATTGTAGAAGATGGCTGGATCTTCCTAGCCCTGCACTTTGCTAGGTAAGGACCTGCTGTCAACAAAAAGGTCGAAAAGTCCTACAGGAAGGTCAGTAGAACTTCCCACCAACCATTGTGTTAGGTATCTGGAGAACACCCTGTTCTATACAAGCCATGTTGACAATGTATTGTTGCATCCAGGAACACCTTTCTATTCAACTCCTACGTTGTCACAATTTTACTAATTCATTCTCGTGCCAATATTTTGTGTGTAGTTGGTAGGTGAGGTATGCTACCTGCAATGGTTTCTTTGACCGCGGATCTCTATAATCCATACAAAATTGATTTTAGAGTATCTTCAGATCTGAAACAATCCGAAGGCCAATTCGCACGCTTTCTCAGGGGTGAAATTAAGTTTTCAAGTTTCAAAGGTGTTGCTAAAAATATTTTCTAAAGATCCAAGTGAATAGCTCTTTGAAAATTTGCTCACCTTACTCATACTGCATTACTGGATTTTTGTTTTGTTCTAGCCCTAGTCTTTTTCCCCTGAAAATAATTTTGAGTGTTTTCAGTTGAAATTAACCTTTGTTTTCATGTTTTCTGTTGCAGTTTAATCCATACTCACTTGATGCAGTTCATAATCGGGGTGTATGAGAAATTTCTGTGCGATTCAATGGAGTTACTTATGATTTACCTCCTACGTCGATTTTTATTTGACTCACCACTGGTCTGGTTGAACTGCAGGTAAGAATCTACCTGCCTGATTTCAAATTCTCTCTTCATAAAATTTATACAAATCATGTTTCATGTCTCAAACATGTTCGAATATATACTACATTGATTTTTTGTTTTTGTAATTCATCATTGCGTTGTCTGATTTTGTGCGCTGTATTTTTATTTATTTATTTTATACATTTATTTATTTTTTTATTGAGTATCAAATGCAAGATAATTTTCACTCCAACGAGACAAATCAAAAAGAATGTTTTGTATTATAATCCATTTTGCATGATTCTCTAGTTTCTTCATCGATTCACTTTCCTGTTGTTTCATAGGATGAAAATGCCATTACATCCAAGATTGTATTATGATTTTCGTGGTTGGTTGTGGAAAAGACGAATACATTCAAGAGCTCATTGTTGGAACTTTTGTTTCATTTAGAAGCTATAAAGAGATAGCGTTATTGTTACAATGGTTTAGTTTTGAATATACACTTTCTGTAGATATAAGCTAGACAGCACTTACTATAATCGCTCGTTCATTACAGTATGGTATATCTTGGGTGGATCAATGGTATTATTATCTTTTATTTTCAGTCGACATTATTTACAATCGACTACTTTTGTTGCTGTAGCTCCATATCCACCCTACCTCCAAACAACCATGTTCAATAATCTAAAATTTTAATTATATCTATTTGAGTATTCAAGCTAGTTCAGTCTGATACGAAATCATAATCAACTTAAATTCATTTTAAGATATTGTAAATCCTATATTCTGTCCTTGAAAATTTCTTTGATTTTTTCAGTTATGTTTTTTTTACACATATTTTGATAAAATCCAATAAATATCGTGGAATGAGCTATTTCACATTTTTATAGGATGAGGATTGTTTTTGTAATTCAGCTCAACTGCTGATCGTTATTTCCTCACTCCATTGATTGGGTATGAAAACTTATCGTGTAGGTATTTTGATAATTTGAATGGCCTAAGTCATTAAATATTTATGGTCCTCTTTTTTTTTTTTACAATCATCTATTCAAGTTTTGGATAATCTACACGTTTGTTGTATGGTTATAATTTTTCATGATAGTAGAACTAAATAATATTAAAATCTCCCCATCCCTGTTTTGTTTCGAAATTTCTTTTACACCCCTCCCTATTGAGTGACGCAATTCATTTATTCCCGCTTTGTGGAATCATGGAATCTTGATTCAAGGAGGATAACTCCCGGTTAGATAATGTTAATTTGCGATGTTCTGCATTGGGAAATACCATCTTAAAATCGTACCAACAGCGAAGTTTTAGAACTACCTGTGGGCCCTTGCATAAAATTGATCTAAGTATATCAATCTTTTGATGAGTGCTTATCAGAAGTTATGATTTTTCTGCATTGGAATTTTGTCTTCCTACTTGGACTCTGATACTTAGGTAACAGTACTACTTACTAAGTTGAATGAATGTTGTCTGTATCATGACCCATTAATTTAGTTCGTACGTGTTTTATTGATTACATATTTAATTATTCACAATAGTACAAAATCCATAAAATTTATAATTTCTGGAAGCAATAGCCAGAAGGAGTTGTTGTTGTTGGATGTTGACGATGAATCATACATAGGTGTTTATTTTTTCAACTACAGTTATTATTTGTCTATATTTTCATTTCATACTTCGTTCTCTTTCCTATTGTGTTGAACCCCACTTTGAAAATACTGATCACTGACATTGTATTGTGATATCTATCCTCAGTTGTCACATCATGATCTTAGTTGGCAATGGCCAGTGTGTTTACAGTTCTGGCTGTAAATCAAATTGAGGATAGATTTGACAAGCTGATTGACCTCGCGATATTTCTATTGGTGCAAATTTACATGTAGCATGCTCTTTGGTTGCCTGATTCTGAGAAGTATTAGGGGTGATAGGCTGAAGAACTCATTTTCCAGTTTATCTACAGCTGTTAAAAGTGAACTCAATTTTTTTTAGCACCCTCACCAATCCTCACAACTCTCATATAAAAATAACAGTGTGACTCCTTGGAGCAATGAATATATCATAGCTTGTGCTGGTCGATTGCAATTCGTGACTCAGAGAAACCTGACTTTTTTGTCTCTTCTCTCAGTCAATATAAAATCAAGTTTGAAACTCGGGAAGGGATCCGATTTCATAACCGTTAGTCAATTACACAAGTCAACTGTGTAAGCTAGGTTTGTATATTTTCCATTTGATATATTTGTATCGTGGATGTTAATCCTATTTATTGCAGCATTGATATTTTTCCATAGACAAGACAGATATTTTAAGATATGAAATAAAACCTCTATTGGGAACTGTATTTTTTGCCGATTGAAAATGTAATGGGGAACTCGCATAGGTATGAATTTTACTATCTGAACCTCAAAATCTGATTCAGCGCCCTTCAAACCCCCCTGGTGTCAATTTTCAGCTCGAAATAACGGCTGGTATTCCCTGAAAATGGGTTGAAAGGCAGAGAGTGAAGTCATTTAGGTTCCATAAAAGGGGAGCCTACCCAGGCAGGTGGAGGGTCGGTGAGTTCAGTTAGGTTCAAATGACAAGACCCATTTTGGTAACTTTCAGTCGTCGGATACCCCTTATATAGCACCTTTTTGGAAAGCCCTCATTAAGATTTTTCAAATCGCAGAATAAAAAATAACCATGCAAGTTCCCATAATTATTTTTTGTCCAAGTAGCTCTAAAACCTTCTTTAAAAAAATTCCTGTAGAAAACCTAATTCATGACCATGAACCAAGACTTCAAAATTGTACAAAACAACTGAAATCCAACTGGTCAATTGGGTCACTTGCCCTTTGTGAACTCACGCATGTCTCAAACATGTCTTTTGTTGTGTTTGAAAGTTAGATAGTGAATCAGGAGAGGAGAGCTTTTCTTTTTTTATATTTCCCATTTCACTTTTAATCGTTTACATTGAAGTTCTGTTACCTGCTTCAGTAATGGAAAGTGTGTTCAAGAAGTCCGGATTTTGAGTTCGTAAAGAGTATTTGGTAACTAATGTAATCCGTTATTTGATGTATCTCAATCTTTGTTCTCAAAAATTGAAATCTTTATTGTTTCCCCCACGCTATTTGTTGTTTTATAAATAGTACCAATCCGAGCTGAATTCTTTACTACTAGCTGGTAAATGTTTTTCATCCGGCAATACGAGTAGGTAATGGCATACATCTCATCTGTATTCAGCGGTAGGTACATACAAGGTACTTGATATCACAAACCAATTTAATTGACTACCTACCTATTATATATAGATTGTGCATTTATACATTTGTAATACCTTTCAAACCCCTTGATATAAAACGATCCAGGTATATTTTTTTATGATCATTAGGAGTATGATTAATTTGATAGTTGTATGGTTTGGTAGTTAAGGCCATTTACCGTCAGAGAATATCCATGTTGTACATAGTAATGATATGTTTTTAACATAAGGGTCGTTCAGTTAGATATTATGACATCTACCAGTAACTATTACTGCAATATAAATCTTCATGAAGATTGATGTAAATTATTGGATTTCTATCACTTAGGCTATTGCCATTGTCATTTTGTTGTACTGTCCTAAGTATCCAACACTTGAAGTTTTCTCAACAACTGAATATTTGTGTCCTTCACAAGGAGTATAGTGTTAGGATAAATGGTTCCCTGTTACTATTTATTCAAAGTAAAAGTATCAACTAAGAATTGTGATAGCGTCTATTCTGTACTAAGTGGGCTTTTCGGTGGTATAAATTATCATCATTGATTTGGAAAGTTTCCTTCTTTTTAATGCTGACTAGAATAACTCAAATGGAAAAACGGTACATTAATCAGAAAGACCCAGGGAAAGGATTTGTACATAATTATCATGTTTTGACGTGTCTTACAAATTAGTTTATTGATTAAGTTCGATTATGATTCTTCATTTTCATTCGAATGAAAGAAGCATTAAGAAAGATTTGCCACTCTTCTATGTATATATAATAGCTGTACATTCTTGAATTTATACTAGCCTGAAGATTGTATTTTAATAAACTAGAATAATGTTAGATAAACTTTGTTATCGTTGACAGTTTATTCTCTTATTCATATGTTGGTTTAAACGGAGAATATAAGTTCTCTATGTATAGCCATTATTTCACCTGTTTTCATACAAAAATTATGTACATTGCACAACTTCTCAATACATTGGTATTGATTCTAACTTTTTAGGAAATTTGCTGGTAGGGAGACAAATTGTCCAAACTATTCTCTCCAAAGTCGTTGCATCTTATTACTTTTCTCTTCTATTTAGGTTGTCAGTGTCTTCTCATCCTTTACGGACTAGTAGTTACTTCGGAAAATTTCTGTTATGACTACAACGATCGGCAAGTATGGCCATTTGGATATACTCTGTTTGCATAGCTCACCAAACTACTCCTCTCAATATCTTTGGCATTCCATGTTGAATTCGACTACCGCCAGTTTTTCAAATGTTACAACAAAACCATTCTAATTTTGAGTTGATGTCCTAGATGAGTAATCAGATGTTAAGAAATCTTTTTCCGGGTAGATATTTCAATGTGTTCCGTCCTCATCAGGTTTGATAAATATGTCCGAAGGAGCGAACATCAAATTTCAGGCTCCCTTGCCCAATGGTATAAGCAATTATCTTTTGTTGAACAGTCCACCTTGGACAAACACGAATAGGTGGTAGTAGCCAGAAGAGATTGATATTACTTAGCTTCTGTTAGCTCTTAGTTTATGAGATGAGTCTTCAAATATAGTATTCAAAGAAAAACTAACATTTTCTAGCAGTTTTCCACACCTTCCTCACTTGTTTGGAAATGTATCAAAAATATGCCGTAAATGAAAATGAAGAATTGGAATTGTACCTACAAGCTGGAGATGCCCTCCATTCTGTTTGGATAATTTGTACCCCAATCAACTTGCTTGTTCTCAAGCAATTTGTGATATGTACATAATGATTCAAGACATTCCCTTTATAATTTCAAGACCAGGATGAATACAACAGTGGTTTCGTCCTCGAGACTCTACTTTTTATTTTATTTATTATAATATTTGATTTGATTCGATGAATGTAGATGCATAAAGCGATGTTTGTATCATCTGTGAGAATACATGCTTGAAAACAAAAGGATTCCAGGTCTGTTGAAAATACAACAAACAAAAACAGAATATCGTTCCTTTGAGTTTTGCATTATTTTTCAGACTTCCACATCCTCTATTGATTAGGTACCTAGTTTTAGCGAATTTTCGAAGAAAATTCAGCTATTGCAATAGCTTAAAATTTTTAGTGATGCAGAATTTTAAAACATTTCTCCATGGAAATTCGTTTCGGACCATTCTAAAACGATTTCTGAAATTTAACACTTTTCATACGCACACATACATGTTTGGTGGGGGTTTGAAAATTGAGGTTCAAAAAACTTGTTTTATTGCATTTTTGAAGAAAATGAAGCTATTGCAATGGCTTCAAAATTTTAGTAATGCATATTATTGAAAATTTTCTCCATGGAAATCCGTTTCAGACCATCCTAAAACGATTTCCTGAAAAAAAAAAAAAAAAAAAAAAAAACGTATGTGTGTGTCACTCCAGACGATATCTGACCCTGGAATCTATGTAAAAAATCCGAAAAAATGTCTAATGTCAATAATAACAAAAGGAAGGATGAGTTCGTTGGCCAGCATGAGTGCGTTGGAGTACTCCAACGGGTCACATTTTGAAAATCAAGGTTCAAAAAAAGTGTTTTCTGAGGTTATAATTTACATAGGAACATAGGGTGTATTCGGATTCAGCGTGAAATTTCCTATAAGAATCACCCACAAAATCGGTTTAAAATTCGCTCATCAACCCATGTTGCATGCATGGACATTTTTTAAGGTTTTTTGTGTTAATCACCATCTAAAGCATAGGAACATAGGGTAAATTCGGAATCAGCGTGAAATTTCGTATAAGAAAAACCCACAAAATCGGTTGAAGCGATTCTTTGAAAATTCGCTCAACTCATGTTGCATCAATGGAACTTTTTTCTTCTTGTGGTCGATCAGCCCCTCTTGTAGACCTTAAGGGGCTAAGGGAGTGAAGTACTTTTTTATGTAATATTTTGTAAGTTTTCCCACTTTTCTCAGCCAATTTTGATGCGGCATTCTTCTTGTTATTCACTTATCTTGGGGGATCAGCTATGTATAATTCTAATTTCAAAACTTGAGTTCTTCTCTTCCTTTTAGCGAATTTTTGAAGGAAATGAAGCTATTGCAATGGCTTCAAAATTTAAATAGGTAATGCAAATGTTTGAACATTTTCTTCATGGAAATCCGTTTCAGACCATTCTAAAACGATTCCTGAAATTAACACTTTTATATATATTTATATATGGGTGCGTGTGTGTGTGTCACTCCAGGTCATATCTGACCGAGGAATTGAGATAAACATCCGACAAAATTTCAATAATGTCAAGAGAAAGGATGAGTTCGTTGGCCAGAATTTTTGGAGTACACCAAGGGTTCAAATTTTGAAAATTTAGAGTCAAAAATCGCTTTAAAAACGCGTTTTTTGTGTAAATTACCATCTTAAACATAGAAACATATGGTATATTCGGAATCAGCGTGAAATTTCGTATAAGAATCAACAGAAAATCAGTTGAAGTGATTCTTTGAAAATTCGCTCATCAACTCATGCTGCATGAATGGGACTTTTTCATATGTACATACATATTAAATTCCAGGTCATTCCAGACAATAATAAATATAAAATAGATAATAAAATAGGAAGGAAGCTCCAACCTCATCGAAATCTGATGGAAATTGTCTGAGAATAATGGGGAAAACTGTGCAACGCTAAAATAGTTAGGGGAGGAGCTGTGGTCATCCATTTTCTAAACTTATTGGTCCTAAGCAGTACCTAATGATGTTATAGTAAGAGTTCCAATAAACTCTTCGGTAGCCAAGATTTGAGCATTTTTGAGGACTTTTTGGTCTTACTCCCTGGGCCAAATGAAAAGCAACCTCATCTAATTTCGCACCTAGCTGTGTTGGCACGTCCAAACTTCTTCACAAGTGAGCTCAGTGACTAGTTGTGTTGTCATCCACAACCCAATCCTAGATCTTCAAATATGTTGAGATGTTCATTGTTTGTGTGAAATTAACTTCTGTTCAAATTAAAAGAGTACCACACGGATTTTTCTTGAGTAAGATTAGCTGAAATCTTGGTCTGGATTCAAATCCTAGGAGACTCCTAGATCTGAGCCACCTTAACATTCTCAACGCGGGAAGGAAAACAGCTAACAACAGCGACTACGAGAAACGTTTTTGTTTGAAATTCGATATTGGGGCCTTTATTTTCGATAAGAACGGTATTTCGAAGAATTAGAATTGGTTTGGACGTCATTATGATTATTTCTGGGGCACGATGACATACGAGATCACTCTTGAGGGGGAAAGTAAATGAGTATTCAAACCAGCAATACACATCATTTTCGTTTAATTTTCAATGATTGTAGTCTGGAAGGTAGAAAAAAATTATTCATGCAGAAATGCCTAAAAATTACCTATTAGAAACAGTATGAAAAACAGGAAAAAAGTTTTTTTTTTAATTGTGTTTTTGTGTGGAAATGGTCAAAAACTTAAGTAAAGAAGTCAAGATATAAGCACCGACTATTTATTTAATACTTTTGGCGAGAAATGATGACAAACATACGTGAAAACTGAAGCGTTGTGGAAAAATTCGTCCTGCATGCACGAGGGTCCTTTGGGAGGGCTAAAAATATCTCGATCCGCACCCGAACAAAACCATTCAGCAGCTACGGACGTACTGATTAAAATGAACCACTAGCCAACCCTCTTCGACCCTTCCAATGACCTTCAAAAAATGTTGGAGTAGGGAGCGCCCTCCAGATCTGCTTGATGTCATATGACATCACTCGTACCCTGGGAAGCACGGCATGATGTCATATATGACATCACCCGCATTGAATGTGTTAATTCGATGGTTCGGACATACAGACCGGGACTGTCTGGAACTAGCTCTACCAGTTCTGGATTTTGGTTTATTATTTTCAATAATGAACCTTTGGA
>JAEMON010000001.1:55406523-55416748 GCA_030264115.1 Lygus lineolaris
GCTCACCAACTCATGCTGCATGAATGGAACTTTTCTCTTTTCGCTTAAACATCTCTTCCTCTCTTACATCAAATCCCTTTGGAAAACCAGGCGTGACCACCACAAACACACCAGCGTGACCAGCTCACGGATGCTTTGCTATTCCAAAAAGGAAGAATATACATATATTTCTGTATATATGTACTGCATAATATATATTAATTTTTAATAATTATCGAGCTCCTTCAAAATTTTCAATAACCTTGACTTAAATTCAATTCAAAATTATCCAAATAAAATCAAGATTAAATTCCACATTACATGTCGAAATCGTTTAATAAATCCAAAGGATTCACTAATTAACTCCTGTTTCTAACATTTTCCCAAGTACTTAGATCTGATGAATTGAAACATCCTTTCTAATTGGTAAAAATTAAGAGCGTAAACTAGCACCACCAGCAGTTAAGGCTTAGTACCATGTCTCTCTATGAGCTAATTTTCAAAAAATCAACTGATTTGGTAGGTGATTTTTATAGGAAATTTTGCGCTGATTTCATATATTACAATAAGTTCCTATGTTTAAGATGGCGATTCAAACCAAAAACCTCTAAAAACACGTTTTTTGACATTTATTCTTCAAAATTTGACCCCTTAGAGTACTCCAAAAATTCTGGCCAACGAACTCATATTTTTTTTAAATATATATTATTGACATTTTGAATTTTTTCGGATTTTTTAGATAGATTCCAGGGTCAGATATCGTCTGGAATGACACATACACATATATATATACATACACACACCCACGCCCATCCACACACGCCCACACACATATACTCCATACACACACACACACACACACACACACATGCATATACGCGCATACATAAATAGGTACATACATACATACATATATATAATGTTAAAATTCAGGAAACATTTTAGAATGGTCTGAAACGTATTTCCATCGAGAAAATTCGCTAATTGGCTATTTTTGGGGTTTTAACGCTGATTTCGGCCCTCACGATACTATTCTGGAAATAAGGGGTATTGGAAGTTGTTTTTTCGTGGTAAAAGAGTAGATCCTGAGAGCGTCATCAAAATCCATGAGGAGATTTTGTGGGAAAAGTTGATCACATGTTGATCAGAAACATTCAAAGGATGTGTTCCAGAAATTGGGTTTTTCTGCTGATTGGAATACTTTCCTTACATGTTGATCGGAACCATTCAAAGGATGTGTTCCAGAAATTGGGTTTTTCTGCTGATTGGTATATTTTCCTTTCACCTTTTAGGTGGGCTGAGGAAATTGAGAGAAAGGGGGGGTTGTATGGCGAGAGAAAGTTGATTTTGAACTAGGTATTTCAAAACAACTACTATAAGACAATAAAAAAATAAAATATAAACGCCATGCTGTCTGAAGACAATTTAGTCATAAATTATCATGAATAATCAACTATGTTCACTCAAGGAAATAGGTACCGAAATATATAATTTTATGTGAAGTAAACAAGCGAATTCATCCCTCAGCACAAGTATCATAACTGGCATTATGAAGATTATATGTTTTTGTTTTTCTACAATAGCAAAAAATAAATAAATAAATACAAATTAAAAAAAATCACTAAGGCAAGAAAACTGCATTCCTACCTCTGATTGGAGCAAGCGCGGAGTCTTTGGCTAATGCAGTGATATCACTTCCTGAGTACCCTTCTGTGAGATGAGCCACAGTTTCAATTTCTGGAAGAGTCAGAGGATTGTTCTGTCGGGAGAGTAATCGCTGCAAAAGCACAGCCCTCGTTCGCATGTCTGGTAAGCACACATAGACCCGTTTAGGAAATCTCCTGAAAAGTACAAAAGAAAGAAGTATTAAGAAGCGAACCAAATGATTAAGAATTTATCGAAAAGCTGTGATACAAAATACTTACCTTACAATAAATAACAAACGGTACACTTTATCAACAAAACAAACCTACCCTTAAATCATTAGTGAACAATTATGTTCAGGGCCGTCAATTTTTCGGGTTTTTTTAGGCAACTAGAGAGCTTTTGAAGCCAATTGGACAATTTTCCCCTAATGAACGAGAGAATTCCAAACCCAACCGAATTTCCAAACATTTTCGTGAATTCACATACTATGGTGTCGTCACAAAGGAACGGTCATTCAGCCTGCTAAAAACAAATGAAAATAAGTTTAGGAAGTCCCAGACGGGCAAAAGTTTCCCTCATGCTGATGAAAGGTGAGCGGGTTTTCCTCCCAAAGCATGAACTTTGAAGTCATGATCTGTCATGAAAGAAATCCACCCCCCCCCCCCCCCCCCCCCCCCCCCCCCCCCCCCATCCACTGATGCTGTGGAACACCTAATTTTATACACATATGGTGTGAAGATGATAGGAAAACCCAGATTTACCCCATTGCTCTCCCCAAAACTTGCTTGCCAGGATGCTGAATAGAGTTTTATAAATGAATATCTCTTGAGGGTGCGCAGGATGACAGGCTCGGTAAGCGCCCAATGCAGCTCACAATCCTATTTATTATTTTTCGCATTCGTGATTTCGAAAATTCCTCGTTATACATAAGTCATGCAATAATAATTACATACTTACTTTACGGAGTGAATGATAATTTTATTTTCATTCTATACTGAGATAACTGGAAAAAATCAATGAAAAACCAGGTTTTCATAAGTTTCTTCCAGTTTTCTCTGGATGGAATAAACTTGAAATTATGATTCACACTGTAAAGTATGTAATTATGATTGTATAACATACGTATATCGAGAAATTTTCAAATTCACGAACGTGAAAAATTATAAATAAGATTTTGAGCTGCGATGGGGCATGGTTTGGACGCTTCCTCAGCCCCTCGTCCCGATCACCCTTAAATCAGGCTGTTTGGACATCGCAACTAGCATCAGAATTACCTTAGGAGAGCTTCGTCTAGTTCATGAGGTCTGTTTGTTGCTGCCATGACAAGGACTCTGCTATCATTACTGCTAGCAGGAAGCCCATCCAACTCAACCAAGAATTCGGTTTTCAATCTGCGACTAGCTTCATGTTCCCCTTCCTTTCTCTCGCTCAAAACGGAGTCTACCTCATCTACGAATATTATCGAGGGCTGAAAAATAATTACCACGTTTTAAAAATGGTTAAAATTCATTAATCATTCATGGTTAAAATACTTGAAATGTTTCAAATTTAAGGAATTTTCAAGTTTTTTTTATTTTCAAATGATTTCTATGAATGGCAT
The DNA here is from genome assembly GCA_030264115.1 of Lygus lineolaris. Taxonomy (NCBI): domain Eukaryota; kingdom Metazoa; phylum Arthropoda; class Insecta; order Hemiptera; family Miridae; genus Lygus; species Lygus lineolaris. The sequence goes on from JAEMON010000001.1 coordinate 55,409,750, forward strand.
GACACAACCTGCTACGTTATCCCTACCGCGAGTGCTCGTAGATTGATTTGTGTTGAAGATACGCACCCTCAAGAAGCATATATCCAAGGGGCATCAATAAAGCAGCAAGAAATAGGGGCTAATTTTTAACAGACTGAAATCAGTGGAGCCGTGAATAGGTATACAATTGTATATTCTACGATGATAGAATTATATTTTATGATAGTTTAGTCATATGACGAAATGAGATCTTAATAGAAATAAGGAAAAAATCAGGGTGGCCAAAACATTACGATTTCAAAATTCATTGGCTTTTCTATGTGCTTTATGGAAGGGAGGTGGTAAATTGAAAGGTTGAAGTTTGGAATTTGTTATTTGAAAAAAATTGTTTCTATTATGTTATTGTTTCAATTTCTTTTAATTATAATATAAATTGTTCCCTATATAGATTTTTTTCGACTTTTCATCATTAAAACAGCCATACTGAAGCCATTAAAACTCCCTTAATTTACAGTGTAAAATTGGAAATAAATATACCACTGGAAAGAGCGTTAAATTTCCTATTTCCTTTATTGAAAAAACTAAAAGTTTTCCAGTGGACAAAATGGGTGAAAAACGAACTTGAAGAGGAAAAATTATCAAATCTTGAAAATCACCACTTTCTATCAATCGCTCATAGGTCCCTGTCATCTAGCATGTGATTTTTTTACTGTAAGCTTAAAAGTTGCTCCAAAATCTCAGCTTTCCAACGGCGTAGAATCTAATTCTGGTGCACTAATTAATGGAGAAAATTGTGTTTGAGTGCAAAAAAAAACGTGGGTTTTTCAAGGAAATTGAGTGTTTTAGGGTGTTGACGACCAGACCATGTCATGAGGAGATAAGTATCGTTTTCCAGGTAATTTTTTACGCTGAATCGAATGGTGACACTGCCGATCATTTTGACCGATGAAATTAGTGAATTTTCGGACATACCAGCATATTAAAATCATATTAATTTTAGTAGATAATCTCTGTGAATCAGGCGTGTCACCATTCGATTCAGCGTGAAAAATTACCTGTAAAACGATACTTATCTCCTCATGACATGGTCAGGTCAACACCCTAAAACACTCGATTTCCTTGAAAAACCCACGTTTTTTGCATTCAAACACAATTTTCTCTCTCAATTGGTGCACCAACATTGAAAAATACTACACCGTTGGAAAGCTGAGATTTTTGCGCCACGTTTAAGCTTACTGGCAAAAAATGATATGCTGGATGACAGGGACCTATGCGCGGTTGAAAGAAAGTGGTGGTTTTCAAGATTTGACCATTTTTCCTCTTCAAGTTAATTTTCTACCTATCTTGTCTACTCAAAAAATTTTGGCTTTCCACCAAGGAAATAGGAAATTAAACGCTCTTTCCTAAGGTATATTTATTTTCAATGTTACACTGTATATTAAGGGAGTTATGGCTGTTTTGGTGATGAAAAATCGAAAAAGAAAAAAAATCTTAAAATTGAAATAACTCGAAAAATAAGGGGTTTAAAAAAACTCTTGGAGACACTTTTTGTTGGAAATGACCTTTACAATCGAACCCTAGCCGGTGGTGCGAACAATAGTGAGACTCCCTGTAGAGACATGTTTTACTACATTATTTCCACATGTTGAGGATTTTATTATATTTACAGTTATATAGTTATTATAGTTTTATTATATATTTTACTATAATATTTTAATATGTTGAGATTTTAACATGTTGAGAGTAATGTTATGAGACATGTTTTACTATATTATTTAAACTATGTTTTACAAGACAACATGTTTTACTAATAATTACTTTAGACCACATGTTCGTGGCTCATTCGATTAGTCATTGAATGAAAGCGATACAGAATTTCTCAAGCAGAAAAAATGTCTTAACAATAATCTATTTAAACATCTGGTCTAGTCAAACATCAAACAAACTTTTAAAACACGAGGCTTCACACTACCTCCTAATCCGTAGAAACCAAAAAAATGGCTACTTTTGTGGGTTTAACACAGATTTCGGCCCTCAGGATATTTTCCTGGAGATTAGGGGGTTCGGAAGTTGTTTTTACTTGGCAGAATAATGAATCCTTAGAATGATTGGGGGGGGGATCTGGAGATCATAAAAACGACATTTATTCACTCATTTTCATTAGTTTCTCCCCCTGAATGATTGACATGGAGCTGAAATTCTTGCTTGTTCGTCCTCATACATGCAAAAACCAAGCCAAGAAATCGGAATTTTTTAAAATAATTTTTGTGGGGGCCACATTTTGTTTGCACAGAATTTTGTTGAAAACGTGGAGAAAGTTAATCAGATGTTGATCAGAACCATTCTAAAGAGGTTTTCCAGGAATCGGGTTTTATCCTTATTGCAACACTGTTCTTTCACCTTTCAGGTAGGCTGAGGTACCTAAGTAAAAAGTCATTTTTTGGAATCCAAACCTAAAATGTTAAACTGCATGGGAAAATGACCCATCTTTGAATTTTTGAGTCTTTGAAGACCTCGAAGACTTGTGGAACCTTGTATCTACTATTCGAGGTTTTAGAGCGGTTTTTTTTTCAAGGTAGTATTGCGCGAATAAAAAAATTAGTATCACCACGTTATTCAGCGTAGAAAAGCTTATTAAAATCCACTTAGGGCCAGTTTCACCAACGTCATTCAAGGCGTTGATCTGAGTTCCAATAGGGTTCAATGACTGAACAGAGATCGACCTCAATGTTGTCTTTCATCACGAGCGTTCAACGCCGACCTCCGTTCAATTTTGGCCGGTTACGGGAGTATAACTCGGTTCAAGCGAGATATTCTTTCTTGTGATGCATCTCGTTCTTCTTTGAGAATTTAACTTCATTATGACAAGTCACTTGCGCTTGTTTTCGCTCATATTTTGAAACTCAACGTTTGTCGGTTTGCTCCTTATGCAAAGCCAAACGGGTGGACCAAAAATCGTCCTTCTTATTTCAAAATGACCAGCGAGTTCCGAACAAATTCAGTGGCTTTTTTGGGAATTTAAAACAAAAACCATACAATTCCCGAAATACTTACTTACTGTTTATTGGGCTTTCTGGTCAAGAAATAAAGTTACGAGATTCACTGTACAATGAAAACTAACGCAAAATATAGCGAAACAGAGGGACGGAACTATTCGGGAGCGTGAGAACCATTTCAACAGGGAAAACAAGTTAGACTCCCCATGGTCTGGCCTCTCACTTTCATCTTCTTCTATTCTATCTTTCATCGTCTTCCAAAAGATGGTGTAGCACAACCAAAATTTGTCTGGCATTTTGTTTTCCTATAATTGGATGCACAGAATCTATCTGAATTTGAGCCTGGTTTGATAACAGTCAACTCCTTTGTAAGACCTTCATTCTAGATTAGGTATCCTTTTTTAGGTCGATGTAATATAAGTTCTTAAGCTTGAGTGCTTGGCTATCAAAACAACATACTTAGTTGTTGTATTCACGACTTGGGAAAATATATCTATGTTAGAACTATTCAATTTTTACCTACTTAGTTCTAACTACCCTTCCATAACCATTTTTCTTGAGATGTCCTTATTTGTTAACTCAGCTTGATCTGAAAGATGTTGTTTTTCAGTCATTAGTGTGCAATAAAGTCAGAGAAAAAGCAGCCGGACGAAAGTCTGTGACGATATAAGTGCTGGTCCGAGAAAGTTAGGTTGTGTGTGGGTGTTGCATGTTCAATATTTCTCTATATGGGTGATTCTACAGAAAGTAGGGTGATTGAATTTTTCTGAAGTTCAGTGCACTTTTTGAGCGAATTTTCATAGTTTCACAAATGCCAATTCGGGGCTGATGAAAGTTGAAATAAACAGTTCATTTACTGACTGTAGAAAATGTTCTCGTGATAGCATCTGTAACCGTTAATAGATAAAACACAATAATACACAAATTTACACTTTACCTCTAGCTGCCTTGCAACTGAGAATAGTGCCCTCACGAGTTTTTCGCCTTCCCCTACGTATTTGGAGGTAAGACTAGCAGCACTGATGCTGAAGAAAGTTGAATTGGAAGCTGTTGCTACAGCTCGAGCGAGCAAGGTTTTTCCATTCCCCGGAGGCCCAAACAACAGAAGTCCTCTCGCAGGTGTTCGCAACCCAGTGAACAGTTCAGGTCTGAGAGAAGGCAAAATAACCATTTCATTGAGGGCTTGTTTGGCTATCTGTAATAAAGAATTATAAGAAGTGAATGGATGGAAGAAGTAGACGAGATCAGTAGCAGGATGCATAACCACGAATTCTTCTAACCTCTTGTCCAGCAACATCGTCCCAGTGAACTGGAGTCCCACCTTCCAGTATTTCATCCATTACAATTTGGGCAAGCTTCGGATCCACTCCTTTTAGGTAACCAGCTTTAACAACAGATGCTTTTAGTTTAGTCGTTGGTTTATGAACAGGAGATGTACAAGGTCCCTAAAACCAATAAAAGTGAAACCATAGGAATATTTAAGGAAATTGTAATTACAACAATAAATTGGAAGTTGCTGATAAGGAATAAACAAACAACGGCAGGAGCAAAAAAAAGTTCTAGTCATGCATTAAAGCAAATTTTCAATCAATCTTCAATCTGTCAGTTTCTTGCCCAAATCTTAAATTACCATGACTCACAAAAATGAAATAGGTACGGGCGGGATTTCATATTTTTTCTGTCCAACCTATACAGTGTCCCACTAACAACCCCTCCACCTAACTCCCTTAGCATGCATTTTAGGAAAAAATTCCAAATCGTAACCCCTTTATTTGTTTACATAGAATCCAAATATGACAATTTTGCGCATGCACACATGCGCAAAACGTGTGCAATGCGTGCTAACTCTGTTTCTTCAAATGAGAACCCCCATTTCAAGGACGTCCCTCACTAGTGAGTGGATTTCTATTGTATTCAATCTGGGTTGGAGGAGGACAACACTCAACTGAGAAAAAAAAGAACCACGTACAAATCCATTTCAGACCACCCTGAGTCAAAATCCGTGAAAAAAACCATGGGTGTATGTGTGTAAGACTATGTGTGTGTGACAAGATCTTGTGTGCTCTTTTGAAAGCTTAGTTCTCAAGTAATTTTTTTCTTTTTTTTTTAGTTCGACTCCGAAAACTGTATACATTGCCGGATTTTCGAAATTTGCATTTTGAGGGGGGAAAGGGGGGTTAATGCCCAAAAAACGTGCGTTTGACAAAATCTTGTGTGCGCTCCCCAGGGCTTAAATCTCAAGTGATTTGCATGCTCTTCTTTTTTGTTAAACTCAGAAAACTGTCTAGTTGTGCACTAAATCGCCGGATTTTCGAAATTTGCATTTGTAGGGGGAGGATCCCCCCCCTGTTGATGCCGCGGAAACGCGTTCATTGGCAAAATCTTGTATGCGCTGCCTAGGGCCTAATTCTCAACCAATTTGTGAGCTTTTTTATTGGCCTAGGAATGTGTCTAGTTGTGCACATTGATGATAGAATTTTGAAAATTGTATTTAGAGGGGGTGGAAAGGGTGTCGGGGTTGATTATGAAAAAACATTATTTTTTTATTTTTACTAATCCAGTTTGCATTTCCTAGCGCCTTAAGGGGTTTCCGCCAGTAGTGTGAAACATTTCTCCAGCTTTTCTCAGTCAATAATCGATCAATTTCAAATCTGTTTTCGGCATCCTTTCAACTTGTTAATTCTGCAAGGCAACACACTATCGAAATTTTAAATTTCAAAAATTTCATATTTTGTTATCAATTTAAATTTTAGAATTTGAAATTGATAACAAAATGTGAAATTAGATAGTGCGTTGCCCTGCAGAATTAAAAATAGAAAGAGTGCCGAAAACAGATTTGAAATTCATCAATTATTGGCTGAGAAAACTTGGAGGAATGTTTTAGCGGTAAAATGGTAACGGGAGGGGGGGAAGGGGTGGTTACTTTTTTTTAAACATATTGACATGAAGTGTTACTATGAACTCTATAATTCCCGAGATTTGCGAATTTTTGATGACGGTTCACACTCTGGCCGGAACACCCTTAATTCTTAACTGATTTGCTCGCGCCATGGTGCCAGATTGGTACCACAGTTTGCCGCCACATGGATTTTCGTGTCGATGGCTATAGATTTTGGAATGCTCTGCAGTTTTGGAATAATTCTCGACTCCACCATGGTCTGGACACACGGATTCATGGGTTGGGTATCGTTGATAATAGATTTTGGATTGCTGTTCAGTTTTGAGACAATTTTCCATCCCTCTTAATGGACGTCCCCTGAGAGGCATGCATTACTAAACTATATTTTTTATTGCAGATTCAGTTTCTACGTAAAATTTCATGAAAAATATCCTATCATTTGAATTTTATTGTACTCGGCAATGGGTGCGAATGCTCGCTTAATGTGTGTAAATTGCCAAAAATCGAGTTTTGTGCAAGTAATCAATTACCACATGCGATACATGATTTTCAGAGTACTTTTTCACGCTGAATCACGTGGTGGTATCAGTTTTTCGATTTGGGCATTACTTTCCTAGGAAAACAGCAGAATGGTACTGGGTTCCACTTATCTTCAAATCAGTATTTTCCGTAAAAAATAAAGGGTAGTTACGATTTGGAATTTGTTTGTGTAAAATGCATACTAAGGGAGTTAGGAAGGGGGACGTAGTTAGTGGGACACCCTGTGTAGCATTTCCCAGTCAAATATAGTTTTTCCCCAACCAAAATTTAGTTTTTTCCCAGAAAAATTAGATTTCCCAAACAAATTTAGTTTTTCCCCAATAGGTACATATAATTTAGTTTTTTCCCAATCAAATTCTAGGTGTTTGGCAACTCCAATCTTTGGCATTCTTTCCAACCCCTAGCCATTGCTGTACGTGGTGGTATACCCCAAAACTGTGCAGGGTTGCTGCAGCAGCTGACGGTGGTAGTGTAGTTATTTACAATGAGGCATTGAAAACTGTTTTCTAATAAATATACCTCTGATAGTTTGAAGATAGTTCATTCTTTCCTGTGTACCCGTACACATTGACGAGAAATATCTCT
>JAEMON010000001.1:55416758-55434448 GCA_030264115.1 Lygus lineolaris
CCCCCCCCCTGCTGCAATGATGTCTGGAGTTGCCTCTGGGTTTTTAAATACAACATCGGCAATGTTGGGATTTTTCGTGAGGGTTTTGACCAAAGTCTATTTCCCTTGGTTGAAAGGTGCTGAAATTGTATCACACCCACTCATTGCTTGAAGAAACATGATACTTATGGTCATTAATGATTTTGTTTAGCAAATCTTGCACAGGAGAGTAGATTTTTGGAGAAACAATCCCCTTTCCTGGTTTCAGGAAGAAAACGTCTCGTTGACAAAGACCAGTTAGAATGACTGATAGGACGATGTCCTCTCCAACAACCACCACAGTCTCAGAGTACCTTCAGCCAAAGACAGGGCTTCATTCACAATCGACCACCATAGCAAGGGCGATTTCCACAAAAACAGTGAATTTCACTAGATCTGGGAATATGGCCCATGTTTGATGCGCTCTAGCTCCAAAACGGTTAATCGTACAAAAACACGTTACAGAAGATGTAGGAAATATTGTCTACTTCAATTTTGTATAGAGGGGGCTAGTCAAAAAACGCTTTCCTTCGGAGCTATAGGTTAATACCTGAAAAAAGTGCCAAAATCTGTTCAAAAAGTGCCAAATTAACTAAGTTCCGGACAAAGTTTAGGCCCAAAACCCTCTGATTCGTGTTCAGCGACCAAAAAAACATGAAAAAGAATAAGAAAATTTGAAACTTCCGAAGTTGGGAAATTGGCCCATTTTTGGAGCAGGAACTGTTGGATGTACAAAAAAATCTTATGTATGAAGGAAATGTTGTCTACTTTAATGTTGTTGTGTGTGTGAGTAAAAACGCCTTCTTTCAGAGATATAGACCCAAAATTGAAGAAACGTGTGCCAAAATTTTGGCGAAAAGTGAAAACGTTCCATTCATGCAGCACGAGCATATGAGCGAATTTTCAAAGGATTATTTTAACCATTTTGGTCCGTGATTCTTATAGGAAATCTTTTGCTGATTCCTTATATACCATAATATGTTCCTATGTTTAAGATGGTAATTTACACCAAAAACCCCCCAAAACACGTTTTTGACCCTTATTTTTCAAAATTTGACTCCTTGGAGTATTCCAAAAATGCTGGCCAACGAACTCATCCTTTCTTTCGTTATTATTGACATTTTTTTCTATTTTCTAGTTGATTCCATGGTCAGATATCGTCTGGAGTGACACATATATAGATGTAGATATACTGGAATACCTACCTATAGATTTATCCACTTACCTATTTATATTTTTTTAAATTTATTTTATAAAGTGATACTATTATAAAATCATTAGGTACACCTAGCAATTAGTAAGTATCAATTAAAACAAAAACTTCTTTACAAAATCCAAAAACAAGATGATTAATAGGTAGGTACCCCTAATAACGTTGAAAGAAGGGAACTAATAGGTAATTATTTGATTGTTACATTTTAGTAGGTACCTACCTAAACGATAATAATAGATTAGGGCAGTCGAATAATAATAATCCAGAATTGTCAATTTGAGAATGAGTGGTAGATTGACGGAGCACTCTAACAACTGCCGGTTGAACTACTTAAATTTCTAGTTCTAAAACATTACGCCACATGGAGTAACAGTAAAGGCAGTGGCAGATTTCCAGCACGCCATTCCTATCAAGTGAACCTTCCTTCTCCTTCTTCCATGGTTGATCGTACTTCGTGGTTGAAAATGTAGGGAATTTTGTCAACGTCAATTTTGTACAGAGTGGTCTTGTCGAAAAAAAAAACTCTTCCTTTGTGAGATATAGGCCAACAACTGAAAAAGTCCCTAAATTTGACAACCCAAGAAACATAGGTATAGGGTGAGCAAATCAAAACTATAGCAAAACTTTCCTCTGAGAATCCTAAAATGGGGTAAAAAGGATTAATGTGAGAGAATGAGATTCATTTTTCTGGGAAAAGGTTTCATTCAATTCGGAAAACCTATAATATGTACACGATGAGGTAGTCTATTAAGTAGTCTATACAGTATATAGGTACTATAGTATATACTGTACTTATATACTATTAGTATATCAATCAGTTTATATGAGCAATACTCACTGAAAATTGCCTCTTGATAGCAGGAGGAGTGTGAGTAATTTTCGCAGGCACTTGGTTTACGTTGTGAGATTTGGAGCCCATTGACCGAGGTAGTGTTTTACTTTTGACAAGAACATTCCCTCTACAAACACTGCCAATCAGCATCTTCTTTTCGGAAGCTGAAAAATAAGACGAATTAGGAAACCAGATTGAGAAAAAGTCCTCCTTCCTTGCAGAGTTGAGTTGCCATACCCAAAATGCGACATGCTTGAGATTGTTACTCGGTTTTCCAGGGATATGGGCACGAATAATTCCACATAATTATTCGAAATTCACATCAGAAATTAGAATCATAAATGGTAATAAAGGAGGAAGAACGGAGGATGACATTTCTAGAAAATCTGTATACCTAATTGCCATTTAAATTTTAGCTTAAGAGTGGATTTGGATTCTTAATGAAGGTTTTTTCTTTGCTTTGATACACTTGTGAGAGGTTGCTAGTTTTCGAGATTAGAATGTAGTGAACGGTTATTGAGGTATATCGTTTTTCCCTTTTCAAAGAAGAGGTTATTATTTTTCAAAGAAGAGGTTTTACTATTTTTCAAAGAAGAGTTTATTATATTTTCTCCATTTCATTAACTTGAATACTCCTCCCTTCGTCTTCTTGAATTTAGTACATAATTATGTTTCTCTCTTTTTCACAGATTAATTTTTCTTTAAATTTGTTGTAGTGATAAATTGGTGATTCATATCAGTATTTGCAATTTTTGAAGATAGTGAAAAAACTTTAATTTTTTTATCCTACCTCATTATAGAATAAAACGTTATTTTTGCTGTTTAGCTGGTTTTGAGTTATTATTGATGCATGTATCCACTTTAAACACAGTATATGCTAATACTAGTCATAAGACTATAGAAAGACTCGTGGAAAGTGGTTTATTCTCTTGAAATTGTGGAAATCGTGACTGGTGAGAATCCCATACTCACCTGGCGCCTGGGAGGTGTTGGAAGCACCTGGCGCGTTAAGGGTTAAAAATGATTTGAATTGCAGTATCGATAAAGTCTATCTATAGCATATGACATATCAATGCTCAAATATTGATACTGGAAGACATTGCAATCTTATTAGTCTTGATCCTTGCCCCCAAGATGTAGAGCATAGGGTAGAGTCTTTGGCCACTTCATCCCTATCCTCGCCCCCCCCCCCCCCCCCCCCCCCCCCCCGATGACTCTTCTTAACTCTTTGAGGACCATGCACTCAATTGGCATGGTGTAGGTAGTCAGTTATTTTTTTAAATAGCATAGAATATAGGCGCCTAATAATTATATTCGACCCAATATTATTATTCTCGTCACGTTAATGTTCCATTACGCATAAGTTCAACTTCAGATTTAGCGAAAAAACTGGAAAATAACAGCTAATAAAAAAGGAGCGTTGGCATGAGCTGTTCACCCCGTGAGAACTAGAAATGAACTGACATAGCTAGACAAGCAGGTACATAGCTTCCTACCTTCGGTAGTGAGGAAGCAAAAGAACCGGTCCTCATAAAGACTCGTCGTTCTGGGAAACTCCTTTCATAACAGTAGCATTCTCTATCTGAAAATCGTTTCTCGGCCCTGCTATCTTTTCAACATCATGTGACAGTAATGTAATTGTAAATACCAAAGAATTCGATTCTATGGTGGAATGCAGAGATAAATATTTTAATCTTCTAGCATGAAAGGCTGATTTATTTGCAACTTCAGTTCAAACCAATCAGAGATCAGTTGACTGAGGGATCAGAAGCGGCCAAAACTCGTTCTTGAAGTTTTAATGACCAATAACTTCGCTCAGGTTACTTACTTAGCAAATGAAGTCTGTCATTGGCCATGATGAGATTAGTTTTCATTTTTTCTTGAAGGCGTTGTGCCCGATCCCAGACATCTCCCTTGCCATGGCTGCAGTCAATGGCAATGCCTTTCTCCAATTCTTCAATACCTCTTTTATAGAGTTTAATGGCGATTTCCTTGTGACCTGGGATTAAATAATGTATAAGACCTTCTTCCATGGGAGACCCTTGAAAAGTAAGTATCAACTTTGAACCAAAATGGAACTTGTAGCTGGAAATGGCGGGGAGGAGGGGGGGGGGGGGGGGGGGGGGGGGGACTACACTTCAGTTCATGAACTCAGCAAATCATCAGCTCACAAAGTCATTCAATTTCAAATCAACAAATTTTCCATTGTTGAACCTTAAGGGTGCTCCGGCTGGGTAGACGAACTCGGATTTGGAGGGGAAGGTTGTTCAGACAACAGGTGGCCGCAACGGACGGGGTCAACCCCCACCTTGCAGGACCTTTGACTCCTCCCTCCTCGTGTTCAAGCTCAAACGCGCGCACCGGCCTGACAATGCTCCAAAATTCTTTCCACGATTCCTTCCTTTTCAGTCCAGGCATTCTAGACAAAAAGGGGTCTCACTCAGAGGAAAGTTTTGCTATAGTTTTTATTTTTCACCCTTTGTGGTTTTTAGTCGCTGAACACGAATTTGAAGTTTGGGGGCGAAAATTTTGCCCGGAACTTTTTTTTGCATTTTTTTGCTCAAATGTTGTCTATTTTTCAGTTTTCGGCCTATATCTCAGAAAAGGAAAGGTTTTTTTCGACAAGACCACTCTATACAAAATTAAAGTAGACAAAATTTCCCACATTTTCCATATGTAACGTTTTCTTTACACCCAACCATTTTGCCGATAGAGCGCGCCCAATATACGCCAATTTTTCGACTTTGATTATTTCAAAATCTCTTCTTCTAGTTTTATGATTTGGGTCGCTGAACTCGAATCTGAGGGTGTTGGGCCAAAATATTGCCAAAAAGTTGGTTAATTTGGAACTTTTGCTCAAAATGTGGTACATTCAGTTTTTGGCCTATATCTCAGAGAGAAAGCGTTTCTTCGTCAAGATCTCGCTATGCAACAGTAAAGTGGACAAAATTCCCTATATACACCTTTTTTGTGTGCATATAACCGTTTCGACACTCGAGTGCGCCAAAATTGGGCCAATTTTTCGACTTCGGAAATTTCAAAATTTTATCTTCTGCTTGGGTCTATGTTTTTTGGGTCGCTGAACACGAATCTGAGGGTTTTGATCCAAACTTCTGAACAGGCGTTGGTTAATTCGGCACTTTCTGCTCAAATGTTGGCACTTTTTCAGTTTTTACTTAATCCTATTTCAGAAAAGGAAGCGTTTTTTTCCATCCCTCTATACCAAATTAAAGTAAGTACTTGGACAAATTTTCCCGCATTTTCCATGTATAACGTTTTATTGTACAATCAATCATTTTGAGCGCACCAAACACGGGCCAAATTCCCTTGATATGTTACTCTAGAGTTATTCTAGATATAGGTTCTAGGTCTGGGAATATGGCCCATGTTTGACGCATTCTAGCTGCGAAACGATTGGTCTTACAAAAAAACGTATGCCAAGCTGGGTGGGCAGTATAGCTTCCTCCCTTTTGTAACATGGACGTATAGTCGGTTAATGAACATTTCACCGAAATTGACAGAATAGTTTCGGAGTTCACTCTTAATCCAATCACTTACCCAATTGCGGCGAAATTCATGGGTAATTGTCGAGGAGTCAGCCCTCAACGACCCTCCAAAATTGCAAAATCCGTCCAATAGGAACTGAGACATCGGAGTTTCAGGAAATTTACGTTAGCGTATGCGCACACGCTACCAATAGTCCGATGGCTATTGCATTAATAGGGAACTGTCTAGGGGCTACCCCTTACAGTATCTCTGAACATTTCACCGAAATTAGTTGAGTAATTCCAGAGTTATGGCCATGAAACACATTTCAAAATTACGCCTGCGCAGTAGATATTACTGATAGAATCGTTTTGAAATTCGGAGGTAATTATCAACCTCCAAATATCCGCCGAATTTGAGCGAAATCGATCCATTAGGAACAGAGAAATCGTGGTTTCAGGAAATTCACGTTTGCGCATACGTACTCGCTACCAGTAGCCAATGGCGATGAAATTCATAGAGGACTCTTCAGTGTCTAACTCGCATGATCCCTGAAAATTTCACCGAAATCGGTCGAGTACTTCCAGAGATACTATGACAAAAAATTTCAAGTTTGCGCTTGCGCAGTAGCTAATACTGATCCAATCGTGAGGAAATTCTTTTGTGATTGTCTTGGCGTCAGTCCACAACTACCCATCGAATTTGAGCGAAATAGGTCAATTAGGAACTGAGATACAGGGGTTTCAGGAAATTCATTAGCGCATGCGCTCACGCTACCAGTGGTCCGATGGCGATGACATTGATAGGAGACCGTCACGGGTCTAACCCGCACAATCCCTGAAAATGTCATCAAATTCGGACCACATATTCATATAGTTTTGCCTGGGACAAGGAATTGACCACAGACAGACCGACAGACAGACACGTTACCAAAATTGTTCAGAAACTCTCAGAAGCAAGTGGAAATTTTGTTTTTGGAGGACAACATTTTTTTTTTTCTTGCACGAATATAAAGCTTCCTACCGTCGGTAGTGAGGAAGCAAAAACGTAACCATCTACTTGAATTTGGTATGATGATCTTGTCGAAAAAACCATTTTTTCTCTGAAATGTAAGTAAAAAACTGAAAAAAGTGCCAACATTTGGGCAAAAAGTGCCAAATTAACTAACTGTTGCGCGAGATTTTGGCTCAAAATCACAAGAATCGTGTTCAGCGACCCAAAAAACATATAGGTACAAGAAGAAATTTTGAAATTTCTCGAGTAGGAAAATTGGCTCAATTTGTTTGCAATCGAGTGGCAAAACGGTTGGATGTACAAAAAACGTCTGCCAAGTTGGACGGGCAGTATAGCTTAGTTACTCTTATAACATGGACGAATAGAATCAGTTAGTGAACATTTCAGCGAAATTGGTAGAATAGTTCCGGAGTTATCCCTATGACAACGAATTTAAAGATTGCTCTTACGCAGTAGCTATTACTGATCCAACCGTGATGAAATTTATATATCTTGAGTCAGCCCCCAACTACCCTCCGCGTTTGAGCGAAATCGGTAATTTAGGAACTGAGATATCGTAGTTTCAGGAAATTCACGTTTGCGAATGCGCACACACTCCTAGTCGTCTGATGGCTACGAAATTAATTAGGGGACTGTCTAGGAGCTACCCCGTACAGTATCTCTGAACATTTCACCGAAATTAGTTGAGTAATTCCAGAGTTATGGCCATGAAACACATTTCAAAATTGAGCATGCGGAGTACTTTTTACTTACTAATACAAACGCGTCGAAATTAGAAGGTAAGTGTCAGCCCTCAACTAAGCACTGAATTTGAGCGGAATCGGTCCATTAGAAGTAAGAAATCGTAGTTTCAGGAAATTCACGTTAGCGCATGCGCTTACGTTACTAATAGTCCGATGGCAATGTAATTCATATGAGACCGTCACAGGGATAACCCACACAATCCCTGAACATGCCATCAAATTCGGACCATAACTTCATATAGTTTTGCCTGGGACAAGGAATTGACCACAGACCGACTGACAGACACAGAACCAAAATTGTTCAGAAAGCTCTGAATTTTTGAAGGACAAAACTTTTTATTTATTTCTTGCACAAATACATAGCTTGCTACCTTCGGTAGTGAGGAAGCAAAAAGTTGTCTTTAGGGAATTTGGTCTACTTTTGTTGCTTAGAGAGATCTTGACGTATATAAACGCTTTCTTTCTGAATATAGGCCAAAACTAATGTGCCACTTTTCAGCAAAAGAGCCAAATTAACCATCTTCTGGGTAGGATGCCAGCACAACACCCTCAGATTCATGTTCAGCGACTCCAAAAACATAAAAATAGAAAGAGGAAGAAAATGTAAGACATTCGGTCCACTTCAATTTTGTATAGATTGGTCTTGTCGGAAAAACGCTTCCTTTTCTGAGATATATGCCAATAACCGGGATAAGTGCCAAAATTCGAGCAACAAATGCAAGAAAAATAAAGTTCCGGGCAAAAGTTTTGCCTGCAAACTTCAAATTCGTGTCCAGCGACCAAAAAAAATAATTGTTGAAAATTGAAACTAAAGCAAACTTTTCCTCTGAGAATCCTAGAATGCCTGGCATATTTGTTGTTATTGACATTTTAAAAATTTTTTGTATTCTTTAGGTCGATCCTAGGTTGAGATATCGTCTAGAATGACACACACACAAACACTTATTATTCAAAATCATCACATCAAATTTTTGTTAACTTAGAGTAAAAAATTTCTTTACAAAACGTGTTCTTTGAGGTTTTTGGTGTAAAATTACCATCTTAAACATAGGAACATACATGGTATATTCGGAATCAGCGTGAAATTTCCTATGAGAATCACCCACTAAATTGGTTTAAAAAGTTCCATTCATGCAGCATGGGTTGATGAGCGTATTTTCAAAGAATAATTTTAACCGATTTGGTGGGTTACTCTTATAGGCAATTTGACGCTGATTCCGAATACACCATATACATGTTCCTATGTTTAAAATGGTAATTTACACCAAAAACCTCGAGAAAACACGTTTTTTTTAAAGCAATTTTTGACTCTAAATTTTCAAAATTTGACCCCTTGGAGTACTCCAAAAATTCTGGCCAACAAACTCATCCTTTCAATATTATTTATATTTCAATTTTTTGGGGTTTTTATATTATATTTCTATATGTATATATACAATATAACTTTGTATGTACAACAATATAATATACTATACATATACATATGAAAATGTCAGTTACATTTTAAAAACCTTTCCCTTAAACAAACGTTTAAGTTTGTTTAATTTCAGGAATCGTTTTAGAATGATCTGAAAAGGATTCCCATGAAGACATATTCAAAACCATTGTAATTTTTTTCCGAAAATTCGTTAAAATGCAGAAATATATGGAAAAGGACTGGGGGTGGACGTATGGACTTTGTGACGTATATGCCACACCCTTTTCTGGCGAACCCTAGTGGTGGATATTTTTTTTTTGAATATTTTTTTTGCACAGTTGAGTCTAATTGAGTGTAAACAACTCAAAAATAAACATGATTTCAACGAAAAAATTTCCCAGCGCTGGAGGGTTAAGGGTCGATACATTATAATTAGAGATCAATAATAAGAGGTCTTATTATTTCAATATCATTTTTAACGACTTGTTCATTAATTCATGGAAATGGCAACGATACAGGACGTAAAATGGAACTTCCACTCATGTAGGTAGGTAGCGGGATTTAATGAGCGAATTTTCAGAGAACTAAACGCCTCCGACATTCTTGCAAATTTGAATCAATTTCAACTGATTGAAAACTAGAAAACCTGATGAGAGTTACTTGCTGGGCTGAATTTTGAGCTGATCCCAAGCACTCCACACGTTACTAAATCTAATATAGCAGAAATGAGCGATTTTTTTCTCCCCCTAATAATTGACCTGGAGGGCTTAAATTAGTAGGGTCTCATCCTAAGACATGTAGAAACCAATCCTCGGAATCGGAAATTTTTTCATCATTTTTGTAAGGGCCGACATCGTGATCATACACATATATATTTTTTTTTTATAAAACTCCCCTCGAAGGCGGAGGGGGCATGCCATTAAATAAAATAAAAATAAAATAAATTAACGGATTATGGGGAGGACGCCCAGGATTATCCGACGCCGGCACAAAGGGGAAGGGATGCTGAAGAGGGTGGGAGAGGGAGAGAGGGATGAAAGGAAGTGCCCCTATAGCATGACCACCAGTTCAAATATGAGCCGAGCAAGACGTGGGTGGTAATACCACGGAGCGCACCAGCTAAGATGCCCAACTCGAGCAACTCCCACACCATACCCCGCGCCATGACAAGGTCGCGGCCATGACCCTGGTGTTGCTTGCCGCCACTCCTTTTAGCTCAGATATTGCTTGCCTCAGATCTTGTCTATCATATTTTCTTTTCTTAGCCCGCCAGGTCTGCTCCATGTCCATGCTGCCATTGACAACCTGAACATCCAGGATAATGGCAGACCCGTCGGGCATAATGGCAACAATATCTGGCTTCTTGCCCTGGTCACTCGGCATATGGTAGAGTCTCTCCCTCTCCACATCCCAGCCGCTAGATGTTAATGCACCTGCTACCTGCTTGGCAACCGCATCGTGTCGTAAAATGCGGCCACCATGAGTTCGCGGACACTGCTGCACCACATGGTAGAGATTTTCATTGCCACCCCGACAGGCACGGCATTGGGTATTTGTTATCCCGCGACTACATACATACATAAGGACTTACATACACTTTTCCAAAACGTGGAGAAAATTGATCAGATGTCGATTTGGACCAGTAGAAGGTGGTGGTTTCAGAAATTGGGTTTTCTGCTGATCGCAATACTTTCCATTCACCTTCAGGAGGGCTGAGGAAAGTAAAAATGACCATCGAAAAAAGGAAACCCTAACGAATCGATTGAGCTAGTATATTATTTCAAGAAATGTGTGAACTGGTAACTTGAGTAGACCCAGACTAATAATAAAGAGGCGATTCTCAGGGTTTTTTGTTGGATGATGAGTGTTGAATTAGATTGGGAAAATGTTGAATTCGAATGGTAAAATGTTGAATTTGATAAGAAAACGTTGAATTTGATTGGTAAAAGCTGTTACCTACCTACTGATAGGGTATACTTTTTATGAAACTGAATTGTTTGATACATTGGGTATGATTTGTCAGACTGAGCTTCCTTCAAAAGAAATAAAAATATTGCATACCTATTCTCAATTTTTTTTTTTTTCTATTTTTCTTCCTCACCTGGTGAGTATCTGAAGGTAGGACGCTCTAGCAAAGTGTACCTTGTATATATCGCACCGGTCGTGGAATAAGGGAACAACTCCAAAGTGTTCGCACAGGAGTTGTGCCTTTATTCCACGACGGGTGCGATATGTTTGAACCTTGTAGTAGATTGAATAGTCCTAAGTAACTGAAAAGAAGGGTGTTTGGACCTTCTGGCATACCTAGCGTCCAACAACTAGGAACGTGACATTGTCCTTCTTCTAAATAATTTTTTCGTCTCCCTTGCTGCCACATGGGAGACACAATCGTTGATGAAGAAGCATTATGTAAGCATCTAGCACCACGTAGGTAGGTACCTAGCATCATGTAGGTACCTAGCATCATGTAGGTACCTACCATCATGTAGGTACCTAGCATCACGTAGGTACCTACTGTACCTACATGCGTATTTTCAAGGTATCAATGATGGTAGTAATGAGTTTTTAGGTAGGTACTACCAGTGATGAAATAAGACTGTGCACTTTTATGGTGGTACTACGGTAGATCATCCTGTGCTGCGAAATACTCGTACGAAGGGTTACTAAGTTAAAGTATCCTATGTGCAACCCTCTTTCGTTTTCATGCTCATTACCTACTCCCTGCAGTTAAAATATTTCAGTTTGGTATCATTTCAGACCTCTAGCCATGAAATAAGAGGACGGCATGAAGAACCTCACCTAAACGCGTTTTTCTCAAAACGAAAAATTTGGAGATGAGATCTTTTAGCTTATGTAAGGCGGCAGAATAGTATACTTATCATAATCTTCAGAAAAATAGAACAAATTCGAGCCAGAAAGAGAGATTTCGTAATGTTAGTTCAGTTCTATGAATAAAAACAAAAAATACCTGCCTTCGTTTTCTTCATCAATTTTAAGAGCTTTTGATATGAATTCAAAAGCTCTTCGATGGTGTTCTTTCTGTTTGGCCAGAAGAGGGTCGCCAGACTGATTTTCCTTGTTCTTGTGGGACGACATCCTGCATACTAGTTCTTGGTAGAGTAACTCACTTCGATTCAGTTCTTCGATCACAACAGGCTGCTGAGAGGAAGGTTTGAGAACCATCACCTTGGAACTGGACTTCCATAAATACCTTACTATAACGAAAATCAAGTAAATAATGGATCTGAGAATGTTGAATACGAAAACAAGCGGGAGAGAGGCGAGGTGTAGGTTTTTTTCATGCACGGACTCTTTGTCAGAGCTGCTGTTAGACTTCTCATCCGATTTACGACTTTTTTTGAAGCATTTCGGGCTGTCTTTATGGAACATGAGTTAGTAAACCAATGAAACAGGGTTAGTAAGGCCCAAGCGTGATCACAGTTAACTTGTCAATACGGTAATAATTAAAAACCCAACCAGAACGAAAAATAACGTAGGAAACTTGTTTTCTTGTTTACCGAATAAGGGTTCAGCACGAAATCAACATTTCAAGAGTGTACAGCTAAACTACTTTAGAAAAAATTACAAAACAAACAAAGTACAACACTAACGACAACTACTTCTAGTGATAATGGTATCTTATCACTAGATACAGGGTATTTTGCCACTGATCAAGATAGTATGATAAACACATCCATAGACCTAACACATTAAAACAATACATCCATACATGAATCCATGTATGGATGTAGGAATTAATTTACAGGTAGGCGCCCATACCCCAGCGGTTTTGTCTTTGAGTATAGATAGATCTATCTTGAGTATAGATAGAGTTGGGTACAGATATACTTGAGTATAGATAGATCTATCTTGAGTATAGATAGAGATGAGTACAGATATACTTGAGAATAGATAGATCTATCTATACTCAAAGGGTTTCGTGTCCAAAAGCCTCTCGCTCCTTTGGTTTAGCCTACGGTCCCGTTGCTGGCGCAGCGACTCTTTCTGTCCATGGGGGCACTTCCTTTCATCCCTCTCTCCCTCTCCCACCCTCTTCAGCATCCCTTCCCCCTCGTGCCGGCGTAGGGTAATCCTGGGCGTCCTCCCCATAATCCGTTAATTTATTTAGTTTTTCTTTTAATGGCTTCGGCCTTCGAGGGGAGTTTTATAAAAATATATGTATATATATGTGTATGATCACGATAAAGAGTAATCTCAGCTCAAAGATCAACAGACGTCCCGAAGAAAATAATAAATAATACATACCGTAACCGTAATCAAGGAAGTAGGAATTCCAGCTTCCTTAACTGTAATAAACATACTATACCGTGGGCTGACTCGGAGAAATGGAGACAACCTGGCTGAACAGAAAGAGTCGCTGCCCCTGCAATGGAACGGTAAACTAAACGGGCCGTGCGAGGGGCTCTCATACGCAGAATTAGCGTTCTGCGCAGGTTGTCCACAAAACCGCTGTGGTGAGGGCACTTCCATTTCATTCAAACTTCCACGATATTCATGTATTCTCATTGGCCCTTGTTCTAACACCCCAACGGTTGGCAAACCCGATTGGCTGTTTTTGACGTGCGACGCAACAGGTGTCATTCTGTGTTTACTGCCCGTGCTGTAGTTGTAGTGGATAGCATCATAGCATTGGATAGTGTAGGTCCATTCGAAGTTACCTCAAACTCCTGTTGATCATGTCGACGACATCCGAAACGTTGAGTACGGACGCACTTCGCCTCTGTCACATCCTCAAATGGGAGTCGTTCGACGGCTACGGCTTCAACCTTCGTGCTGAGAAAGGCAAACCCGGTCAGTTTATCGGAAAAGTGGACGAGGGATCGCCGGCAGAGGCTGCTGGACTCCGAGAGGGCGACAGAATTGTGGAAGTCAACGACGTCAACATCGCCAATGAAAACCACAAGCAAGTTGTCCAAAGGATCAAGGCGCTGCCCAACGAAACCAAACTCTTGGTTGTAGACGCAGACGGAGAGTCATATTTTAAAGCACAGAACATCGTTATCAAAGGATCTCTCCCCTGTGTCAAAACATGCAAAACGCCTCCAGAGTCCGAAAAGCCTATAAGCGATGCCCCCAAAACCCCATCCGAAGACAACGTCTCCCAGAAATCTGTTAAAAGTTCAGAATCTGCTGATTACGAAGTAAGTCTTACTTGTATATGTACCCTTGAAACATCGAGGGGCGTGGTCCCCAGAGTCGACTGGCTCTATGCCCATGCACCTATGCTACATCTGTTTATGTATCATGTTTCTGTTAATATCCATTTTTTGCATTAAAATTTAGCTTTGTTTGCAATTATCACTGGTTTGATGGTACACATAGATTGATATGGGAGAAACAGTAGAGATAGGTATGTTACACTATCGTTCTCTGGCCGAGCTCGTAATGACAGTTATACTCGACTGAACAGTCCTAATTAGACGATTAGACGTGTACTCTTACTTCAAATACCCATATATAATCGTTAAAATGATACCCTTGAAACATTTCAAAAAGTTAAGCCTTCAATGTGTACGTAAGAGGATATTATTTTCGAGAACGTTATTAGAATTGTTACTCGTGATCTTTTGATCCTCTAATTATTATTGATAACATTATCAAATGGCATCGAGAGGTACCTATTAAGATATTTAGAGGTGTTAGAGCCTGAAGGTCGGCTGACGTTATAGAAAACCTTCGTTCCGGGTTGTCATTATGTTGAACCACTCTTGACTCACCTTATGACTCACCTGTAGAAATAGGGTAATTTAGGTGAGAACTGACAGTGCTAGAAGATTTCTATAATTTCACGTGCACTCGGGTTTCCCCAAGCACCTGTTGCTTCACTAAACGCGATAAGGTTGCGTTTATGGGCGTGGCTTATCAGATACCACTCTGAGATAGCTCAGTGGCTTCATGATTTATGGCACCTTCGTAACTGATTTTTAAACCGCATTTCAAAAGAATATCTTTCGACAAGGCGGGTCACCTCTGGGAGCATTCCCCACCCACGTATACCATACAGCGCAATCAGCATACCACCTGTTTCCAAGACACTCATATTTTCCATCTCCCCTCCTCCATTTTTCTGTCACACCAGTTTGGTGGTACCTTGGAACATGTGAGCCAGGCGCAATGGACACGCAGTTGACTTGGGAAAAGCAGCTCTTTTCCAGTTGAGGGAAATGTAAGGATTATGGATGCAATTTTTTTACATCAAGGGTGCGCGGGACGATGGGCTCGGGAAGCACCTCAACCATGCCCCAAAGCAACTCAAAATCCTATTTATTATTTTTCACGTTTCCGATTTCGAAAATTAATCGATTTAAGTATGTTACACAATCATAATTACATACTTTACGATGTGTATCATAATTTTAAGTTTATTCCATCCAGGAAAAACTGGAAGAAACTGATGAAAACCGGGTTTTCCCATTGGTTTCTTCCAGTTTTATCTGGATGGAATTACTCAAAATTATGATTCACATCATATAGTATGTTATTATTATTGTGTAACATACGTAAATCGGTGAATTTTCAAGATCACAAACGTGAAAAATAAGAAATAGGATTTCGAGCTGCGTTGGGGCATGGTTGAGGTGCTTCCCGAGCCCATCGTCCCGGGCACCCTTAATGAGGAATACCTACCTATGGTTTAGAAAAACGTACTTTTTTTAGGCCGCCCACACTAGTGAGTGGAGTCCTCATGTTTTCGATCTGGATTGGAGGAGGAAAACACTCGACTGAGAAAAAAAGCAACCGCATACAAATCCGTTTCAGACCACCCTGAATAAAAATCCGTGAAAAAACCATAGGTGAATGTTTGTGTGTGTGTGTGTGTGTGTGTGTGTTTATGTGACGGGGTGAGGATAGATGTGTGTGTATGTGACAAAATCTTGTGTGCGCTCCCCAGGGCTTAGTTCTTGATCGATTTTAGGGTTTGTTTTTTTGTTTAACTCGGAAAACTGTCTAATTGTGCAATACGTCGCCGGATTGTCGAAATTTGCATTTGGAGGGGGGAAAGGGGGAGTTTGATGCCGAAAAAACATTTAAAAAAAAAATTAAATCCTGTGTGCGCTCCCCAGCGCCTTTAGTGAGAAATGTTTCCGACAGATGGCACCACTTATGGTTAGGACCAACCGATTTTTGATCTGATTTTTGCAACGTACTCAGTACAAACGTAGACTTCACGTGACACTCAAAATTTTCATAAAAATTGGAAATTTCATTACACTTTATGAAGTTTTAAATTTAAAAATTCTGACATAATATGAAAATCCCAGCTGGTCATATTTTAGAAATATATTCTCGATAGTGTGGGTTAGCCCCTACACAGTCCCCAATGAATTTCAATGCGGTCAGATCAATTATTGCTGTGTGTGCGCATGAACAAACATGAATGCTATTTAAAGAAGCTATTCTGCCCTTCCAACTTGGCAGAAGTTTTTTCTTACTTCAACAATACTAGTGTTGTGAATGAAAGCTCGACCCCTCAATAGAAAGGAGAGATAAATAATCTTCCATGGCCGAGGTGGTTTAGCGTTGAGACACAACGGAATCCTTCAGATTCTGCTGTGTCAAAAAGGTTTGAACCTCCTCGAAGTACCATAATATTTAACAATTTCCCTTCCACAACAAGTGGCACAGTTGGGCTGAACACGGTAATCGAAACATTCCTCCGTCCCTCATTCAAAAGGCGCACACAGCTGTAATTCATTTCTCTCAATTCACTTCTCTCTACTTTCTGCTTACGGAAAAATATTCAACAAGAGCTTCTCAGGATCAAATATCCTAGAATCGCTGTGTCTTGGGCTGATTATTACCACTAATAGTGGGTTGCCATGCCCTCCCAACTATCTAGCTCTCTCTCCTCAAAGCAAAAAACAACTGCCTACTGAACTGGCATGAGCCACTGCATCAGCACTCACACTTCCTAGTAAGGTCAGGATGTTTTCGATTTGTTCATCCTATATGGTAGGTAATACATACTACTTGCCAAGGTAAGGCTGGGGCTCAGGGGCCACTCCAGGAAACCAACCTCTAGCCGCGTATGTACCTATATTGAAAAAAATTCTTTACGTACCGTACTGTATATTGAAAATGTTGAAATGAGAGGCGCCGTGTTTAGTTACTATAGCTCGGCAGCTTTGACGATGCCAGAGCGAAGCGCATTTTTCTGGAGGGGTTAGAACTAGTTATCTGTTGTTATCAGCTTAAAATTTCCCTCTTGTATGAAGTTTCCCTTTTTCCAATTTTATTGGCGGCACACTGGGGGAGAGTTTTCCCTCGTCCGATTCTGCTCATTTCAGTAAGTGTAAACAAGTTATTTACAAACATTCTAACTTCTCTTTTCCTTGAATAATTCTTACCATCCACCACAAGAATCTATACTAGAAAATGTTGCCTAGGAATGAAGAAAATGAGATGGTTGCGTATTTTAATTGGGAAGGTAAGTTCAGAGATTTTGTAAATAATACTAGGATATTTTATTCATCACTTTAATGAATTTCCCTGTATTTACAAAAAAGTAACCAGTTTGGTTAAATTATATGAATGAAAAAATATTCATGTTATAAGAATCATCAGGCTTTATTTTCGTAAAAATCTACTTGATATTGTTACCAAACAATATCGAGACAATGAAACAATTATAAGACAACAAAACAATAACAATACAAGGAAACAGTAACAACACAGAGTTGGAATCATTCCAATTAGGCCAGGGAATTTGAACATCGAGGGTTGCAATGATTCCCACTTTGTTTTTGACTTTTGCATATTGTTAGGACCTATTTGAATAGTATAAAACCAAGTTTGCAGCTTCGAAAAGTGTGAGCTAACTTTTTGGTGCTCGGAAAACCTCGAAATTTTATGACTAATTTCAGTTATTGGCCCAGAACCCCCAGAAGGGAGCTTCCTACGAAGAAAGTTACACTACCTTTTTTAAAGTAGATAAAATTTACTACA
>JAEMON010000001.1:55485309-55503105 GCA_030264115.1 Lygus lineolaris
ATTGCAATAGTTTCATTTTCTTCGAAAATTCGCTAAAAAGAACCGCATTACAAATCCGCTTCAGACCACCCTACTGAATCCAAATCCGTGGTTAACCCGTAGGTGAATATCTGGGCGTGTGAGGGAGAGACAGACGACGGCAACGGAAGCTCACAATGGGGACACTGTGGTCTCTCTCACATGAACTGGGATCCTAATTTCTAATAGGGGGTGACTTCAACTCCAAACACTCATCATGGAATGACCGCAGGGCACTATGGCACACTGATTGACGCTTGGAGACATACCTTCAACCTTCAAATCATCACACCTGGAGTACCCACTCGCTATGATACTAGGCCAGGGATTGCTCCGAGCCACATCGACTTTTTCGTTGCAAAAGGCCTTCCCTCAAGACTGAATAATTGCAGGGTAGAGTACGACCTAAACTCTGATCACCTTCCAGTGCATCTCGATCTACATGGGAAACATTCATAAACAGGCCAACTCTTCTTAAACATCCAATGAATTGGGACACCTACAAACAATACATTGCAAACAAGCTAGAGAGGTTACCAAATATTACAAATGAAGGAGACATAGATATGGCAGTCTCCAACATAACTACCGCCGCTATAATATCAGCACCAAGGACTCTCCCAAGACCAATACCGAATATTGATTTTCCCCCATTCGTGCAAGATCTGTGGCTTGCAAGAAAGAGATCGAAGCGAAGATGGATGAGAACTGGCAACACGATTGAAAAACGTTCTTTCAATATACTGAACAACGCGCTTAAGATAGAGGTCGAAAACATACGACAAGATCAACTGAGAGAAAAACTGCTCTCACTACGAGTGAAAGATTGTTCCTTATTCCGAGCCACAAAGGTATTAACGAAAAACACTCAAGGCATCCCACCATTGCAGGACGGTTCCCGATGGGTAACGACACCTACAGAAAAGGCAAATCTCTTTGCGAACATGATCGAAGAGCGTTTTCGTCCTCATGACATTCAGACCCCCCTGCAAATTGATTCGGAAGACTTGGAACACCACTGTTTCCCCTCTCCACCTATCTTCTTTTCACCAAAAGATGTTAGAAAAGTAGCAAGATCATCTCCGACCCGAAAAGCACCAGGGCTAGACCTTATCGTCCAACCTCTAATCCTCAAAGGACCACGCAAGTTATTTGCTCACTTAGCGCATATCTTCACATGGTGTGCAAGACTTGGTTACTTTCCTAAGCAGTGGAAACATACTTCCATATGTATGATCCCAAAAGCTGACAAACCTTCACACCTACCTACCTCGTACCGACCAATCAGTCTGTTGTCGCTGCTGTCCAAGATTTTTGAGCGTCTTGTCCTCCCATATTTACAATTAAACACGAGCCACCTAATACCAAACCAACAATTTGGTTTCCGACAGTTTCATTCATGCCTACTGCAGCTACAGAGATACACGAATTACATTAAAAATGCATTCCATAAGCGCCAGTTCTGCATGTCAGCTTATTTTGATGTAGAGCAAGCTTTTGACCGAACCTGGCATCAAGGCTTGCTCTTAAAACTGCTCCCATACCTCCCCAATAACCTATACACCATGCTTCATCACTACTTGACAGATTGTTCCTTCGTGGTCACAATACAAAATGAACAATCTTCGATGAGAAAGCTGAAAGCATCAGTACCGCAAGGAAGTGTCTGGGCGCCATACCTTTACTCCTTATACTGCCACGACATGCCACTTCCATCAGACCAAGAAATCTCAGGACTATATGCTGATGAACTTGTTTATGCTGTAAGTCACGAGGACTCACAGGAAGCAGCAACCCGACTACAAGAGCTCCTTGAAGTTCTTGGCCAATGGTGTACAAAGTGGAAGATTAAAGTGAATTCGCTCAAGTCGTGTGTTGTGACATACACTTACAAATTAAAATATAACGAACCAACTTTATACTACCATGGTCAACCAATCCCAAAAGCCGCTGGACATAAGTATCTAGGAGTATTCTTAGATAGGCGGCTCACATATAACGAGCATGTATCCGAGCTCATAGGAAGAATCCGCAGCCGGGTCACTTGTTTAAGGTCCCTACTTAATAGCCGTCATGTCTCACTGCACAATAAAATCATGATTTATAAAACCTTAATAAGACCCCTATGGACATACGCCATAAATATATAGGGCACCTGCTCACGCTCAACGTTCAGGAGGCTGGAGCAGCAACAACATTCCATTCTCCAACGTCGAATCGTACAAACGCCACCATTCGTCAGGAACGAGACCCTATATACCGATTTCGAGCTGGATACCCCCTCCCAAATTTTAACTACGTATCTAAACGAGTTCGTTCATAGAAATCAAGATCATCCCAACCCTCTCGTCGAAGACGGCTTCAGAAGACCGGAAGTACAGAGACTGGTATGACCCCGACACATCATGGACATGATTATAGAGTGACAAATGTGCATATTAATTTTTGTTCCAATTTATAAGAAACAGTTGTTTTTCAACCATAATGAGACTCTCTAGTACTTCTCCATGTAAGTAGCACTAGTTAAACGTTAAATAATGAAAGTGTTTAATTTTAGCAATTGAGGTCTGTTTATATAACGGTCTCACAGCACAAAAAAAGTACTCTGGACGGTTACACTCTGTAAGTACCCTGGAGGGTTACAATCTGTAAGTACCCTGGAGGGTTACACTCTGTAAGTACCCTGAAGGGTTACACTCTGTAAGTACCCTGAAGGGTTACACACTGTAGGTACCCTTAAGGGTTACACTCTGTAAGTACCCTGAACGGTTACACTCTGTAAGTACCCTGGATGGTTACACTCTGTAAGTACCCTGGAGGGGGGTACACTCTGTAAGTACCCAGGAGGATTACACTCTGCAATTACCCTGAAGGGTTACACTCTGTAAGTACCCTGGAGGGTTACACTCTGTAAGTACCCTGAAGGGTTACACTCTGTAAGTACCCTGAAGGGTTACACACTGTAGGTACCCTTAAGGGTTACACACTGTAGGTACCCTTAAGGGTTACACTCTGTAAGTACCCTGAACGGTTACAATCTGTAAGTACCCTGGATGGTTACACTCTGTAAGTACCCTGGAGGGGTACACTCTGTAAGTACCCTGGAGGGGTACACTCTGTAAGTACCCTGAAGGCTTACACTCTGTAAGTACCCTGAAGGCTTACACTCTGTAAGTACCCTGAAGGGTTACACTCTGTAGGTACCCTGAATGGTTACACTCTGTAAGTACCCTGAAGGGTTACACTCTGTTAGTACCCTGGAGGATTACACGGTGAAGCGCAAACCGTTGTAATTCTATAGGTAGTGTAAAGTATTACCTAGAAGACAAATCTAGTGTCCTTAAAACCTCCTCCTCCATCGTGAATCCTGCCTACCTTAGTTGCCTCGTCCTATCATTATATAATCGTAGTTCTCTTAAAAGTGATGCTCCATATTTCATACCTCTGTTGATATATTGACTGACGGGAAGAGAGCTGTTTAAAGATCGGCTTACAAACGTGCCCCAATCTTTCAATAGTAATTTCTTGAGATGGTTTTGCCATTTCTCACTTCCTTCCTTCTTGGTGTCCGATAACCATATGTTGAGCTTGTCTTGCAATTCTCCGCTTATAGATCTGAAAGGGTAATATATTGTTATGAAGAATTCACCTGAAAATTTTCTTAAAGTATCTCTTTATGGTGGCCCATTACTCTACTTTGGTTTCCTATCGGTACAATATGAATCTCTCTGTATGGATCCAGATGCCAGTGCGCATGTGCAAAAGAAAAATCCTCCGAACATAAATGTTTAACTGCCTATCGAACCGATTTCGCTCAAAATTAGTTGATAGTTGGGGACTGACTCCTAAGATGATTTTTTATTATTTTATCCTTTCATCACTGCGCATGCGCAAACGTAAAGTCCTTGCAATATGCATTAACTTCCACAATGTTCATCTGATTTTGATGAAATTTGAAGTGATATTTATTAACCCATTTATGAATGGTATAACTTATTGTACAATAATTGTATGGATACGAGGAAGCTATGTGCAACACCAACTTGGCTGACGTTTTCGAAACGTAGTTTTTTTCCTGAACCTGTGTTGAACTCATCATTATATGAACGAATCCACCTTCCTACCACCACCCTCACCAACCATCTATATAGAACTACTATAACGATAGTAGTTGCCCACTAAAATCATTTAGCAGAATTGGTGTAAATTCTATCGGTTCACAAACTTGCTTTCTCGTAACTCCACTATAGGTGCATACATTCTAACACTTTTAATAACGATGCTTACTTCCTTGATACCAAAACATTCCACGGCTGGCTTGCCCAAATGCACGGCCGCCTATTGCTGTTGAGAGGCATCACCGTTTGATTAGGACACAAAAATGAGTAATCTGCTGGAGATGCTGTGGCAGCTCCTTTCGTCAGCTGTGATAAAAAAAAAAAGTTCATGCACCGAAGTAATAAATTGTTGTTTGTCATGTCCGATATATATTAGTTAATCGTTAATATGTAATGTATTCATATATCACCTATAGTTCTTTAATTAGTAGTTAAACAATAATCTTGAACTAATTCTAAACATTTGAATTACACATTTCATGAAAATATCCTAACGTAAATCACGTCACATCAATGTTGTATTCTACAGCTCATTTGTATACTACCTACCTATCTTTGGTTAGGATAATTCGACATGGAATAAGTTTCAACTGTTGACGAATATTTATTTGGATCAGATTCCCACCAAATTCCCGGAAGACGGTAAAAACAAAATTTACTCCGAAACCAACATTTCTTCGTGCCACGAACTAAATCACTCGCGAAGAAGTTGTGGAAACCCATTTCAATAAAAAGAAAACGGAGGTAAATAGAAAAACGTCTATTTCCACGAAAATAATGAGTTACAAAATTCAATCGATTTCGACGGTTAGGCCATCATCAGTAACAAACCAACATAACCCACCATCATCAGTAACAACAGGCCAACATATCTGGCCATATTTCTTGTTTGTTACTGATGATGGCCTAACTGTCGGAATCGATTTAACTTTGTAACTCATTATTTTCGTGGAAATAGACAACGTTTTTCTATTTAACTCCGTTTTCTTGTAGCGAATTTTCGAAGAAAATTAAGCTATTGCAATGGCTTCAAAATTTTTGTAATAAATTGTATGTTTGTGTGTGTGTGTGTGTGTGTGAGAGATTCATTCCAGACGATATCTGCCCGAGGGGTCGAGATAAAAAATCCCCCCCAAAAAAATTGACAAGTCAATAATATCAAAAGAAAGGATGAGTTCGTTGGCCAGAATTTTTGGAGTACTCCAAGGGGTCAAATTTTGAAAATTTAGAGTCAAAAATTGCCAAAAAAAATGTGTTTTTTGAGGTTTTTGGTGTGAATTCCCTTCTTAAACATAGGAACATATAAGGTATATTCGGAATCAAATTTCCTATAAGAATCACCTACCAAATCGGTTAAAATTATTCTTTGAAAGTTCGCTCACCAACTCATGCTGCATGAATGGAACTTTTATTATTTTCTTCGTGCCTTTAGCGTTACCGAGAGTTCTTAACAAATTTGGTTTCGTGTTTGTCTGTCTAACGGTCTGAGTGTTGTCAGTCTGACAGCGGTCAATTCCTAGTAAGTACCGGGTAAAACTATATACAAAATACTGATGCAATAATTCTTAGGGATCGTGTGGGTTGGTTCTGGGACGGCCCCCCACGAATATAATAACCGTGCGACCAATGGTAGCGTGTGCACATGATGGGCTAACGTGAATTTCCCAAAATACCGATTTCTCTCGACCTATTGGCCCTATATCGCTCGGAATACGGTAATTTCGTGTCACATGGGGACAAGCTATACTCCCCAATCTACTTGGGAGAGATAATTCTTGGGGGTTGAAAACTGTTCGATCGCAAATACGAAATTCGAACGAGCAAATTGAATTTTGGTCTAGTCTGTCCTTAATCCTCACGACCATATACCTACGAGGATCTCGTACATTGTTAACCACCATATTTTTCATTTGATTTCAATGCATTTTTATGCTGCTTTGATTGTGCGGCTCAGGCCATTCTCCTGCATAAAAAGCTTCCCAGTGTTTGGTATTTATTCATACTCCAAAATTCAATTCATCGTCTCACTTACCCCAAAGTAAGAATTCACAGCTTCTAGAGATACGAAAGCCACATCACCACCACTTATGGTAAGGCAATCGAGTGCTCCCTTCGCCAAACCATTGTTCAGCACGCCATTTGAACACTGCGATGGAGAGTCGCAAAGGCGGCACATATTGCGATACCTTCTCTCTGAAATTAAGAACCGTTACACTATTTTGATACCTACATTATTAGTACCTACCTACTACTTGGCAGCGATGTGAATTATTCGTAGTGTGAATAAAAATACGGATTTTTTCGCATGGTGATTTTCTGGGAATACGAATAAATTAGTAATAGCAGAATATTCACATCTTGTTCTGCGAATAAAAATAAATTAGTAGTCACAAAATATTCACATCTTGTTCTGCAAATAAGAATGTTCAAACCTTGTTCGTATACGAATACCTAATGCATATTCACTGATTTTGCGTAAGAATACGGAAAATTCAGAGACGAATTTGCGAAATACCCTTATTCCTGGCTAAATTTGAGATAAAAAGCACCTCAGAAAATCCTGCAAATAAAATCGTGATCAGATTATATTTTCTGAATACCTAGGTATTTGAACTTTTCCAATTCCTCCTCATACAAATTCTACTCAAATACACTCTCTACAGCTCCTCACTCATGGTCATACCTCCCAAAGTCAGAAAATTCCGAATTGCCCTGTTTCTCCATACTACACGATCGTAGTGGTGGGTGTGAGGTGTGTTAGGAAGTTTGAGATTCGGGGAAGTGTGACCCTGAGTAGAGCCGCAGGGATATTTGAATGGAATTCATTTGGGGAGGATAGAAAAGTTCAGATATTCACAAAATATTTGTATTCGAAGGATTGTCCCAGAAAACCTTTTTATTTTTAAGCATTTTGGGTACGATTAAGACCACGATTTCAGTGAATATTCGCAAATTATTCTAGAAATTTCAGTATTCGTAAGTAAAATGTGTGAATATTCATTATTCGCATGATTCAGCAAAACCATCCGAAAAATCACCATGCGAAAATTTTTTTTGGTCATATTCACGATGCGAATAATGCTTCCTCCGCTATTGGGCACAGGTGTCTGAAAGACAATTAAGGTATTCATACGATGACACACAAAGTAACTGATGTAAATATGTTGGCTACACTGTATCAAACTGGAGTCTATTAATAAATCATTCCTACAGCGACCACCTTTTGCGTGATCATTCATTCTCTCCCCGTTTATATTATCAAGTACCTAAGTTACTTCAGAAATTCAGTAGAATCATCAATCAAGTTGCAAAATAACAGAAAATGCTTACCTTCAAATCCTATTGGTTCATGTGGCCATTTATGGCAAGTTTTTGGTGTGGAACTTGATTATTTCGTGGTGGTCCAAACGTAACAGACTTAACTTATAACCGACGTAAAGTACTTTGAGATGTTACAGGAAATTTCACACTGTTCACGAATATACCATCCCCATGATCGGCATATTCGTATAATTGTCCATCTATAGACTTCAACCGTTTTCCCGGAAAAACGTATTTTTCGACGTTTTTGAGTGTTTTGGGGCACAAAACACCATAAACCACACCCCTACAAAAAACACCGAAATAAATGTTGTAGAAAATCGAATTATGCGTCTTAGTTGCAGACGCAACTGCAGCTCTCCCTGTGTGTCCTTCGGATATTTAAATTAATTTCAAAGTTTATTGAATATCACTACCCATTATTTACATTGGCAAATAAAATCACCGTACTACGTCCAACCATTTGATTGTGATTTGGCCTCTTCACCTTCTATCTTTTTGTAGAAGAACGTTTTGCGTGGAATGGGCCACCACCATCTAATGATTTTTTCACGTTGGGAAATAATATACAGTGAGATTACTAATTCCAATAAACTTCAAAATTCATTTAAAAATCGGAAGAACATGAATTGTAAGCTGCGGATGGTCTCATTCGAAGCAAAATTTGATTTTCTAGAAAGTTTATGTCGGTGTTTCCTTTTAAATTGAAGTAGGTATGGTTTTAATTTGTTTAAGTGTTACAAGTGTTAGCGAATTTTGGGAAAAAATGAAGCTATTGCAATGGCTTCAAAATTTTTGTAATGCAAATTTTTGACAATTTTCTTCATGGAAATCCGTTTCAAACCATTCTAAAACGATTCCTGAAATTTAGCACTTTTCATATATATATATATATATGTGTCACTCGAGACGATATCTGCCCGTGGAATCGAGATAAAAAATCCAAAAAAATTTTAAAATGTCAATAATATCAAGAGAAAGGATGAGTTCGTTGGCCAGAATTTTCGGAGTACTCCAAGGGGTCAAATTTTGAAAATTTAATTTCAAAAATCGCTAAAAAACGTGTTTTTCGAGGTTTTTCATGTGAAATACCATCCTAAACATAGGAACATATGGTATATTCGGAATCAGCGTGAAATTTCCTATAAGAATCACCCACAAAATCGGATAAAATTATTCATTGAAAATTCGCTCACCAACTCATGCTGCATGAATGGAACTTTTCTGTTATTTTGTAAAAATATGGATGAAAAGAAAACATGGGTTTTCAGTAATTAAGGGAATTAACTTAAATCTCAAAAGAACACACCTAGAAAGCTGCGGCTGGTCTTATTCGACGCATAATTTAATGTTCTACAACGTCAATTTATGTATTTTGTTAATTGAACTATGGTAAGGTGTTTTAATTAAAAAACGTGGGAAACTTTTTTTTTTTTAACGAAAAAACGGGTTGAAGTTCATTCTGAGACTCTCAATACTGGTATGTTCCTGATCAACGTGAAATTTCCTACAAGATGTCAAAGTACGTTACGTCTGTAAGTAGGATAACCTTGTAACAATCGAGTGAATTCCACACCAAAACGTTTTTCCAAAACGTGGAGAAAGTTGAGCAGATGTACATCAGAACCATCTAAAGAGGTTTTCAAGAAATAGGGTTTTCTGCTGATTGCAGAAATGGGGGGAGGCAAATAAAAATTGTCGTAAATGGCCACATGAAGCGCTAGGATTCAGAAGTAAGAATTTTCCATTATTTTACAACTTGATTGATGATTCGATTGAGTTACTTTGTTTTGTCATCGTGTGAAAACTTCAATCGTTTTCCTGACACCTCAGTGGGGTCAGGAGGATGGTATCGATTCGATCAAAAGATCATCGAAAAAAAGATCGGGAAAAAAGATCTGTTGCAAATAATGAGTGTTTCGTAAGGGTCAGAGTAAAAATATAAGATTTCTATAGGCTCTTTGATGAGACAAGCCAACAAATTTGCAGGTAAGGGGAATTTAATAAGTAATCTTGTTTTTATTTGTATTTTATTTGGCGATGTGACGTAAGGCCATAGAGAGCCCCTTAGATACAAGGGGCACTCTTCTGTACCTATTAATTATTATAGCCATTGGGGGTGATTAAGATTGTGATCACGTCGATTTGATAACTATTCGATATTATTATTCAACTCGTAATCATGATCAAAGATTAGGTAGGTATATTGGGTCCACCTTAGTCAGGGTATTAGGATATTACTCCTAGTAAAAAACCGGATTAACTTACTTAGTTTGTTGTCCAAGCTGTCATCAAGAGCCCATTTTCCTGGGCGGCAAGATGGTCCAAAGAATAATTCCAGATCTCTTATATCCTGTTCAGCGACAGCGTATTTTTGTGTGCAATCTTTACTGGGCACCACAATTTGTTCGAAACTCTGGAGAAAATTAAAAATGAGTACCAATGACGAAATAATCAGCGTGAACTCGCTAAGTTAATTTTGAAAGCAATATCTCCTGATCATCTTGTCACTATAGATTCTCGAAGGTCTGGCCTTCGCGGTTTCTTTTTGGCCATAAAAGTATTCCAACGATAGAAGAGTTCCTATTATATGCAAGTATTTTATACAACTCGCTGGCTTGAACAAGAAATCCAGCAAAATCTATATTTACGAATTTCCTGTTGACTCCTGATGTAATTGTTGAAGTGAAGCAACAACATTCATTTCATCAAAGTTTTACGGGTACCTATCTCCTCAACTCACCACCATATCGCTAAGAAGGAAATGAACTCGTTACGTGAACCGTCACATTGGAAACATAGCGTGAATTCCAAATCGCGGCAAAATAAAGTAAGACGTAAGAAATTACGACGGGCATTTCAGCCAAATTTGTGCTACCTTACCTTCAAGATTTTGTCGGAGACTTTATACGAGATTCCAACTCCTGGATGGCAGTACCCCTTTCCTACCAAATCGCCGAAAGAACCTGAGAATGGATTTCTTACGACAACAACGAGATCTTCATAGTTTGGATCTGAAATGAAGAAAATAGGCAGGTCATCATCGCATTCCTGTCAGTATAACTCATTACTTTCCTCAGCCCATCCGGAACGTGGAAGTGAGAGGAAAATATTTCAGAACGCCTCCTTAGGATGGTTCTAACTTGTAATATTTGAACTACCAGTGGCCAGCTGCAAAATAAAAGAGGTAAACGTAGTAACGATTTTTGTTAATTGTTGTTTGGGTAAGTTGTAATGACTGTACACATGGGAAACCAGGCCTCCAGGGGGGATCCCCTGTGCCTCAAAGCGCTGTGTCCAGTCCCCCATAGGTATGCCTCCATTTCTACGCCATGCAATGGGCCTCAGCGAACCAACCACCCCCCCAGAAATCAACCACCTCGAGAACTGCGCTGCCAGGTCTTCATGATATTCCTTTTCCGTTTGTTGAGAGACAATCTTGTATGCCGCACTTGCGGTAAGGTACGGAGATCTGACCATATCCGACCCAGAATCCCGAAACAGGTTTGATCTTGTTCTTAAGCGAGAACATGACCGATCCCAACATAGTTCTCCTTCATCTGGAAGACTCTCAGAGGGAAAGAGCATCAGCCACCCAGACAACTCTACTAATCATTGATGATACCACGTCCTGCACAGGAACATCGAATTCCAAAGGCTCGGGCATCTTCAACCTTTCGGCGTACTCGTCTTTACGAACATACCACCAAAACAGCTTGGGAAGGAGCGGTGAGACACACTCAGAGAGTGCAGAGTGTGACAGCTTTGTCACTGTTCCACCCCACCCCACAGTTACTTGGAGCAGTGTCGAACGCGGCCCCCCTACCTTCGGGTAGCCCACCAAAGGATCTCGTGAACCTAAGTTCGTTTCCACATTTCTTTGAAATATTTTTGCCTTACCTTAAAGGTTCAAATCCTGAAATAGGTATACGTCTACCCATTGCCCATTTTATCCCCTATTAAGATTCCGAGCCTAACGACCTTATGAATAAAACAAACTATACCCTTAGGTATTTTACTATGTTTCCTCGTAACACCACCTAACCCAGGGTTTACGATCACACCTAGGCGCCTAGGAAGCATTTAGTATCAAAACTAGAGAAGTACTATCCTCAAATTCATCGAATAATTACGTGAAACATTAAAAAATCCCTTAATAAATCAATAAAGCATATGAATCACTTCTCTAGAGCCCCCACGCAGGTCCACATGCAGAGGTATGTGACGCCAGAAATGATGGCAACCGACGCACAGTGGGGCAAAATGGTCATTTTCCGGCAAAAACTAAGCTCCGCTCCACATTTATAGGAAATTTCGCGGTGATTCCGAATATACCTCATGTTCCTATGCCTAAAATGGCGAATTTACTGCGTAAACATCAAAAAACCTAGAAAATTCATGTTTATGAACATTGAAACCTCCCAAAATTATTTTTACATAAAAGAAAAATTAAAGACCTGAGACTTCTGCGTCGAATAAGACCAATGCCAGGTCACTAACACAGTAACCATGAGTTTTGGTTATTTTTAAAAGTTTTCCTTTTTCAGTCGTGAACACGAAAAAAGTCGAGAAAACGGAAAACTTTGGAAAATCACCAACAATTATGGGTACTTAGTTGGTGAGCCAGCGTTGGTCTCATTCGACGCAGAAGTCTCAGGTCTTCACATTCCTTCCATACAAAAATGATTATGGGCATTTACAATGATCAAAAACGTGAATTTTCTAGGTTTTTTCATGTTTACGCAGTTAATTCACTATTTCAGGCATAGGAACATGGGGTATATTCGGAATCAGCGCACAATTTCCTATAAATGTGGAGCGGAGCTTATTTTTTTCCGGATCCGCCCCACTGTGCGACGGAGGAGAAATTTACCTCATTCAGGGCACCCGGTGAAGCACAGCACAAACATGTCTATTACCTACGCTCTAGTATTTGGGCCAATATATCGCCGTTATGAAATCTCCAGAGCATCCACCATTCAGGATGACAAGTCGAAAGTCTTCGGAGAATTGCTGGAAAGACTCCACTCTACTATTTGATTTATTCATCTTTCTTTTTTTCCTATTCGTGCTGTACTTAGCGGGATCCAGATCAACCTCCTCAGACAGGAGCTGCTTTGTTGATATAATGCCATTAATCAATTGGGGGATGCGAGGGTTTGCCAAGGTACTTCGATGTTGAGCAAGGGGTAAAGCAGGAGTGTCTTCTAAGCCCCCCTGCTCTTTGCCCTTTTCAAAAACGACCTTCCTGACGCTCTCGTCTGTTGAGTGGCCGTCGGTTCGCAAGTAATACGTGCGCTTTTGTATGCAGACGATGTGGTGGTGGTGGTGGCTGAATCTAGAGAGGATCTGCAGCGTAATATTGACTCATTACATGGGTATTGCACGAGATAGTCTCTGGAAGTTAACCTAGAGAAATCGAAAATCGTCGTTTTTCGAAGAGGAGGCAGGTTGGCTGGGCATCGAATTGGATTTTGTCCCCTCGTTCAGATATCTGGGAGTTTCACTGACGCCTGCTTTGTCATTTGCTGATCACTTAAGAGATAAAGCATCTGCATCAAAAACTGCAATAAATACCGTACATAGGTCCCTTTTCAAGCAAAACACGACAACAAGTTTTTTTGTCGCAAGAAGGGCATTGAGAACCTTGGGCTTCCTTAGAAGGTTTACTCGGGACTTCACCAATGTTCAGGCATTGGTAATTCTCTACAAAGCCCTGGTGCTCCCACTACTAGAATATGCGTCCCCGGTTTGGTCACCCTGCTACGCCGTCCATAAATACTCGCTGGAGAGAATCCAGAACAAATTTCTCCGTTACGTCGCCTTCAAGCTTGGTATACCCTCAACTGAGGTGAACTATAACTACCTGCTTGAAGTATGCCACCTGATGTCCCTCGAGAGGCGCCGATGCATGCACGATCTTACCCTGTTCCACAAGCTTCTGAACAACCAGCTTGATTGCCCGTCTCTTCTGGCCAGGATCGATCTTCAGATTCCCCGGATGTCGGTCAGATCGCCTCTTCTCTTCAGCGTGCCTTTCTTCCCAACAAATTACCTCCTAAACCGCCCCCTCCATCGCCTTCCTCGGTCTGCCAACCTGCTCCTACATCTTTATCCAGCTTTTAATTTTTTTGTGATTCCCTTTCAAAGTTGAAAGCTTTAATTTCCTCATCCTCCAACATATTGCCTTTCTAGACATGTGCCTCTTGGTGATTATTTAAAAATTTACATCGTAAGAACTATTGGTGATTACTCACGCATTATTTCATTTTCATCTCGTTAGTCATGTTTCTTTTTCATCTCTGTTCTGCTGTCATTTATTATTTTGTAATTGGGCTTGCCCCGTAATTCTAAAAAAAAAAAAGCATTCCGAATCATCCAAATATAAAGTTTTCATGGCTGCCGTCCGTAGTATCTTGACGTATGCTGCCCAAATTTGGGGCTACAAGTACTATGGAGTTGTGGAGCAGGTTCAGATCCAATTGTGAAGATGATATGTGGTCTGCCACTGAGTACGCCAAATTATATGGTATACCTTGAAGCTGATGTGGACCCGGTATTTTTCTTCACTCCTGCGCTACATCGCGAATATATCAAAAAAGTGCTGAAAATGCTAGAGTCAAGATTTTCAGGAATTGTTGCTCTGGAGGCTATAAATAAAAACACATCGTGCTGAGGAATCTTGCAAACCGGGTGGGGTGTCCTTTTGACATGGACGTCAGCAATCTGCGTCAGTGCGATTAACATCTTGGCGGTCTGCTGGCGGCATGCAGAGTGACGTATCGCGATGAGATTATGGTTCGAGCGCT
This sequence comes from Lygus lineolaris, assembly GCA_030264115.1. Lineage (NCBI taxonomy): Eukaryota > Metazoa > Arthropoda > Insecta > Hemiptera > Miridae > Lygus > Lygus lineolaris. The sequence goes on from JAEMON010000001.1 coordinate 55,499,576, forward strand.
TCAGTCCAGCAATTTATTATACAGTCAGCTGGATCTGAATGTGCGCCCCCTGGATGTGACGAATGAGGAGCCAGAGCATCCCCTGTATATGCGCAGGTGGCTGGCGAAGCTAAGGGGTTCTCTATTGGGCCTGAATCATCGATCGTTCCTTCCACTGGCTGACAGACGAGAGGACTGCTCAATGTGTAATATGCGTGAGCTGGAGGATGTTTACCATTTTCTGGGTGTTTGCCCTGTATTGGAGGAGTTTAGGTACACCTGTTTCGGTTCATGGGTACCCACCAGAGAACGAGTAGGTAATTAGTATCCTGAACGGTGACTGCATGGGTCAGATGGCGAATATTTGCAGTGTGGCATGGCGCTACAGGGCCGAACTATTTTGGAATTTAATTGGCGATGCTCTAGGGGGGGTGAGCGTTTTTAGGTAACAGCTGTACCAGGTTGGCATATTTATTCAATAATTGATATTTTTGTCTGCTGTTCTATCGGAAGTTCTCCCACAGAAGGACTTTTGAGTCCATTGTTGTATCCATGCTACAATCTATTTTGCATTCATTTTATAAAATAATTAGTCTATTATTAATAAAGCATGTTTTTCTTCTTCTTCGTCTACTGTCATTAATATCACCAATAACCACTATTTCGTGATCCTCATTCATGATAAACTGAACAAAACTATATATAGAATATCAAAATCCACCTCCCGTCGATTACAGTTTAGATGAACCGGCACAATGTTTGACCTTACAGCTCCACACCCACCACAATGAAATCACGACCGCACTCCGACTCAAAACGTAAATTATGATTAGTTTATCGGATTGAAACGCCCAACAAGTCGAGGGCTTTGAAAACAACAATGCATCCTATCAAAGTAGTTGGTAAAAATTATTAAATACCCGTGAAGCGTTTTTTGTATCGCGCCTCTCCAATGATGTTCACATAGTCACTGACGAATTTTCCGGCAAGGACGGCTTCATCACCGGTGTAGACTGCAAAATCTGCTTGTCCATTTTTCAATTTATCTGAGCAATCAACGCTGAAAAAAATGCAATTAAGAATTTAATAGGCATCAATCTTTGTTGAAATATTTAAAATTTCGTTCAGACCTGATCATTCTAATAGCTGTAGCTTTCAAGAATCAGGAGTCTACCATTCGAAATGACGAGGTAAGATACGAGGTAAGACACCTTCACCGTCATGAAGTACGAGTGAGATCGGCCCACTCGAAATACACTAGAATACCTACAATTATTTGACAAGGCTCTGTATTCCACTTCCTTTAGCCTGCCCAAGTACCGGAGGTGTGCTTAACAGTTTTTCCATCTTTGCTTGGCCAATAATTGATCAATTTTATTTTTGTTTTCGCATTTCTCCTTCTTTTAGCGAATTTTCAAAGAAAATGTAGATATTGCAATGTCTTCCAAATTTTAGTTATGGATAATTATAGAAATTTTCTCCGTGGAAATCCGTTGCAGACCATTGTGAAACGATTCCTGAAATTTAACATTTTTTCATATGTATTTGTTTATTTTCAAATCCCGAGGGCAATAAACTACTAAAATTTAAAAATTTTGGAATTATTTCAAAAGTTTTAAATTTTGTAGTAGGTACCATATTTTAATAGTTGAGTTCAATAGTTGACGAATACAGATATGACATTGATCGATTGAAAAACTTTTCAACGCTGAAAGTTTTATGGGAAGGGGCGGTTATTTCTTGTTTTTTACTAATTGGTTTCAACTAGTAATAAGATTATCTTTAGTAAGCGTTCGTATAAACATTTTGATAGCTAAGATTTAGGCATTTTTGAGGACATTTTGGGCAATCACAGCATTTTTGCTATGTCAATCGCTCAAACAAATAATTTCAAAGAAGGAAAATATTCAAACTGGAGAGACATTATTTTATACATGGCTACAGATGATGATAAAATATTCAATAGCACAGACTGAGTGATATGAAAGGAGAGGAACACCATGATCCTGATCACTTTACGTAATGAAGAGAGAAAACTGAACGTTTGTAATGAACTCTGTTGAACGTATTCTGAATTAATGAAGCTCCGATTGCAATGAAAATGATTGCTTGGCATTCGAAAATAGATGTGAGTGGTGGAATATCCGAGAAGATATATAGGGTTCATCAAAATTGACTCTTGAGTGAGAGATTTAGTTGGGCGTAGCTTAGTTGTTCCAATCAGGGAAGAATTATACCATTGAATTATGCTATTTCAGATAGTAGGATAATCAAAATAATTCTAGATCAAATTCGAGCAGGAAGGGGAGTCTCAGAGGACAGGATTTCACCTGATCCGAACCGTCAGGTTATTCAAGAAATCACTAATATTAACAACAATAATCAAATTAGCTGAGGTGACGTCACGACCCCAAAAAATCAGAATAGATCTTTCTAATTTTCCATTCGATCCAGAACACCTTACAGAAATATTTTGACACGTCGATTACTAAGTACTAGCCTAGCGTACCTGTAAAGAACTCCTACTTATTTAGCTCTAGCTAGCTTGTTGACAAAACGAAATGGTAGTACTTGAATTAGTACGTTAAAGGATGCGTCGACGGCTTGTGAGTGCCGAGGGCCCGGGGGTGACGTTGGAGGGTCCTGGATGTTGCAATACCACTAACGAAAGTTTTGTCAATTCGAGGGGGGTTGATTCTATGCAAAGTACTTGTTTTACAATACTTAATATGCAAATTAGCTGGTGATTTAATTCAAAAGACAATGAGGTGAGAGGGAGGCGAACTACACTTGACGGGAACCAGCGAGAGAAGAGAAAGTGAATCCACGCGTGCCGAAACAATATCTTAAATTATGTAGTTATGATTGTAAAAGATACGAACATCCCGGAATTGTCAAAACCACCAACGTGAAAAAAGTCCGAAGGATTTTGAGCTGCGTAGGGGCATGTTTGGGGCTCTTCCCAAGTCCTTCGTCGCGCGCACTTAACTTATTGAATGATTCAAACTGTGCGAAACTACACGGAAAATCAATCGAAACTGGGTAATCTGTCTGAATTAATCGAAATCGGACGGTACAAAGGGTAGGATCCCAAATGTTCAAAAAATTTGAGCTGGTGTTTTTATTTTTGGAGGGGGGGGGGGGGGGGTGAATCTGGGTTTCCTGGCCATGTTGCCTCGCACATCATCAACCTGTGTGAAATTAGGAATACTCTGACTTGCATGATGAATGCTCAATATGTTATCAAACGTTGAGCTTGCGAGCATGAGTTTTTTAGGGGGAGCTTTGGTGACCCAGGGTTTTTCGCTCATATGGCCCCAATCCGTGAAGTTTCTTTCATGAGACCAAATTTAGATGGTAGGCTATTTGAAATTTAAGGTTTGATGAATACGGGATTCAGCCCAATTTCAGCCGTCAGGTTACCAATACAAAATGCACCTAGTTATCTATACCAAATAATCAAACTGTACGGGTTAACCACCTAGTTTAATATACTGTACTATTCTAGTAATAAAACTTCCATTCATGCAGCATGAGTTGGTGAGCGAATT
>JAEMON010000001.1:55515085-55533171 GCA_030264115.1 Lygus lineolaris
ACACACACACACACACACACATATATATATATATATATATGATGCCGCACGAGTTGTTTGCTCCCTAAATTTTCATTAGACCCCCTGTGCCGAAGGCGAAACATATTTACAAATAAAGTTAAATAAATTCTATTACCTATTTGTTATAGGTACCTACTACGTATATTATGCATAGAAATACGTATGCATCTTTCAAATGTTTGGACTCATTGCAATACCTTCATTTTCTTCGAAAATTCGCTAAAAACTGATTTTTTTAAATCCTTAGCTAGTTGTGATGAGACACTTAATTTAACTTTCTCATTTATTTGAAGTTATTGGGTATACAGGTTTAGTTGAATAGTTAGTTGACAACGTTTCTATATTAAAAACTGGATATTGATATGATTTTTGAATTAGAACTAAAACCAAATTGGTCAATAGCAAGAAAAGAGTGAGTTTTCTTGGGTGTCAGTCTCCACAATATAAAGGTAGGTACTCACCTCGTAGATTCAGCTGGTCAATCCTAAACAAGGTAAGAAGAGACACGTGCTACACGCAGTGAAGGTCGTAAGCTTAATTAATTCGCTACAGCGACTCCTCCCTCCTGCTGAGTTGGAAATTAATCATTTCCCCATTTTCTTTTCATGTTTTCACTCACCTCAACTGGAGGTTTGTAACAATTGCGTAATCGAGGGACTTTTCAAAGGGAAACAAACTCACTATAGAAGAAATTCCAGTGCCATGATTAAATTGATAACAAGAAATCCACAATCATAAACTTCAGCAAGATAGACAAGGGAGAAATAATTTACAATGGATTTTAGGTTGGTGAATTGAGTCAGCTTTAACTACCCTCATAAGGTGAACGCAACATTCGCGTATACCACAGCAGTTGAAAAAAAACTCTCGAAACGTCGGAGTTTCCAAACAATTCCTAGGATACACTCTTCGTTGCTATTAGGTTGTCAAGTCGACCCCTGAAATGATTGCATTCAAAGCTTTATTGCACCGTACAGTGATCTGCTAAGACCCGTACTTACTAATGAATTGATGGGTAGTTAGGTATATTTGTACTTTTACCGATGGATTGATGAGGTATATGTATGTTTTTTTCTCGCTAGAAGATGTAGACCTCTGCACACTGAGTTCTGTCTGAACGAGGCTAGTTAGGCGTTATTGATTATATAATGAGCAGAGTGGTCTCCCTCCCACCAGCATCAGGTAATTGTGCGTAGGAGGGCTTCAGTACCAAAATAGAAGAGGAAAATGTTTTGAATCTTTCCATAAGTCGCATATTCATGTCATAATGATTGAATAATCGTGCATGAAAATATCAACATCTATGAAAATAGACGTCTGTGTGACTGTAGGCGAATCAGACGCCTCGTTATTCACCCTAGACGAGGGCTGGAGTAAACCAATAATTGAAGAACAACGGAAGCTCATAATCGAGGAATGTGAGAAGGCACTCGATACTCCGCCATCCTCCAGACACAGCACACCAACTTTGAAGATTTTGGCTAAAAAAATGACTTCTGTTGAGAGGTTTTCTCCACCCTTTTCCATCCAGAGGGTCTGTCCTGTGGAGGTGTTCACCGGAGGGGACAGTAGTGCGCCAAACATGGAGGAGCCTGATCGGGCAAGATCTGCATGGCTTGAGGCAAACGAAACCCTCTCAGAATGGGGTAAATGGAGCCAAGACCGCGGTCAATGACCAGAAACAGGAACTGAAGTTCCTGAGGGACACAGTGGACACTAAGCTCGACATGCAACACCGTGGTGGTTGCACTCGAGGAAAAAATTTCCACGAGGCCACACGAGGCCAGAGAAGAGGGGTATTATCCCTCAAGGTTTGCCACAAGGGTTGTCAATGCTGGAGGTAATATTCAGGAACGAGTTAACAAGTCTTGAGGAACGAATTAAATGAGAAAATGGACAGGTTAGGAGGGAAGGTATCATCCATCACAGGGGAATTTGAGCGTTTAAGACGAGAAGACCTTATAGCCCTAGGGAGGAAAGTTTATGTTACAAACCGACAGGTTGAAAAGATTTCATCAGATAGAGTACAGGCGGAGGCAGATTGGAGAAAGAAGCTCTACGTCCGATTGCCCCCATCTGATACCGTAGACACAACCGAGGAAAATGACACTGATGAGGGCTCCTTCAAAAGTGTCGCAAGAAGGCGGAAAAGGAACATAAAGCCCACTGTCGAAACTAAGCACAACAAGGATGATAAGAGTAACCTGCGTGATGAAAGCAACAGAGAGCCACAACCGACGAAATCCAGCGGACGTAGCAGTAAGCATAAGAAGAGCCAACCTAAGAAACTGTATGGAGACGCCATTGCAAACAACAAGAAGCAAGGTACATGCAGTAAATCTGAGCCCATAGTGGTTACAAAAGATCGTAAACAAGGTACTCCTTTGTCTCCCGGATCCATCGAAAGAGCTATTGTAAGCGAGGTGGACCTAGTCATAAACAAGGTACTCCTTTGTCTCCCGGATCCATCGAAAGAGCTATTGTAAGCGAGGTGGACGTAGTCATGCAGAAAAGGAAAGGACAAGCTGTTGCTGATACCACGTAACCAGGAAGAGAGAGAGGTGCTCTCAACAGTGTTACAGCATAAAGGATTCAAAGTTAGGTCCCTCATCAAGCCATGGAGGCCCTTGCTCCTTGAAATCGACCGAGTATATAGAACCTTTACAGAAGGCCAGGTAAGACTAGCCATAGCTCGGACTACAACCCATTCCTTAAGGAACTCGAGACGTCTAGCGAAATGGAAGAGGGATTCGTTCCATCGTTCATGAAAGGGCGTCGAAACTTAGAGGACGTTTCTTGGACTGTAAGGGTCTCCCCCAAACTTCGAGGAATATTGGTGGGGGCATGAAGGATAAATATTGGTTTTGCTAGATGCGAAGTGACTGACTTCATTACGTAAGCCGCTGCTACTAATGCCAGGCATACGGACACTCAGCAAGCAGGTGCAGAGATGAGGAGGACATTTGTGCTAGGTGCACTAGCACACACTAGACTGAACTGCGCTCAAGTGAAACTGTAGCATATATGAACTGCAAACGAGCCGGCTTAATACAAACCATACGTCCTCAGCCAAACATGACACCCTTCGCGATTATGTAAGTAAATTTATTATTACCAAAAACCTATTTATACAGCACATGCTATTCGTAGCCTAAGTAGGAATTTGGACGAGGTTTTAGGTTGGTTAAAGGCGGAGAAAATCAAACCAGATTTTTTGATTTTTACTTAAACATTCCATGACTCCTCTGCCAAGGTAACTAACATTCCTGGATAAATCTCTTTCCAGTCGGAGAATCCACGAAACCGCAATTATGGTGTGGTCATTTATGCAAACGATACGATAACTTGCAACACAATAAATCTACGACTAAATCATGACTGGGGTCACAGGCCTCAGCGTTAGTTTTCAGCTAGGTTTGGAAAGTTTTGCAGTAACGGAAAATCCAAAAGCGTGCCTGAAGGGTCACGCTTCTATCATGTTCTGCAAAAAGTTGAGGATCACCTGAAGCGTAATGTCGTCAATTGGTAGCGGTTGAAATGTTGAGTACCTAACCCTAGCCAATACATACACAGCGTTCAACAGAATGGGTCAAGAAACAGACAAGGCAGTGAAGAAACGGAGATATATCACGTATCTTGATTTATTACGAAAATAGTTATATATGGGTAATATAGTACAATAGAAGGTAAGATCACGTTACGTAGGTTTCCACTCAAAAAAATGAACTAGCTGATATCGATTCCACAAAAAGAATACACGTTACGTAATGAAGGGCGTTCCTAGGATATATATAGAAGTACTTTGCTAAAGAAAAGCAAGATTGAAGAATTATTAGGCTTGCGTTACTATGCTATTGACATAAAGACTTCGGTTTGACATGAACACTTTCTCTGGCAGAAAAACACTGGCGCCGAGGTGGGGGCTACACGGGCTTATACCGGCCCCCTCTCCTGGCGATCTTGGCTCCTCGGGTGGGGTCGTAGCTGCAGGGAACGTTATTGCCCCCAGACTTAGGTTGACGCTTACGACCCATAGCCAAAAGTTTATTGTACACATACTTCATAGAGCTCTAGATAGTCATATGAAACAACCCCAAAAACATGCCAGGCCTAATTATGAGCGACAGATTCTAACGTGGCTGGTGAAAACTGGGGTATCTGGCTGCGATGCACTGCTAAGCAGTGCCTACGTAGGATAATCACTGCTATGTAGAAACTGAGTACGAAAATTATTTCATTTATTGTAATTACGTAATTTTAGGATGTAGCATAGTTATTTCTTCCAGATTTTGTGAGATGTTAGTGTAGCGCAAATGTACGAGTATATCATTGGTGCTGCTTTAATCTGTAAATGTGACTGTCCGGGAACCACGCAATTCTTTAGGAAGTATGTTATAATTTTGAAGTTTCCATCGGATTCAGTAATAAACATGTACATTGTACCCCGTATTCTCTACAGTAGTACAAGCCAGTGAACTGCTAAATGGGTGTGACATTCCTAGACCTTACCTTGCAACACGGGACAAGCCAACCGCAAAGTACATCAGCTGAATGCTGTACAAAATTTCATTTAATACCATGCACTCAGTTATTTGTTGAAACAACATTATGTATCCTCAATTGAATAAATCGAATTGAGACGAAATTTAAAGCCCATCGTCTTGGAGTCAACCCTCAATACATTATCCTCCGAATTTGAGCAAAATTGATCCATTGGGAACTGAGAAACCGGGATTTCAGGGAATTCATGTTCGCGCATGCGCACACACTACTACTAGTCCGACGGCGATGAAATTTATAGGGGACCGTCTAGGGTTAGTTATAATTAATCATTTCGTATACAGTTTCGCTTGGGACAAGGAATTGACCATAGACAGACAGACACGGAACCAAAATTTGCTCTGAAAGCTCTGTACCGAAAAAGCCAGCATTTTGATGTTGGAGGACATGATTGTTTTAACTTTTTGCACGAATGAGTAGCTTCCTGTACCTCCGGTAGTGAGGAAGTAATAAAGTGATCTACTTTGAGCGATTAGGATTTTTTTGAAATATCTTGGATAAGTTTTTACAGTAGGATAGGTACCTACTCTCTCAAGTACAGGATTAGAGTGCCTACAGTGCTACTCTCAATGTTCTAATGCGATTTGAAGAGCGTTATACAACACTCCAATACGTGCCACACCTTCCCGCAAAGTGACCTACTCACAAACATTTTTGGATAAGTAACAACTTATTGAAACGTCTGAAATTACCTAACGCGATAGCGTAATGTGGTGCAATCGAATTAATTATCTGCAGTGTTAGTACTTTTTTTTTATCCACATCTATTGCATTTAATTCAATTTGCTGTAGTTAGGGGGGGCAAGGCCCCGGGCCCCCACCTAGCAAGCAAAAAAAAAGTTCCCCAGCAAGGCGGGGGCCCCACTGTACACGATAAAATCAATCCTATCCCAAGTATATAGGTACTTTAAGTCTTGAGATAAGGGTATTTTTTTGTTGCTGGCTCCCATTTGGAGCCAATCAAGGCCCAGGCCCTACTAGAGAACCCACAAGTGGACTTTGTTGCCCTGCCAAAGTGCTCTGCCCTAAAACAGAAGAAAAGTTCCAGTCATGACGGTTTCCAGTCATGCAGCATGATGGTTTCTTGGTTTTAGCGTTTTTGCACGCACATACGCTAAGACAAATCCTACCGCGTTGAAAGTTATATTGGACGTTCCTAGATCTAGTCCTAAACTACCATCAAAATTTGAGCGGATAGATCGTTAGGTATACATGACGGTTCGTTTATTTGAACATTTGCTCATGCACGGTAGCTGCAACATTCATATGGGATCTTTCATAACACCAAACTACCTACTATTAGAAAAATAAATAAAGTGTCTTTGGGTGGATGATTCGTGAGTTATGTCGTTCCGTAGAATACCAGCGAAAACACGTAGTAATGATACAGGTAAAGGTAACTAAGTATCTATTTCGAGGTATAATGTTTCCAGAATCAGAATGAAGATGACAATATAATGCGGCCCATGAAGAGTGAATAACGAAGGAAGTTTTCGTACTTAATCAAATGAGAAACGATTTGGCACACTAGCTAGTTAGCGTACCAATCGTTGTTTTATAATATTGTGGACCTATTTCCCAGTATTTCGTTTAAATTCTTACACCAATCTATCAGAATAATAGTCCACTATATTATTACGATCAAGAAATTTATCATTAAAGGTGCCTGCAACAATGAATCCTAATGAAAGAGACTACCTTTACTAACCGAAACAGTATAGGGAATCCGGAGCCACGTCGACCTGATTTTGAACACAAATTAAGTATGGAAATATTTTGCACTTCTTGGTTATCAAACCAATTGTTGTTTGAACAACTGATCTTGCCGCGACTATTCCATGGGGTTTCGACAAAGGGAACTGGAGTATATAATTTGTGGGAGCGAAAACGTTTGAAGTTGAGCCGAGTTTGGCCCCTGGGCAACAATTGGGCCTCTCATCCTAGTAGTATGGGATATGGGCAAGATTTGATGCCGAAGAACTGTTGTGGTGGACACGGATGACATCTTGGAAGACTCGGAGGATCGGGAGAAAACGGAAATGAGTACATGTTGACGTGAGCAGATGGAGTCGGTGGTTTTGATCGGTCAAATTGGTAAACTGCAGCAACAAGTAGCAATTGCTATGTGCGAATCTCGGATCTAATCAATTTGTTTATTTGATTCCGAAAAATAAAAACATGCTTTGAAATATTTCATTCCGATGGAATATCTGTGTACCAATAAGTACATACGTTCCATGTACTGTGTGGAAATATAATTATAGATTTGCGGGAACCTCCAAGAATTTTTAGTTCACACTCCACAGGTCGGAAAAATTTGCAGTTGTTTTTTTCTTGGTTTTGCTAACATTTCACGGCATTGTTCATGAAGTTTGACAGCTGTAAATAAAGAACCATGGAACTAATCCTAATTGGAAGATTAAACTCGACTTATCTCTCTTCAGAAGTCAAGATAACCCCGAGATGTGTGAAACCGACTCGCGTAAACAATATAATTTGTCACTCTTTTGGTTTGTGTTCTGACCAGAGGTAGCATTCCAACCAGGTGGATTATCTCGCATTATTTCAGATTCCTGCGACCAGTCGGCTTCGAGTACTTTATATTTTCACATTTTATTTCGCGTTGTTCACATGTTCCTATCGGATAAATACTAAAGGTTGTACAATAATATGGCACTCCCGTTATTTCACGAATGGACTAGTCAAACTGTGAATATGATAGTACCGAGCGGTGGTCTAACTTAGTGTAGTGCTCAATGATCGATGAACTCACTATGGCTCAAACCTTCAAAAGAATTCTGTACATGAAACTCTTGGGTAAGCATTCTTCTTAGTGACATACACGTCGTATGTTTTTTGTCGAACTCATGACACAATATAGATATTTTCGTAATGTCCACTATTAAATAACAAATTACCAAGGTAAACTTCACGAGCATATTTATATTGAACCCCTCTACATCCCCTCTCCTGAGCCATCGTCATGACATCATATTTCGAACGAAATGATTTTATTCTTGCTCTTGTTTTTGTTCTTTGTTCTTCTTTTCGATAGGAATCGTCTTTTAGTCACCGTACTCACAGCCTCTATAGAATTGTTCAAGGAATATTAGCTGTGGTCCACTTTTACAACCTTTAAGAACATCCTTAAACACTTTTGGTATGGGGTGAGAGCGTTTGTGTGTAGATTCTAAAATGGTCAATTCGAATGGGTAAGTGTAGGGATGCTGATACCGTAAAGGGATGGAGGATGGGGATAGTCTTACACGGTATAGGGATTTTGGTTATGCAAGTGTGGTACAATAATACACTGCAAATTGACATTTGTCACGTAGGCGTTAGCACATTGTTGTAATCCCTGTATAAGGGTATGTACCAACACAAAGTGCTTGCTTTCGCGGTAGGAGTTTAGCTTCGCCGGTAAATGTAGGAGCTAGTGTTGGATACTCCCGGCACATGAGCCTCGTTGTTTTGGAATAATAATCGTTTATGCGCAGTCCAGTTTGGAAATGTAATGTTTTCAATTATTAACAATCTAATATTGTTCAGTCATTAGGAGACGGGTGCGGAAATTACGCGTGACGTCATCAGTTTTGGTTGGGAGTGAAAGATGCAGGTAGAATGACGTCATATCGAACGTGATTAATGACCTTAAAACAACAAGACCCCAAAAATCAGATAAGTTGTACCACTTGTTCGTACTCATCAGGGAATTTCTTACTTGAGCTTTCTATTACGGAAGATGGTGATTTGTAGCTTGGTGCTCATGTTACGTTACTGTTATATATGTACCTATATAATATTGAAATGCAAACACTGATATATTCGGACTATTGTCAATCTTAGTTTTAAAAGCACAAGACCTGGTTGATAGCAAAACACGAACTCAACATTTTATTAGCAACCAATATTTCAAGGTAAACCATTTGGTCACATGATGGTATCCAAACATCATTCAGGGATCCCTAACAATATATATATAGGTACTGATAAATTTAAGGATTTCGTCTTCCTTTATATTTTTGTCGACCGTAGTGTGAAGGTCTCCTCTATTTATTTTGCCTCGTTATGCGTTGTAACCTCAGGTTGTTTTGGCGAAGTTTTGAGGAAAATTAATTCCATAATATCACTTCACGCTCCTCCCAGGGTCGGGCTGGCCGCAGGGCCCCCGCCACCTCAATGTGAAAAACATAACAAATTAAAAAATTGAGAAAACAAATTGGAAAAAGCTTAACGTAGGTTCTAATTACGGAATTTTTATATTCCAGTTTGCTCATTCAGTGATGCAATTATTCAGGTTTTTCCTCGCTGTTACTTTAGAATTAAGCGGATAAACGGGTAGATAACAGGATCACCTACGTGATTTTATAATAATGAGTGGGACTGAGTGGTAGGCTTGCTCCTCTATACATTCCTACAAGCGCAATGAATATTTTTACAATGTATAGAAGATGAAAGAACTTGCTTGGTATAGATGAATTTGTTTTGAATCACCTAAAAGGTATCACTCGTATACAATTATATGCATATGTACCTATGGTGTGTGTGGCGTGTGGGGCCCATATATATCTACATGGGGGCCCCCAAAAGTAGGTGCCCCCGGGGCCCCAGCCCGACCCTGGCTCTTCCTAATATCCATGTTTTTGTTGACAATAGGCATAGGTACAGGTATTTTCTGTATTTGAACCTTTTGGATTGATATTTGAACCAACAACTTGAATTTTGTCTCTAGTAAAATTTGTACACCGATTGAATCAGTATTCTTAACAATTCCCATACTTGTACTTGTTGGCTGACGCAGGTAAATTCAATTTTTCCGTTTGCTGTTCCCATTCGAAATCATCTCGAAACTGGAAATTAACCAGTACTACGAACCACCATTAACCAATACTACTCACTAGTGATTTTCGTCCCTCAACAGAGAAAAAAAACAGGGGGGAGGGGGTGATGCCGGAAAACATGCGGTTTTTTTCAAAATCTCGCGAGCTCTCCCCAGGGCTTAGATCTCAAGCGATTTGCGTGCTTTTTCTTGTTCGATCCAGAACACCGTCAAAATGTGCATTACATCGCCGGAATTTCGAAATTTTCATTTTGTGGGGAGGAAGGGGGGGGGGAAGGGTTGATGCCGCAAAACATGCGTTTTTTGGCCTCTCGACGGTTCAATTCTCATTTGTATGCTTTTTTTGGTTCGACTCAAAAAACTGTCTAGTTGTGCACTACGTCGCCGGATTCTCAAAATTTGAATTTGGAGGGAAGGTAGAGGGGGGGGTGAATGCCGAAAACGCCTTTATTGACAAAATATTGCGTGCGTATTGATTTAATTCAGAGATTTCCGACGCCACCATGAGCTGGCGCCATGGTGCCAGACAGGCGTCACACAGAACCACGTATTGGGTATCTCTGATAATAGATTTTGGAATGCTGTTCAGTTTCGGGACAATTTCCCATCGAAAGGGACGCCCCCTGAAGTGCATGCCTTACTAAACGATATGTTTACTATACTAGCTATTTCGAAATTAGTCACATCCTAATTATTTTCATATTTTTATTTCCATATTTTCAGTTTGGATTTTTGGCGTACTATGGACAACGGCATTGGCTAGTGATAGAGACTCATGTAAATGTACGATCATCGACGCAAGAAAATCATGCTACTGTACTGGGAATTTCACCACGTTTCCTCCTATCCCAATGGAGGAAATTGAAAGGCTGTAAGCGTACATGGAATATTATTTTGATTTTTGGTTGGTCTTTGATCTATTCGTTCACCTTCGATTTGTATAGCCAGGAACTACAAATGGACTTTACACACTAAATGATTTTGTTTATTTAAAGTTTTCGATCATAGTGAAATCACTCGAGTACCTACAAGATGCCATTATTTCTGTTCCAGGTATATGACACGTGGAAAACTACGAGGCATCAATGGCTCTTCGTTGTCTCATTTTGGTACATATCTTAGTGAATTGTAAGTTAAATCTTGATAGAGGTATTCATACCTACTCGAGGAAAATTCCCTTGAAAACCTATGCTTTCTCCATCTGAAAGTCAATCCCTACCTAATAATAATTAACGAACGTCACCGGGAAGAAAAGTAAAACTCTCATTTCAACATTATGGTACACAGCTGGTATATCGAGCGTGATAGGCACACATTTTATTTGGAATACGTTAAACAGAACAAAAGATTAAAGTGAAAGAAAGAAATGGGTTTTAAAATATTGAGTTGGGTTTATGAATATTATAGAGATAACAAAATTCTTGCCGGCACACTACAAAAATGCCTTTATTACAAAAAATGAGCAAATCAGCGCGGTATCAATCATTAGAGAAATCAATATTAAATTAAAAGTATGAACCGACATGCCGCTCCATAGGCGCGTTACTGCAAGGTAGAGAAGTATTAACTCAAAGCGTGTGTAAATAATACGGGGGAAAACCTAAGAAAATGTGCATCTTCAAGTTTTACTGAATCTCACCAAGATCATGAAGTAAGTGCCCTGCAAGATTTGAGGAATTTGACAATATTTGTTTGACGGATTGAAGTCAGCGTTTCTTCTCACCGTAGGTTTGACACCAGGAAGAAAATAAGATTTCTGTGATTCTACTTAAAATACACTTGTGCAACTGAGAGGCCCGATTCTTCAAATAGGTACCTAATGATGCTTTTTTATCGACCTACAACCAACATCATAATATACCTGCTTTCAGATCTGTCACACACATGCCCGAATTCACTTTTATTGAAGATCGTGCTTTGGAAGATCTGCCGATGTTAAAATACATGTAAGTAGGAAACAATTACTACATCGAGGATGTACCTAAATGTTTCTGCACTAAAAACTTGCCCTTTATTGGCCGAAGGGTTGATTGGTTGGGCTTTTTGGTCAGTGTATTCATTTGTAACAACATACTCTTCATATTGATGTGAGCATATGCCCTTAATTTTTCATCGTTGATTCGAGTTTCAGGCGAATATCTCACACAGGTATGTCAACGATGCCGACATTGAAGGGTCTAGGACGAGCTGAACCGCTGAATATTATGTATGTTTGATATTCACGTTATTGTTGAAGTGATCTACATAAGTGTTGTTATCGAGGATATATTAATACCCAAGTATTTTATTTTGACAATGGGCTCTGCGCATGGTTATTTTCCAATTTGTCGATCGAACGGTCTGAATGAGAACTTTCCAAAAAAGTGCAACATGAGGGGTATCTGATGAGTGAAAACGGGTCTTTCAGAAGTTTCCCGCCCGGAGGGAATCTCAGCGCCTACAATCTACTACGTCACAAGCGTTCTTTCCACCCGTTTTGTGGCCAAACTTGGAGGAATTCGAGCTGAAAATTGGCATTCAGGGGTTTTTAAGGGTGCAGCATCCGAATTTGAGGTCAAAAAAGGGAAATTCCTACCTAAGCGCAGACCCCATTAGATATATACACGACTCCGACCCCCCTCCTCTTTTCGTTTTCCTTAGGAAGTGGCTTGGGAACATTTTCAAACAATGCTAACTACCCAACAGGATTTATTAGATATCCAAAATTAAAATTTGATGCAATTGTGAAAATCATGTTTCGTGGATCACTAAATACATGATTATGATTTGAGGGTATTAATTCATGCTGAATCACATGGTAATGCCATTTTTCCGATTCCCCAGTTGAAATCCCGACTCATTTGGCATTTTAATGAAATTTCCCGGACGATCCACTATTATCGATCGGATGATCGCCCGATTGACAAATCGACTTCCTGACGTGATTCATGTATCATAATGTAGTACCTAACTGAATACATCTACAAACATGATTTTCTACTTTTCTGCACATTTAGCGAATTTTCGAAGAAATTGAAGCTATTGCAATGGCTTCAAAATTTTAGTAATGCAAATTTTTGATAAATTTGACACATATATATATATCATGGTTACCAGCTGATATACCAGATTTATATATATGTATTTACATATATATGTCACTCTAGACGATATCTGACCGAAGAATAAAGATAAAAAATCCAAAAAAATTGTGAAATGTCAATAATATAAAAAGATAGGATGAGTTCGTTGCCCAGAATTTTCGGAGTACTCCAAGGGGTCAAATTTTGCAAATTTAAAGTCAAAAAAGCTGCAAATTATTACCAAACGGTTTACTATTTTCGTATAGATCGCCCATTTACAAAGTTCCTATTGATATGAAATACCCACCTACCGCGAGGTTCACAATCATCTCTTGGCGACAATGAGTAGCTACCTTCTTGTAATTATTATTGTGGGAGAGTTGTATCATTCATTCTTGAAGAAATTCAGTAATTAAGGAAGATTATGAAAGTAAACAACAAACTTGGTTCGGTGAAATCGAAAGAAAGTTGCATTTGAACAGCTGATATTATTTGAACGGAGATTGTGCCTACTCGGGAAGAATTGCGATTCACACTCGTGTTTCTGCTCTTTTTTTCGTTCAACCCTCAAGTCCTTACAGAGAGCGAACGGTTGGTCCTAAAACGGTCCGCAAGGTCTCATTCGACGCTAAAAATTGTGTTCTATTTTGTTGACACTCGACATGTACAACTACCGTGTTGTACATGTGATCAAGTTGTGTCCATGGATGGCTCATGTTGTTTACTTTGAATGTTCATTATAGTTTTTTGATATCGCCGTAATTGTGTTCTGACAAATATATTTTATAACATATTTTAAATCAATGGAAGAAATATACCTTCCTATTCGAAATTTTCGAGCTAGGGCGTTTTGGAAATTTCATCCTCTATTTTCTAACCCTTAGAGAAGACTGACGGTAACGCCAAGCTTCGCGGCACAACCCCCTGAATAGGGCCGGTATACCAAATTTCATTCATTTTGGTCCATGGTAACTAAGGAAAGTACGGCGTACGGACGGATTTTTTTATTCGATTTTTGGATTCTACGTGTCTTGAAACGTAAAACCACAAATTTTGAGTGGGGGTTAAAATTTTTTATTAGTGCTCGATTCCAAAGGTTCATTAGGTATTGAAAATAATAAACCAAAATCGCTGAAAACCGTATTTGTTTTAGATTTTTGGTGTAAACTACCATCTAAACATTGTAATATATATATGGTATATCCAGAATCAGCTTGAAATATCCTATAATAATCACCCACCAAATCGATTAAAATTATTCTTCGAAAAATTATTCTCATCAACTCATGCTGCGTGAATGGAACACTTCTTATCTGCTCTTGTAAAATCGGTTTCATCGACCGTTCACGAACGTTGCTTAACCAACTTTCAGCAAGTGAGTATGTTCAACACGCAAGTGACTAAAATATGAAGAATATCGTCTAAATATTCATATCCGAGGATTGAAACAAATTCCTTCTCATAATAAATGTTTCATGTTTTTATCATAGCTGCTTGGAATACAACAAAATTCAAGACATTCAGGCGAGTGGAGTCAGATCCGTAGAGCTGTAAGTAGGTACACAACACATTTCACCATCAATTCAAACATTATTTCTACAAATTGAAATACCATTAGTTATTTGAATTAATACTATAACTCCACATTATAATAAATATATAATATTATATAACAAATAAACTGTTCACCCAAACATCTGTGGTTCCACTAGCTGGTACAGCAATTATCATTGATCCTATTCTAATCAGTCGTACATTATCTTCCAGACTTCTGGGTTATAATGACATCAAGATTGTTAAAGGATGGGTTTTCAACGGATCAGAAATACATAAATTGTGAGTCACTAGGGGAAAATAAATTATTTAAATTATTGTGCCATAATATAAATGTTGTACTTAGCAATAATATAAATAGCTGTTTTTATTGGCAGAAAAGCTCGTAAATAGTAATAATGATTGACATTGACACATTTTGTTGAATATAGCTGTCTCATATGAAGCCCTATCAACCATATGAACAACGAGTGGTATTTTTTTATAGTTAAGTTTCCGAAATTTCTCCTCAATAATCAATACGAATCACTTGAATATTATTTTGTAGTAAAAACATCGAATGAAAAAAGATATCCCCAAAATAAATTATCAATGGAGTGACTTTCACTATCAATATTGTTTCATCAGTAAGAATTTATTGATGATTCTGCTCCCCTACATTTATATGATGTAAGAATAATTCTATTCTTGTTGCTTACTGCCAATATAGTGGCACCTGTTTTTCTATTTGTCAGTGTTCATTGGTTATCCATGTTTTTGTTTCAGGAGTTTGAGAGGAAACCAATTCTTATCACATTTATCGTATCATTCATTTAGCGGAATCAAGAAACTCAAGGAACTGTAAGTTCCAACAGGTGATACATATTTAATTGATATTCAAACCTCTGGTCCCGAGTAATCCATGGATTACAAGGCTGGGCCATGGTTTTAGAAATATGGGTAGGTATTCAAAGGCATTCACGTTTGATCATGCGCAATTACTACTATAGGTACTATCACTACTCCGATTACTAGTCCTACTATGACGTTATTCATTCTCCAGAAATACTCTAATACCCTGAACTGCGATCAATATGTGTGCAGTAATAGGCGCATGGCTCGTTAGTTTTGGCGGTTCGGCAGTTTCCAAGAAGTATACGCATGCGCAGGCACTAAACTGATGTGGGACCACAACTAGGTACCAGTGGCGAGGCCTCCAGTCATCGCTAGATGCGGCGATGACTAGAAAAAATAGTGACAAAAATTAAAAACATTATTTTTCCATTTTTGGGGTTTATTTGGAGGCAGTGGAGGTCGAGATGTGAGGCAGGAGAGTCCGAAATGTTGAATGCGGGGCGCGTGAGAGAGGCCCCTCTAGTTGCCCCCGAACCCCTCAGCACCTCAACCCTTTGTCTGGGAAAGGGAAGGTGGCGCATCTGGGCTAGACCACTTGATAGCGTGAAGGAGAAGTGAGAAGAAGGGGGTTGGCTATTGCAAAAGTAGCTCCTCTGGGATGCGCACGATATTTCCATCGTGTGCATAGAATTTTTTCTGCCTAAAATCCTGTGTTTTCACCAACTCGAATGAGACATATCCATGTACTCGAGTAAGTACATCCTAGAAAAGGAAGTCGTGGGTCAGTTTTTCATGATTTGTATAAATCCTGAATGAAAGAAAAATTTTATTATGGGGAAATCGTTGGCGCATTTCGGACTTTCAGAGAAAATTGGGTATTAAATTCGTTCTATATTAATCGTAGGCACGGCCACATGGGTCATATTTTTGATCCTAAAAATTCGAAGAAAAAACTTTCCGATGGAGGACTGGAGCATTTTCACTTGCATCTACTTGCGACGACTCGGGAAAAAAGTCACGCCTCGCCCCTGCTACGTACCATAAACACTTTGAATGGGTCGGTTGCCAGTTCAGTTGTCAGAAGTTTTATTTTGTAGCAGCCAAGATAATATGGCAACACGAAAGTCAAAATGGTACATTATCAATAATATCTAGGTACATAATGCTAATATAAAATATACCAAGTTCTAGGGTCAGGCGGGTAATTTCGTTTTCGAGGCAAGAGCGTCCCTTCGTTTTTTCTCGCTATGAGGCCAGTATGTTCTTATAAATTTTTTTAACCTGATACAAATTTCGGCGTCCTCAGCGAACAAATTCGCGTAATTTCAAACAAGTTCCGTGAACCCTCCACCTGATGTCGGAGTTCAAATCTGAGGTGTATCCAGTTTTTCAATGATTTTTACGACTGAAACTCTTTTAACTTTAAAACTACGAAAATTGCCGCGGTGAAACGCAGGCTCTTTCCCCTCATCTTTCCGACACTGGGGCAAGAGGGTTTTCATACATGGGGCAAGTGCATTACGTTGAAAATAACATGAAATTCTATAGGATGTGAGATTATGCCTATATTTGCTTTAGTAATTTTAAATGTGCTTTCATAATTCATGCTTTTTCTTAGAGAATTTTGGAATAGGTAGCCTCTTCCACTCAGAATTGCGTTAATTACCACCTTTTTCTCAAAAATATTAGATAAAAAATCCTGGTAGAAAAGGGCTCTCAGTGGTTCCAAATGTCCCATTAAGGTGTTTTTTCAATATGGTGCCTACCTTATTCTCTTGAACACCAGTCCTAATTCACCCTTTCCTAAACCTGAATCCCCATCCCGGCTACCTAGGGATTTAGAAGATTATTAACAGTTGGTAGAGTTTATTGAACATTTGGTCAACTCAGGAGTTTCCTCTTGAGAAATTATCTATTTTATGGTGTTTTTTGTTCATTTTCAAATTCATAGTATTCCTTTATACCTCTATACTTGCTTTAGTCCATCTGAGTTTTTTTATTTTTTCATTTTTTAAGGCATATCTACTGGTGTTTTGGGTTGAAAGTTGAAAACGCATTAGCCCCACAACACGGTTTGTGGAGGCAAGTGCGTAGTTCGAAAACCTCCAGGTATTTTGTCAATTTGAAAAGAATTACGAACACGGATTCAATGCATTCTCAACTTTTCCGATTCACAAACGTCTGGAGAACGCAATTATACCGTATTCATTTCTAAATTCAAGTTGGAGGAAAATGGTGGTATCACAAAGTCAGATTTATGAAAAATTGTTACGCACTTGCCCAGCCTGCCCCTAACAAAGATTGGCATTAAAATTAATATTGCAGAAATCAGAAATACTGTACAGCTCATGATAAATGAGTAAACTTGTGTTTCTTGATGGAAAATGTTCAAATGCACATTGGGAGATGATGGTTGAACAAGGTGAACCAATTTGGCAACAGAAGCGATGAGACGTACCGCTACAGAACGGGGGCATATACTCACACTTATGTTTCGGGTCTTTTTTCAATTCGACCCTCGAGTCCTTGGTCCTTGCAGGGTGCGAACGGTTAGTCCTACAGTGCTCCGCTAGGTCTCGTTCGACGCCTAGAATTGTTATCTATTTGAAATCGATGGGAAAACTATATCTTCCTAACTATTTGAATTTTTGGAGCTAGGGCTTTTTGGAAATTTCATCCCCCATTTTCCACCCTCTTTTGAGAAGACTGACGGTAACACCAAGCTTCGGGGCACAACTAGACGCCGAATGTGGCCTGTGTGCTGAGTTTCATTAATTTTGGTCCATGGTAACTAAGCAAAGTGAGGATGGCCAGTGGAGGTACGGCGGACGGATTTTTTAAAATCAAAACATCAAATAATTTAAGAAATATTTCATCCTCGATTCCAAAGGTTCATTATTAAAAATAAGAAACCAAAATTCGCCAAATTCTCCAAGCGACCATTGAGATGAAATTCCAGTGACTGGGTTTTACCCTTGTTTAGCATTTAGAACTATTGCGGCCACTTTGCTTAATTACACTGTTTAAGAGCTGGAGAGCTGACTTCTTAATTTGACTCGATTTTAGCGGGATAGTGACCGAAAATTTGGTTATAAAAAAAAATAACCAAATTTTCGGTCATTATTCCTCTAAAATCGAGTATAATCAAGAAGCAGATAGCACCACGCGAATCAGCGTTAAAAAACAATGAAAATTCATGTGCCACACTTGGGGTT
>JAEMON010000001.1:55545772-55559458 GCA_030264115.1 Lygus lineolaris
CGACAAGTGTGCATCTCTGCCTAAAATAATTTTTATAATAGTTTCAACCCTGGGTCCTGTGACAAAAAGCCTTTGGGCTTTGTTAGGAAATCTGCGCATTTCTGAGTGTGTTTTAGTGAGGCTTTGGAAGAATGAAACGGTTACTCAAATTTTAGAGCAGGTTCTGGTGCCCCGAGTGAGGCAGGATGAGGTTTTGAGTGCTGGGCATGGATTGGGACACTTTGTTCGCAAGCGGACACTTGGGATGATCCAAGAAAAATTCTACTCGCCTGGACTCTAGAAGGATGTAAAACTGCATTGTGCCAACTGTGATACATGCCGGAGGAGACTCAACCCCAAAGGGAAGGCACCTATAAAAACACATACAAGTAGCGCACCATTTGAGCCTGTAGGGATGTGCATTGTGGGACCACTTCTAGTGACAGTTCGTGGTACATGGTGGTAGTTATTGACGACTTTACAAAATGGCCTAAAGTGTTCCCTATTGCAGATATTAAGGCGGAGACATTGACTCGAGGGTTGGTTGACACCGTGATTTAAAGATTTGGGGTCCCAAGAGAGCTTCACACAGACCAAGGCAATGGTTTTAAAGGCCGCAGTATTTGAAGAATTGATGAAGATGCTACGAATGCACAAAACGAGGACCACACTAAGTCGCCCCCAAAGTGATGGGTTTCAACCGGACACTTTGGAACATGCTCTCCAAAACGTCGACAAAAATCAACGAGAGTGGTACTTATGGCTTCCATGTGTATTCCTTACATAGAGAGCGACGGAGCATTCCTCGACAGGCTTTTGGCTCGCAGAGTTGAACCCATGCCAGTAACCCCGTACGCCCGGCAGTTACGAGAAAAGCTGAATCAGAGCCATGAGCTGGCCAGGAACAAGCTATTGCACAAGATAGCAAGAAGCGGTACGATGTCATAGCGGAAGCACCTAGGTTTACTGTGGATTACAAGCTTTGGTACTTCTGGCCCCAACGGAGAGTCGGTGTATGCCCAATGCTGCAGTTAATCTGGGGAGGGACCTGTGACATAATGAAAAGCCTGAGGGATGTTGTCTTCCGAATCCGGATGCCAAATCGAAAGACGAGGGTTGTCCATGCAGATCATCTGGCAATGTATGGCCCAGCTCAGAGGAAGACAGAGGATAATGTTAGGTTACAACTCCAGTATCTATGCCATTCTGCCACGTTTTGTATCATTATTATTATTATTGGGTTACCAAATAAAAAGTTGAGTTGTGCTTTTGATCTCAATCAAGGCACTTGTATTATCTTGTAAAACTATACAATCTTAACAGTATTTATTATTCTCAACTGGATCAAACGTAATTTAATCATGTAATTTTGTTCCAGGTATGGGCTTTGTACTCATATTGCTGAGCAATATAGAATGAATTATTCTCGGCCCATGTCTCACGAAACGTATCAAACTACTGTAAACTCTACAAGAAGTTTTGTCGTGTGAGTGGTAAAGTTTGAAGTACGCGCAGTGTGGACTGATCAACCAGTAATAAATTGTACCGTTTTGGTGAACAGCTGTATAGGAACAATTTCAGGAAAGTTCCAATCATCTCTTATTGCTGTACCCGAGTGAAGTGTGCTATTCATCTGTGCTTTTTGTACATTCTAGAATTCCAATAGGACCTGCATAAATATTCTTGGTAGGTATAGTTGGTCGATGGAATGTAAATAAGGTAGGTTATGGTTTATCTACGTAGATTATTTTGCGTTAATATTCAGCATTTCTCATCACTAAAATACATTTGACTTTAAATATCCTAACTTGGGAGTGGAAGTTACTCATTCTGTCGAATTTTAAACCCTGATGTAGGTGTCAGAATGTAATAGCTTCTTATAAGGCAACGGAGAGGCAAATGACCGAGATCAACAATTTTTTAATTTTTCTGATTTGGTGGCGAAATTGCGGTTACCCCAAGTTATAGAGAACAATAAGATCAAATTTATTTAGTAACAGAAAGCAGTCCCCATCAAATTAGAGCCGAAACCGGCCATTAGGTCGTGGCAAGTTTTTTCGGAAATTCACATTTGCGCCTGCTCAAACTTAGATTGGTTCGAGGTGCTGATGAAATTTTCAGAGAACTGTCTCGGGATTCTGTCTGGTAATTTCATCGGAATCGGACAAAAAGGTAGCTGGGTAATATCACAATTTTGCCCAGGGTAAGGAATTCACCACAGGCTGCGACGGGCAGTCAGGTAACCAAATCCTTTTGGTTCCACCAAATCGTTGGAAATTTTAATTTTGTAGACCAATTTTTTTCCTAGTTCTGGCTTCTACATGGTAAGTATATTTTATTACTGCGCAGAAGCTAAGTAATTTCGGTAGAGAGGATGTAAAATTTGCCATGCAAAATCGATATTTCCACTTTTTTGCTTTTTAATTTCATAGCTTTCCGAACATAAATTTGTTCCGTTCCTACCCGTCGATCTGAGTGATTATTGGTTTGACTGGTCAGTTCTTCAACCCGGAGAAATCATACTCATTCTTCCGATTTCGATGAAAAATGAAATGTCTCCGTGTAAAATGTCCGTGTAATCAGCCACTGATCATATACAAAGACCAAATATATCATATACAGCCCATGCAACGATTTAATCTAGTCATAAACGTATGATTAACTGATTCACTTAATCATGGTGTATACAATTTGATCAAACGTTTTGGAAAATACCTAGTGCCAACAACCAATACATGAAAATGCATGTTGGTTATGAGTCTAATTCAGACTCTGAATTGTTAGTACTTATCTTCATAATCGGATTATTGACGTACCTATACCTACCAATATTCGATGGCAATGAAGAACGGAAAATAAATAATGCCTTATCCCCGGCAAAGAAAGCACCAAGGAAAGTGTGTGTTGTAACCTACAATGTTCAATTCTACATCTCCACATTCCCGGTATATTGGAATCTGTCTGGAGGTGTAGATATAGTCAGTGTAACCAGAAATGGCAAGGATTGAAGTAAAAAAATTAGAAGTTGGGAATTTGTTCTCTTTATTTCCCTAATAATACATCCAGTAACATTTAACATCAATTCCTTAATCGCCTAGTAAAGGAACAAACAACGATTTAATTTAATTATTAGGGTATCAGAAGTTGAGAACAGAAATACAATAAAATACAAGGAATAGAAATACAATGTCAACGTTCAAATTAACAAGTTATCTTGGTACCTAGTTCACATGTACCTACCATGCATTCATTGTTGAACTCGAAAAGTTTGATGATGTTTTCAACAATTCAATAAGTGTATGGTGAAGTTGGAACAATATAGCTAACAAGATGAAATTTATTGAAAGACAATAAACGTTTCATGAAGGAAATTATTGATCACAAGTTGATGGATAAACCAAATCAATTTTCTCACTGAAGGTCGTAATAATATTGGAGAAACCTGCTTTACTAGATTTGATCCCGCAGTACTACCTTACGAAGTTTCTCCTTATATCTCAATGAAACAGCACAGAACACTGCAGTCTCCAATAGATCCATCCCAAACAACATTTTTGATGTATCCTTGCAATAACCCGCGAAAATCCGCGATGACCCTCAAAAAAGACGCTGCTGTCAGCCAACAATTGCTCATTGCACTTACCTCCATCTTTCTTTAAAGTGTTATAAAATCTATATCACTACGTTGCTTACAAAATATAAATATTATGATATCACAGTTCAAAGTACTATGAGCAGCTGTCTCATTTCTCGCCCATGTCTACTCTATCGCAACTTGGTACTACACTCCAATGCCTAGATACTACTATGTACACTGCGTTATATCACGGAATGGTACATTTCTAACATTTTAAATGTTGGCGATTTTTCAAGGAAATCAGAGGAAAATGATTATTTCTCGATATCCTACACGTTCGTGTAATTGTTTATTACAAAAAGGTATACTTCTCAGTTCAGCTTCTCTTGACAAATTGTATTCTTCAGAGAATTGTGCGATTGAGCTCATGACAATTAGGAAGAAGCAAAGATTCCATACCATTCCTGAGTGCAATCGTCCGAAAGGACAATGAAACGTGTATTCCCAATGTGTTATGGGATGTTTCAGTGTAATGAGCTACGTAGAATCGTCTCCAGAAAGATGAAATCACAGAGAATAGTAGAAGTACTAGGGCAAACAAGCAATACGAAAAACAAACGGTCGTTAGATAACACGATGGAGTGAAAGAGTATGATATTCCACTGGTTATTTCTGTAGTGTTTTCAATCAATTTGGTCTAGCGTATTTTTTCTCTTGTCTTAAAAACCTAGCATGAAGCTTTTTCCTGGTTGAAGTCCCGTATCCTTGTGAAAACCAAAAGTGGGAGAACGAAGGGTTCGAAGCGTATACTTCCGGGTTACTGGGATTGCCCATATCACGTGCCTATTGCATAGTTTTTTTATCCAACAACTCACTCAATGATCGATAATGTTTGTGCGAGCGTTGACAGTGTGGGTATAATAATCTTTGTATTTAGTCCCTTACACCATTCTCATCCAGATCTCTTATTAACACTCCCGAATACCCACTAAGTCATGACGCCCACTCATTAAGGAAAAGTTATGTCGATCCTTGTTTGAGCGGTTGAGGTATTGCATTACCCTATCTAGGTGTATTTACAACAGATATACATTTTATTATTGAGCTGTTTGGGTTTATCTGAATATTTTTGTATGAAATAATTGTATTTTGACATTCAACGGACTATTGTGAAAATCCATATTTGACATAACCACGATTTTCAGAATCGGAACGTACTCCTTTACTCCTTTACCTGTCATCAGACATATGCGGCCGTGTACTCAAACAAAATCGGGTAGAGGGACCTTGACAATTTGAATGGAGTTCACAAAGAGTAATATAACTACTTGTACAACACGTAGAAATAACATTGAACTTTAACGACGAGAAACTATGGACGCTATACGATCTAGAAAAAAATATGGATCTCGCTTCTTTGAAGGATATGTCATGTGGACTACAAAATATTTTTTCTCTACTAGGTTCAGACAACATCTATCACAAACATATTCAACGCACAATGAATCACCAGGATTCCGTATTTAAAATGTATTTTCGAGCAGCTGAGCGTAAAAATCTCAAATAGAATGCCATACCAGTAGTTTCCATTTCAGTTATACACTTGAAGAATTACCGCGGTCAAAGGGAGTTTCAGTTGGTTTGTCGAGACAATCCTCTCCATCGGAGCTTAGGGATTTGTTCTTGATCTTTGGACGACTTCGCGGAATTTCAGGGGTGGCTGTGGGCACTGCTGTGTAGCTTCCTTTGTCGAAGTTGTCCGACTCATAGGTGATCGGATACAGTTCGGTGGTGCACCCTTTCCTGGAATATTCAGAATGTAAAGGTCAGCATAAAGTCAACATGGGGTGTGTGCGGGGTGGGGGGTGGGGGGTGGGGGTGTCACATAATTTTGGTCGGGCAGGAAACGTAAGATTAGACAACTAACAAACAGGTTAGACACCTAACCTACTGAAACCCCTGGAACGGATGAAAGATTTATTTTGACTCTTTGCAGCACGAAACAGGTTGTGAGGAGGGGGTTAATAAACCAGTTGCCATTCTTTTCCTGTACTTGATCGTATAACTGATTGCTGAATTTATCTTTTGTAACTGGGCATGCCCGTAAAAACAATTAAATGAACGTGAAGAACGGTTTCAGTAAGTATAATCCCATATCCTGGCTGAGTGACTGACCTTAAACCTGTCATTTGCCTTTAACCATAATGTAGAGAAATCGACCCCATTGCAATGATGGTACTTGCAGTACATATACCAATTCAGCCGTAAGTCTCAAGTCGGAAATCGCTCGTCATCCGGGGCCCGGGCTCGACTCCCGGCTGAGAAACGAAATTTTCTCAGGGAGAGGATGAGGAAAACTGATTTTTGACTAGTAAAATATTAATTAAGATGCCGTGAAGGTTAATCAACGAAATAAATTTTTATTATTTTTTTTAAACATAAATGTACCAATTTAGCACCAGCATACTGCATACAACAGGGTGGATGCATATATTCAATAGTGGACGCGTTAGGATTCCCGGTAGACATTTAAGAGTTGGGAGCGCCGTAGGACGTGAACGAGGAGTTTGAGCAGATCCTGGGAAAAAACGAATCCTGCCTCAAGCTGGTCAAATTGTATATACTTTCAAATTCGCCTAATAATTCATTTTTTTATGAGAATCCCCTTGGGTTTCTTCATTGAGAATGAAACAAGTAGGTTTTGCAGTTTAGATTCCTCACTTTAGTAACATGGACGTACAGAATCAGTTAGTGAACATTTCAACGAAATTGGTAGAATGGTTCCGGAGTTATGCCTATGACCATAAATTTCAAGTTTTCGCATGCGCAGTATCCATCAGTCATCCAATTGTCGCGAAATTCATGGGTGTTGTCTTGGAGTTAGCCGTCAACTACAATCCGAATTTGAGCGGAATCGGTCCTGTGGGAACTAAGAAATCGTAGCTCCAGGAAATTCACGTCTGCGCATGCGCACACCCTACTATTGGTCCGATGGCTATGAAATTAATAGAGGGATTTCACCGAGATTGGACGAGTATTTCCGGAGTTATGGCTATGAAACACATTCCAAAATTGCTTGTGCAATAGTAGGTATAGCTGATACAATCGTGTCGAAATTCGAAGGTAATTATTGTTAACCTCAAACTACCCTTCGAATTTGAGCTAGATAGGTCAATTAGAAACTGAGAAGTCATAGTTTCAGGAAAATCACGTTTGCGCATGCGCTCACGCTACTAGTGGTCCGATGACGATGAATACATAGGGACCATCACGGGGCTAACCCGAACAATCCCTGAAAATTTCATTTAATTCGGACCTGAACTTCATATACTTAGTTTTGCCTGGTACAAGGAATTGACTACAAACAGCCGGATAGACAGACACGGAACCGAAATTGTTCATAAAGCTCTGAAACTAAAAAAAAAGTGAAAATTTTGATTTTGGAGGATAGAAATTGTTGTTATTTCTTGCACGAATACATATAGTTTCCCACCTTCGGTAGTGAGGAAGCAAAATTCACTAAGAAATTCGGAAATGCGAAAACGGAGTTGAATACAGGACAAGGACTCGCGGGGAAAGTAAACAATTAAACCTAAATGTCAAAATATTGAAAGCGTTGCCGTGACAAGTATCGATATCTGATAAGGATTGTTGTGATAAGAGTTGTCACGAGGATTACATTTTTTTATGCATCATGAATGATACTGTGATTTAGTTCATCTGAACAAGACGGCTGCTCAAATTCCTATCGGTAGGTACTTTTTCGTTTTTTTGTTGTCGCAAAAAGTTGGGGGTTTCAACGCATCGGACCCATTATCTCGGGAACTACTCAACTGAGCTTTCCCACAGATTCGTCTGAACCACGTTGACAAATCTGCAGCGGAATTAGTTTTTTTTTTTTTTTAATAACTCGTTATAATTCCTGGACGGATAACAAAATGTAAATGGAAGTGCTACCTATCTGAATGTCCAAACTTTACACTGGTAAGTACTGCAAAGCAGGAAGTTGATATTTTTTAAATCTGCCCCCGCAGTGTTTCGGATTTCAACAAAACCTAACGTTAAAAAAATCATCAAAAGAAGATGTACTAGTGCAGAGATAATGGGTCACGAATATCGCTGTTTCACGATACGTACCAAGTGCCAATCGGTTGTTTCCGCAAAAATAGAGAATGGTTCTGGTTATTTAATGTTACATCTCATGTATCAACCAATTGCCAACACGATCACGTAATTATGGCCTCTCCTCGGCTGAGCCATAAAAATCCATTCAAGGGACCTTGGGTGCAAATATTCCATGGTACCACTTTCACTACCGTAAGATGGGGTGAAATGGTCCAGCGAGGTGAAATGAATACAAAACACGTTTTTCAGCCTTCGAGTGCTATTTCCTGGCTTAGTTCCATAATAACTCAAAAGAGTGCAGTGCCATCGTCAAGAGGATAGTCTCATGAGTTGGTAGAACTGGTTTGAAAGTTGTTTTTGTTGCACAGGGAGGTCTCCAGTTAGGGTTAAAGTTTTGGTGAAATAAGTGATCCAGACGAAGTCCGTCATATCTAGGAGCTTAGCGATTTCATTTTGCATGCCACAGAGTCAAGTACGCTCTATATTCGTTACACAACTATCTGACTAGAATATACAATAAGAGTTTTCCAAAAAGTGCGTTGTTTTATAAGTTTATTATCATATTTGTAGAAAATGAAGATTTGTGGGGTGATTTGAGTACAGTTTTTTTTAATGAAATTTGGTGGAGATAATTAATTATAACCCCTCAAAAACATATATTTTTAATTTTTTAATGTTCTAACATAATGTTCTAAGCAAGTTTCTTCAACCAGGGAGCTTTAAGCCGTCAAGATTGCATGTTACCAAGATGAGATATTAAAGCTAGTTTTAATCAATGGCAAAATATTGCTCATTTTGAAATTGGACGATTTTCCCACTTATTTACGATTACACATTTTTCGATTTGCAATGTGTGTTTTCCTTTAGAGAATTTTTCTGGCTTTACGCTACGATGTTTTAAATGAGTACTGGATCACTTTTACAGGGCCTAAAGGACGAAAAACGATACTGTACTCAAGTGACCCCACCTCGCATGGTCTACTGAGTACACTTTAAAATGCGAATAACTTTTTTTGTGATCAACTTAGAGCATCCAACTAGTTACTATTAAAAACTAGAGATCAAGAGATTTCATATGGTATATTTGATTCGATCTTTAAGAAATCTTAAATAGGTGAAACGTTGAAAAAACCTCAAATTTGTACTCAACTCACCCTATCTTACGGTATTACGTGCAAAGGGTGCAAATATTCATTGACGCCATGGATGCAACCCCTATCATTGCTTACCTGGCCCTTACTACGCTTGCTTTTATGGACGAACTCCTCATTGTGACAGTATCTTTGAGATTCCTCCGATTGTCAGTTCGACAACATGATCCGCACGTGAGAGTCTTACGGAACGCCGTCCTGTACTTCACACTCATCAAGTTGTAGAGAATTGGGTTCATGGTGGCCGACAAGTAGTAGAGGACTCCTGAGAAGTCAAAAATCCATTCGTTGAGCTGCTTGTAGAATTCCAAATCTTGCCCGTATACGTAAAAAAGCCGTTGAGCGTGAAATGGGCACCAGCAAACGAAGAATGTGACCACCACAGCAACTGTAACAAAGGATTCGATTCTGGCATAATATCCAAGTACCCAAAGGCCTCGTGCACAGGGATGGGATCAAAACCTGTGGGTTGAGCCCCCACTGAGTCACCCAAAAAAAATCTAAGTTTCCCTTTTTGAATCTTATTCCTTAGTATTAGTTTAAGCTGATCATTTCATACAGCTATTTACTTTTGTCACAAGCCGTCCCCTGAAAATTCTTAACCTCTTTTGTTTGATTTCACTCGGTGATATAAAGCTTTAGTAGAGTGATTTTGATGTTGGAAATGAAGGTTGTAGAATTTGCAGGTCCTCACTCCTGCAATAGTACTCGTTTCGTTTCAGATCGTACGAAATATGTATTCTGGGACTCGTTTCCTAATTCGGAATGGGTCCGACATACGAGTAAATTTATTTAAGAAAGTCTCAACCTGAAACTAATAAACACTTTTATTTTTTAATGGAACCCTTGGTGAAATGTAGAGCAATTCCATTCCCACAACAAGTTAAGTAGCAGGCTAGAGGAAACTACTATTAGTTTGTACTGTCTTTAAGTTAATAATTGTTCCAGCAAGTCAGCCGCAGTGTGAGTGACCAATAGGTATAGTTCTCTATAGGATATCAACAAGTGTAGTTTATCTAGAAAAATATTATGAAATAGAATCGGTTAGATGCACGAAGTATAATACCTAATAACTATTATGACAATTATGGCTCCACGGCAAGAGTATAGTACAATGACAATGCGAAGGAGTAGTTTGTAATTATAATTATCTATACTTCGTACAGCATGTTTGTAATAGACCAATGTGTTCCTTCAACTCTTTGTTGCGAGCGTAGGTGGTTTCTGGTACAGATACTCTACCCGTTTTCAGAGTGTTGGAAGGTTGATAGGAAGCTAGGTACACTCCGGCTATAGGTACTGCTTTCCAAAGTAAGTAACTAATTCGAGGAAATGTACAGAGGGGGTTAAAGCCATAGTCGTGTAACTCAGTTTTTGAGCAATATGTGACTGTCGGTATTTTCTCGATCTATTCATACATACATATGTTGAAAGAAAATGTCGTCCCTCAAGACACCGAACAGAGAGACCTTCCTCCTTTTTGTAGTCGATCAAAAATATGAAGTAAATCAAAACTCATATTTTATCCTAACCTGGCTCTCTCTGATCAGAAAGAATGTGGTGCTGTGGTTTATCTAAAAATGTTATAAAATTGAATCTTTTAGATTCAGAAAGTAGCAAAGTTAAATACCGACAAGTTGTCACGTCAAATATCGACAAATACAGTGAGAGGGTGCCAGCGAGATCCTTTGGTACTCAAATGAATCAAGCTTCACACTTCGCTTCATAGATAGAGGGATCAGTTTGGGGACACGGCTCTGGCGCAGTAAAATGTCCTAGAAAATACTAGATAGGTCAGGAGAAAATATCAGTATGAATTTAACCCTTTGCGTGACACGTAGGCTTTTTTGACCCATGAGGGAAATTTAGGGGGTTGCGTTGGCAACACTGGAGATCATGAGAGCCCTGGCGCCTCCGTAAATTCCTTTCAGTTAGTTGTCACTAGTGTGGTTCAAGTTTGACTTTTCTTATTCTGGAAGACTGAGTAGAAAAAAACTTTATTGTAAAACAGAACTACTACGTTCATTTTGTCGTCATTTCTAGATGTATTTTGTAGACATTTTTTGTGGATCTTCTCTATAGATTTTTTTTGTAATTTTGTACACCTACTCAATGTAGAAATAAGTCAAAGAAATAAGGCTGCTTTCTTATTCGAAGATATAAAAATTTTGTTTCAATTATTGAAGAAAAAAAAATTTCAAAAATTTTTTTCTAATAATTATGTTGAAATTGGTTATATTGGTTGAAAGAAACATTGTTGAAATGTTTTCTACTACCCTTACATTTACAGTTATGGGTACATTTAAAAAAAGTTACATTTTGGATACCTATGTAGAATAGCATAATTTGCATCCATTAGGGTGGTAGGCCAAAAAAGCCCATGTTTCACCAGACACTAGAAAATTTCACGTGTCATTCAAAGGGCTAATAAACGTAGTTATTTTGGAAAAAACCTCGTCGAAATATCTAAGCTTGTGATAATTTTCAGCGAAGGTGTCACAACAAATATGGCTGAAGTCGGTCAGGGGCATCCTTTGGTTTGTTTTACTCAAAAGAATACCTAGTGGGGCTTCTCGCCAATGTAAAAAATTATTTGATTGAATCACATAGGAGAGGATTTTCTC
Source organism: Lygus lineolaris (assembly GCA_030264115.1). Classification (NCBI taxonomy): domain Eukaryota; kingdom Metazoa; phylum Arthropoda; class Insecta; order Hemiptera; family Miridae; genus Lygus; species Lygus lineolaris. Next base: position 55,557,229 of record JAEMON010000001.1, read on the forward strand.
GTGATTCCCTTCTCGGAAATACGACGAGAGAGGGAACTAGAAGGGGGTCCACTTTCTTCGCGCCCATTGTTATGATGACCTTTCTAAGCTGCTTATGAAGCAAGGCAATACACCGCCAAAAGGGAAGGCCGCAGCCGTCCAAGTGGACTATATCGGTCTCGTAAGTCACAACACCGTTCGCTGTCTGTGAAGTACACATTAGGAATAGGTTCTTCGGTTCCTCGTAATTATGTAGGTAAATCAGGTGAATCAGGTGATTTTTGGTGAAATTTAGAAAATGGCCCAAAGTATGCACACATTGCTCCAATTTTCAAAAATGAAATTTAATTTATCAAAACGATCCAATTGCATATCTAGCAAGAGATTCTGTAAGGTAGATACCTCAACTAAGTGTATGCCAAATTTCAGATTTTTTTAACGTTCCAAATATCAAAAACCCGATATTTTCCCAGAGTACTAAAAAAAAGTAGAGCATAGTACCCACGTACCCCTTCATTTTCCTACATTTTGAAATTTTATCGCACTGTGTGTGCTGTTTTGCCGCTAGAGCGAGCCAAAAATGGGCCAATTTTTCGATTTCGGAAATTTCAGAATTTCTTCTTCTACTTCTATGTTTTTGGGTCGCTGAACACGAATCTGAGGGTGTTGGGCCAAAATGTTGCCCAGATAATGGTTAATTTTTCACTTATTGCACAGTTTTTCACATAAGTTTTGGCACATTAAATTTTGGCCTGTATCTCAGAAAAGGAAGCGTTTTCACGTCAAGATCTCTCTATGTCACATTAAAGTAGACAAAATTTCCCACATATAACTTTTGTTGTACATCCAACCAGTTCGCCATACGAGTGCGTCAAAATTTGGGCCACTTGTTCGACTTCGGAAATTCCAAAATTTCTTCTACTTTTATGTTTTTTGGATCGCTGAATACGAATCTGGACGTTTTGAGCCAAAATTTTGCCTAGAAGTTTGTTAATTTGGCACATTTTGTTCACATTTTGGCACTTTTTCAGTTTTTTACCTATATTTCAGAAAAGAAAGCGTTTTTTCGACAAGCCCACTATACCAAGTTGAAGAAGCCTAATTTTACTAAATTTTCCATGATTAACGTTTTTTGGTACGACCAATCGTTTTGCAGCTAAAGCGCTCCAAACTTGGGGCATACTCCCAGACCTAGAACTTATACCTCTCTGGAATAACAAATAAAGGGAAAGTAATGGAAAAAATTGAGAGAAACGAATGAAATGCAGTTGTTACTGTAGTTTTTAATCGTTATTATCTGAGCTGATCTGATATGCAGAACAACCACGCGATATCCACACTCTTCCGGACTTGTGACACGGCTCCTTCTTGATTAAATTAATTTAACCTATAGTCAAATGGCTAAGGGTTACAACGTTGCACTCTCCTCAGAGGAGACCGACATGGCTGTTCCCCCTATACACCAGCTCTTCAGTAGCAAAAAACCACATCGTCCCTGCCACACCCACAACCAAACGGTTATACGGCAGTAATCGTATGTATAATTTGTAATTTTGACATTTTCATGTCTTTGCTGTGGCACACAACCAAAATTATGTTATGTTACGTAACGTTACGTAACGTGACATTGTACAACAACCGTCCAGTTCTGACCATTTCCGCTTACAACCGAGTCGTTCTGATATGGTATGTGGGCCCTTGAGGGACTTCTGAACACCTTCTTAACAAATCAAGAGGTCCAGATCAGCTGAGTGGCTCCTAAAGCTAAGTTCTCTCCCATTAGCCCTACAAAGTTGAAATTCAGTATGCAGCCTCCTTGAGACTCCTTCTTGACAATTCGAGAGGTCCAGATCAGCTGAGTGGCTCCTAAAGCAAAGGAGAAAGTTGAAAGGGAAAGAAGGAGGGGGAGAAAGACATGAAAATGTCCCAATGCGTTGCAGACTTGTATGCATGCAAGCGTTTTTTCCCTAATGATCCCACGATTCTGAGATTTGGTATATATGTGGGAGCTTGAGGGACTTCTGAACACAACTCAAAAATGGAGCTCTCATATCAGCTGATTCGAAAATGGAGCTCTCAGATCAGCTGAGTCGAAAATGGATCTCTCAGATCAGCTGAGTCATTTGATTTTTTGTTATGGGTCCAAATATGTATTACATATGTGTACTATATTACAAATAGTACTACACTTATTACATTACAATTTAAAAAATATACCTACCATATGTTCCTATGTTTAAGATGGTAATTT
>JAEMON010000001.1:55621370-55638532 GCA_030264115.1 Lygus lineolaris
CGCTCACAAACTCATGCTGCATGAATGGAACTTTTTCTAATTTTTTTCCAGATGACATAACAGGAAGATTAATCGAGTTTCGATTTAATCCTCATTAGTGACTGACTGGTGCTCACTAAATGCTCTCCACCTCAATGAAGAAAAGACCCAAAGCTTATACTTCGATTTGAACGACCGTTCGTCTGATTCAGTAGATTTGTTGGGCCTTGTAGTTGACAGTAGACTGTCATGGGCAAATCATGTTGAGTCGTTATCCTCAAAACTTGCATCCTGCAACTTCATACTTCGTCGGTTGGCTGGGAATGTTTCACCTGAAGTTCTAAAATCCGTTTACTGTGCTTGTTTCCAAAGCCGGATGTTGTATTGTGTGCTTCTGTGGGGAAATACGTCCCACAGCGAAAAAATTCCCAAACTTCAGAAGAAGGCGATCAGAGCGATTCGTAACTTGGGCTGGAATGAGAGCTGTCCTGGGCAATTCAAGTATTTGAATTTGATGACGCTTCCAGGATTATTTGTGAATGCGTGCCTATTATACGTCCGCCAAAATATTGACATTTTCCAGAAAGGAACCGACCTTATACATTCCTACTACTCGCTTGACAACTACAATGAGGATAAGCCCAGCATACATTGGTGTGAAGTTTTCTAACCATCTCCCGGTCAACATTCGTAAGCTTGAATTACCATAGTTCAAGAATGAAATTAAGAAAATTTTGATTCCGGCCGAATTATACGACCCGAGCGATTTCTTGCGGATGAAATTTTAAAATTAATGATGTGATCATCTTGTTGATTTTGTTATTGTTATTTCTATTCAATTTTTGTCGTTTTATAACCAATTTTTATATAATTGTATTACTGACGTTTGTAATGTCAGTTTGGCCTCTACAAATGAAAATTATATTTATTTATTTATAATAATACCGATAAAACAGAAGTACCGTTAAACTTCACCCACTAGAAAAACTAACAATCTACTGTTTGTGATATCGTAGCTGTGTTATCAGGATTAGGACGTATACTTGAGTTCTTGGTCTTGGGCGTGAAAGTATTGTACAATAATCTGCACAAACATAATGGAAGCCAAGATTATGTTGATGTTGATTAGAAAAAATAACTTATTGCTATAATGTTATTATGACACAACAAAATCATAATGCAAGAACAACTTTGCAGAGTTACAAGAGACACAACGCCCGTGTTCTTCCTACAGACGGTGAAGGTATATTGAACTCGATCGTCACTAACGTGGATAAGCTCTTGAAAAGGAAGATGGACTCAGTTAACGTAAGTATAAGTCCGAATAATCACAGCTTTTAATTACGTAAACGACATTCCTAACATTTTGTAATCCTCAAATTCATAAGAATGTATTAAAGATATCAAACAAAAAGTTCCATTCATGCAGCATGAGTTGGTGAGCGAATTTTCAAAGAATAATTTAAACGATGTTGTGGGTGATTCTTATAGGAAATTTCACGCTGATTTCGAATATACCATATGTTCCTATGTTTACGATGGTATTTCACACCAAAAACCTCAAAAAACACGTTTTTTAGCTATTTTTGAAACTAAATTTTCAAAATTTGACCCCTTGGAGTACTCCAAAAATTCTGGCCAACGAACTCATCCTTACTTTTGATATTATTAACATTTTAAAATTTTTTGGATTTTTTATCTCGATCCCACGGGCAGATATCGTCTGGAGTGACACATATATAAATAGATGAATATATGTATATAGATAAATAAATATATATATATATATATATACATATGAAAAAGTGATAGATTCGGCCGTAAAAAGAACATAACGAGCGACCCAGGCGCAACCTGTTGAGAGCTCGACGTACCGTCACAAGACTCCCTCTTTGCATAACGTCTGGTTATGGAAATGTTTGTAAGTGACGATGAGGCAATTAGTAGTCATTCCAAAGTATATAAAATCTTTCGACTTAAATTTTCACAGAGTCACAATAAAAACGTCAGCCTGTCACGGAAGTACAGGGTATCCCACATGCATTCGTGAAAATATCTCATGAAAGTCCTTATGTTGGATAATAGAAGGCATTTGGACTAGTTGAAGTAAACAACTATTTTTTAATCGTATTGGATTTTCAGTAGGGATTTGATCATTGACACACACCGATCTGTGGTGTCACACAATGACCAAAGGCTATGATTTTTTGTTACTGTAAATATGTTCGAAAATGATAAGAAATTATAAATAAACTACTACTTAGGGGGAACTACTGGTTTCCTATTTATCACATCTTTAGAACGCTGAAGGTGACTAACAAAACAATTAATTCTGGGCCACATTTTTCATTGTTAACTGTTTCGACTTTTTCTATGTGAACAATATTTATGATATTTCTCATCCTCATTTCATCATCTTGTAAGCAATCTCTAATGTATAGTTTCTTATTGAACTGCAAATTGAACTGGATACTCAGTTATCGATCCTAGCAGCCCATCCATTGTGTATAGGTACGCCATCTGTTTTTAGTGCGTCATAGAAGCTGCTGAGAGGCTGGCAAGGGACTTCCAAGACGATAATAACACTTACCTCTACTTCAGCTCCAAGTTTTCAGCAGGTAGAGGGATTGATGAGTTTCGAGGAGAGGACGATATAGAGGTAATCAATCGCAGTATCATTACGTTTTGCAATAGTTTAATTTTATTTCACTAAAAGCTAGCGGACATCCCAGTCATTAATATATCCAAGTTCAGTACGTAAATATATTGTAATCCTCGTATGATTCCTTATCCATGTATGTTCATTCAGAAGAAATGATCGCCCGTCGCCATCGTTCGATCAACCGATAACACTTTCGTTCTTTAGGTACCAGGAGTTAATTTGAGTTATTACGAACCAATGGAATTGGGGCCTGACTACCACTTCTACAACTATTACGTTAACACAAGCTTCAGTGCTGTACACGTACCGACGGATGTTTTCGATAGAGGTAATTCCAAGTTTATCCATTAGCTGATCAATTCAATGTGTTTTGCGATGGGTATTTTTATCTTCCAGTGTTTTCATCTTCCTGGAATGTCAAGAACTATTCCTACATAGTTCTGTTTGTTTCCCCACATTGAAACATGTGACGTGAATGGAGTTTTATTAGATATTACAATATGTATGGCATAATATGAGTAGAAATACCAATGATTCTCACATCTCAATCCTAATGATCACCTTCATGATCACTCATGATGTTTTTGACATCCATGATTTTTTTTTTTTTTTTTTACATGAATGGTTTGTGATTTGTTCGTTAAAGTTCTAAATTATACAGGTCAAATTGTAAGAGAGGGCCTACGATGGTCAGATGGCTTGGACGAGGTTTTTAGAAGAAATTATCTAGCTGACCCAACTATGTCGTGGCAGTATTTTGGCAGTTCTTCCGGTTTCCTTCGTCATTATCCAGGTACTTACCCTATTCAGCTCCCAACCGAAATATTTTCTGTTTGATTAAGTGATTACGCGTAGATTGATTTCCGAATACTAGTCATTAGTCGTCATTGCTGTAAATCGACACACCTATATTTAGGTAATTAATGTGATGCACACACAAATCCAAGTGTTTCGCCATATTATTCAGGAGTCCTACTCGTACCTGGATGGGTTGAATTGCAGGGTCGACGATTTCCTTGGCCAGCTCCGCTGTTTTTTATTTTGTCTTCAATAAACAATTATTATATAGTTTTAATGGAAAAACAGCAGTCCAAGATAGATAGAAAACACACTAAGGTTATTGTTATTGTGTTTTCAATAGGTACTTGTTACCCTAATCATAAAACCTTTTTTCCTGTTGAAGCTGCACGTCCACTGACAAACAATTTTTGCCGTCGAGAGTGTGGTCTCTAACTGTAGTAAATATTGATAATAACAATGATTGATAGTAATAATAATTAATGTCTTACTAAAGAGAAGAGTGTATCAGTTATTCCTATCGCCCATTACACTTTCAAAACTACCCTTAGAAGAATATAATACGAATCCTGACGTGATGTTTGACCAAATCTATCAAATAGTGTACTGTAAGCTTCTCCCATTTACCTCTCTTTCTAATCTGAAAACTTCATGTCTGACGAAGCGCTGCACTGGGGAGACGTGAGCAGAGATGTGTTCGACTGCCGGACGCGATTCTGGTATATTGAAGCAGCCACTTGCACCAAAGATGTCATCATCCTCATGGACAATTCAGGCTCCATGCATGGCATGAGGAACACCATAGCTCGTCTGACGGTCAACACCATCCTCGATACATTCAGCAACAACGACTTCATTAATATCTTGAGCTTCAATAACACAATAAAAAATACCGTCTCATGCTTCCCGGACGACATGCTTGTTCAGGTAATATTAAAATTCCTCTCCGCAAAAACCACTAAATTTTGTTGGTTTCCCTCGGTAATAACGAACCCTCTCTACTTAAAATCTTCCTGAAAGTCAGAGAATGTGTTCCATTTACAGGCAACACCGGAAAACATTCAGGTGTTCAAAGATTCAGTAAACACCCTGAAACCAGAAGAAAAAGCTGATTTCAAGCAAGCGTTTGAATTCGCCCTTAAACTTCTCAATAAGGTACTACCTTCATTAGACACTACATAATACATAATGTACCAGCATCAGTGGTGGCACATATTGTGAATGAGTTCAGTTCTACATCTCGACCATCATGTTTATGGCTCATTGGTTTTCTATAGCGGTACTATTCTTGCAGACAAGAGAGAATAGGACGTGCGAAGATGACATCTGCAACCAAGCGATCATGTTGGTCACCGATGGTCTTCCAGACAACATTACTGATGTGATGGAAAAGTACAACTGGTTCGACAACCGAACTCGAATCCCTGTACGCGTATTCACGTACCTCATTGGAAAAGAAGTACTCAGCAAAAAAGAAATAGCTGAACTTGCCTGCCAGAATAGAGGTGACTTTTGCAAGTATCTTGATTCCTTCGTACTTCCTACAAGCCATAATACCTAATATGAACAGATCATGATCATTATATCTTACATTTTTGGGTTTCGAGTTGTAGTGAAGATTTTTTTTGTATTACACCAAGTTTACAACTTATTAGTAATTCATTTTTGACCTAATTTACTACTCTCACTAACAAAACTAAGATACAGAACTTGTTTTCTATGCATTTGATAAACTGTTGAATGTTAATTATGTTACATTACTTCATCACATTCGCTGAGCCAATTCATGAGGTTTCTTTCTTTTCAGTCTTCGTAGTAGGTCGTCTACATCTAGCAAATGGACAGCTTTTTCGTTGACATGATCTCTTAATCGCTTTAGATGAGCGATGGCAATTTTCTTAATGGTTTCATCGACAGTTTCCACATCAAGATCGTGGTGGGGTCTATCATTACGGATGTACCAAGGTGCATTGACTGTGCTCCAGAGCAAACTGTTTTGAAATCTTTGGATGGTATCGCGTTTGCTCTGTGCAGTGCAGCCCCACAGCAGCGCTCCATAAGTCCATACAGGCTTCAGGACTTGCTTGTTCAGACAACTTTGATCGTCTGCCCATCAGCCAGTACATTTTTCTTAGTTTGAGTACCAACTCTGTTTTTTTCTTCCTGGCGTGCGCCTTCCATCACGATTTCGCATCCAAGATCATCGCTAGGTATTTCGCCTCATTGGCGTATGGAATTCTGGTAGAACGCAGGTGTAAAGTAGGCACAGGAGTGGGCCAAGGACACTGCCTTGTAGCACACCGGTCTAGTTTTGGAGTAAGAATCCTCTCGTTTGATTCGAAAGTAAAAATCTGTAAGATAGGAGTCCAACAGTTCGGCAAATTGATATTCCAGCATTTTTCTCAGCTTGAATTTAAGGCCCTCGTGCCAAACCTTGTCAAAGGCTTGCGTGACATCGAGAAAAATAGCAGAGCAAATACTTTTTTCCTCAAGCTTGCTTTTCCTGTGCTTGCTCTATTATGTTGACTATCCTGTGTACTTGGTCTATTGTTGAATGTTTTTGTCGGAATCCATACTGGTGATTCGGTATTAGATGTCTTTCTTCAATAATTAATATGACCATCTAGTTAAAGAGCTTTTCGAACAGTTTGGATAGCACCAGTAGCAGGGAGATTGGCATTTTTGATGTGCATTTTTCAGGAGGTTTTCCAGGTTGAGGGAGCATAATAACCTCCGCTGTTTTCTATAGTTGTGGTACATATCTCAGGTGAAATGAAGCATTTATTATTCTTCAGATTTGGACTAAAGCTTTAAGCGGGAGTTTTTTTTCAGTACTTGGCCTGTGATTATATCGTATCCTGGTGCTTTCTTTATTTTGATTTAGTTTTCATTGTACTTTGCACTTCCTCGATTGTAACTGGTGGTACCTATATTAACTTCAGGATCTGATGGTGTTGTTAATTCCAGTTGTTTGTCTGCCGCTGGAGGATTTGGGGTAAATATTTTGGCTAAGTAATTTGCGAACACGTCAGCTTTGCATTGATTTTCTTTCACCCATGATCCATTATCATCCTTAATAGGTGATGCTTGGATGATGGGCCTTTTCAAATACTTTGTGGCTTTCCACAGTGAGTAGTCCGTGTGGTGGTCACTGGTTAACTCACTGATGTAGAGTTATCTCGATTAATTTTTGATAAGTTGAGTAAGTTCTCTCAGTTCTTGAGTGAGTTTATTACATTCTTTTTTTAAGGGTGGCGCTCTAGTTGTTTGCCACCGTCTCCTGGCTCTCTGCATTTCCTTAACGATTTCAAGCACCTCTCGCGGGTAGTTTATACCTCTAATTTTCCTTTCCCTTGCTGGTGTATTATTCCATGCTGCTTTGTGCATTATCAAAACCAGCTGGTGAACTTCTCGATCGATGTCCTCTTTTGATTCCAATAAAGCATGAAGGTCAATGTTTTTTGCCAACTCTACTTTGAATGTTTCCCAATTGGTGTTTTTATTGACCAGTACTGGATTATACGGTTTCTGTATGATGTGACAACTGAGTGCGAATAATACCGGAGAGTGGTCAGAACTTAAGTCGTCGTTTTCTTCCACCACCAGATAGCTACTTAATATATTTTTGACTATGAAAAAATCCAATAAATCCGGTATTTTTCCGTGTCTGTTGGCCAGTAAGTCGGCTTGCCTATAGAATGTACCTCACATTGGTTGCTCCGTGAAGTACAGTTCTCTTCCTTTATGGGTTATGAGCCTGGAACTGGGTGTACTTTGCATTGAAGTCGCCACCAAGTACAAACCGATTTCCCAAATGGTTAAAAACTTCTACCTCCTAGTTCACTCCTTCGTCGAGAAAGACCGTTGGCATTCCAACACATCATTTTGACACATTTCATCATTTTTTCGAGTGGCCTTTACCGGGTTTTTTCGAATTTGCCCACTCGGTTGTCCATATTGATAATCAGCTGTTCTAGTTTTGATTGCTGGTCTAGATGTTGGTTGTCTAGGTTGTCTAGATTGTCTAGATGTTGCTTGCTGTCATGGTTGTTAGATTAAGGTCTACTGTAGAAGGTTGGGATCGCCTATGTATTCCTTTAGTAATGTCAGCAAAGGATTCCAAATGGATGGTACACTAAACGACTGCTTTCGAGAGGTTTGTTTCACGTCCGAATTTTGTGCTGGTGGCTTGACCACTGTTGTTTTATTTGGTCCTGATTATGATTATTTTGCCTTTGACGATCTTTTTGTGAATCAATGGTAACCTGACACCCTCGATAATTGGCTGTATGTTGTTCAGAACCACAGTAGTAAAGAAGGATGATGATTATTATTATTAACGCAAAAGAACAGTCATATCGGCTCGTTGACTGGAACATTGGTATGAATTCGGTTTGTTTTCGAACTAGTCGTCAATTTTACAAAGAATTATGATACCTGGTTTACACTGTACAGGGGCGGATCCGCAGGAATCTTCTGCGAGACACACGTAACAATGAAAATTTGTCCACTCTACCTATAATGGTAATGTAAACCAATGATCCTCTCCTGCCGGTGTAGGTGATTGACTCAAGGTTCCTTTTACAGGATACATGGTTCACATCAAGGACTTGGAAGAAGTGAGAAGCCAGGTTTTGAAGTACATATCCGTCATCGCCCGGCCTCTAGTACTTCAAGCTGAAGAGCACCCACTCTCGTGGACGCACAGCTTTGTTGATGCAACGGTAATGGTCATCATTTTGGTTCGCTTACTCTATTTGTAACTCAGTACCCACTGTGCTGTGCCATCACTTCATCAGCTACCGATCCTTTCATTCCGTCACCGTTCCTTTCCCGGTTCGCAGTGTCAGTTTGCTTAGTGCTACAAAGGGAAAACACTAAACAAAAAACGCACCAATAAAAATACTCTAGCCGGCCTGGACATCCCAAGATGAATACTTTATAGAAAAGTTAGACAATAAATTTCTCGAAACCATTTACACAAAATCAACTAAAATTCTATAGTTACATCACCAGTTGTTAGTGAAACCAGTATTATTTGGTCTCTAATAACATCCTCCTCGGCTTTTCCGATGGTAGTCAAGCGTATTAATATAATAAGGCTTGCTGGTTATCTTTCAGGGCCTCAACTAACACGAAAATCCCTGAATTTTGGGATTTTATTCAGTTGCAAAATGAGTGAAAAAATTCATTGTTTTCCCAAGAACTCAGCACATTTGTGATGTTTCTATCAAAGTTACGGTCATTCGAAATTTGAATAGAATACAATTTCATCGTTTCCAAATTTCAAATTCAATTTTCATGACAAAAAACCACTCACCACATTATTAGTTTCTTATTTATTTTTTGGCAGTCGTTGTTCTTTCAATGGGCCTTTGAATTGATCTAAACGCGTTTTATTTGGTTTCAGTGCCAACATTTAATTATTGAGGAACAGTCAACATCAACGTCGGATCACGCTTCGTACCCTTTCGTACGAAGAGTATAGGCACGAATATCAGGTTGTACTTCGTATTTAATCTGCTGTAAAAACAACGGGTCGCACTTGATGATAGCCGATCTTTGTTTGTGTGTCGCAGTTGGCTAACACCCGCCAGTTCTAGGTGAAAGAAGAGACAGCCTACATAACCTGACTAGGAACATTGCCATCGTTATGCCAGAAACCATATTGATTGAAACACAATATACAAATAGAATAATGATGACGATTATGGGTGGTGTGTATGAATTTAAATTGACAAAGTTGAATATAATTAAAAAAATATGGATAGCTCATTCATGATAATGAAATAAATAATAACAACAAATGAAATAACATAAATTGTTTTTTGCTGCCATATGGATTAGAAATAAAATCCAATTTGAGTCAGTCCTCTCTGCGTAATCATTGATACGGAGAATCAATTGAACGTCACGGGAGAGATCACGGAAGAGATTCATCCAGCACTCACCACTCGAAACGTTGTGACTTGGGAGATTACCATCTCTCTCTTTCTAACTTCTTTCCTCAACCCGGCTGGATAGGATGGTCAGTTTCTTCGTCGGATAGGAATCGTTTGCCGGTTCATATTATTTCTTAGTTTTCTCAGGGACTCACATACTCTTGGATACTCCAATATTAGTTTTCTGCGGTTTTAGGTGCCCTCCAATTTTCTTTCTCCTATAATGCCACCAGTCTCTGCCAATTCTGGGCCTCCAATTCCCATTTTATATTATGCACCCATCATATAGTGATGTACCTATGATAGTAATTATTATTAGAAGAGTTTTGCGAGGAAATTGTAGTCGTGCTATCATTTACATACATTATCCCATTACTGTCATCTATACCTACTAATATGGTAGGTACAATGCATGGCATGGAATGTTCCACACTCCGTAGAACACTGCCTCACGGCAACACGACTAACCATCCCCGAAATTTCAGGAAACTGTTCTCAAAGAACTATATTGAGCGTGGGTCAAAAATTTGGAACTTTATGTCATAAAATGAGGGAGAGAGAATTATTGAATCACTGAAACTGAAAATGGAAGAAATAGGGAAATATTTTAAGCCAAGAAGGGAGTGTTACATGTGAGAAAGTTTCAAAAAAAATTAAAGTAACATCCATTTCAGGCAGCTGTTCAGCACTTGGAAGGTTGACTATGGGCTGGGACCTCACATCTATGTATTTTTACGTCGGGCCGTCGGCGATCCCCTCTCCATTCGAGGGGGTGAAGCAATCATCGGAATCAATTTTGATCCCGAGTTCGTCCGTTTGCCGCTCCCCGCGGCATCACTGACGCCATCAGTGAAGGATCAGAATTGGTTCTACGCTCTTCGCTACTCATTGCCTCACCCCTTGAGCACAGAGGGGATCGCCGACGGAAATTACTGAGATGTTTGGACCAGCCGACAGATGGTCACCCATTCAAGTACTGAGCGCAGAGCTGCTGATCACTAACTTAACTTCGGTGATCTCACGGGAACCTGCTTATTCCGCCAGACTAGACGGGCGTCGACACGTTACATGAATGTATATAATGTGATTTGATTGGAATCGATTGCCGTAGATGTACTTTATCAACAGAATTTCGGGTTTAGAGCTCAGGTAATATTCTTCGTGAGTGTTTATAATTTTTTAAACTCGACCAATGAACGTCTTTAGGTCTTGCTTCTATAATATAATAGTACCTACCAGATTTTGTGCAGGTGATTATAATGCATTATTTATCATGGAAAATACAGACTGGTTATTTCAAATCACGTTATAGGCTAATCAACTGACTCAAGGGCCAGCTCTTTCCAGATTCGAACGTTTGTCAAATAGAAATTGAAACTCAGAAATTTCCATGAAACTCCAGAACTCAAGTTCCATAAAAAGAGAAGCTGTGCTCAGCAGAAATCCTTGCACTCGTTCAAGTAGGATACGTTAACAGAATAAGGATAATAAAGCCATGCCTGAACGACAGAATAGGCAAACAATTTAACACTAAGAAATGAACGCTCCAAACACTTTGCGGGTAGTCACCTGGAATGCGAAAGGTCGCAATCAGCGAATTTCAGGGCGGGAATTATTTCTAAGCGACGAACATAATGGATATCTCTGATATGAAGATAGGAATGAAAAATTTACAAATTATGTAAAGGACTCAGGATCATATATAGGTACCTCATATTGAGGAATGAAATACAATGCCTGAGCCTTAGTGCCGAAAAAGATATCGAATAGTCTTCATGGCGAGCAGCAAAAGGGTTGAAGCGATCTAAAGTGCCAACACCCCCAAATAGACGAGAATACAGTGTATGGGCCAGAAATGCAATGGAGAAAGCAGATCTCTTTTCGGAAGATCTTGAAGACACATTTAAGCCGTTTCCTAGGCAGTCGGAGGAAAAGATTGCAACGAAAATAGGAAAAAACTATGAGTGTAAAATAGTACCTGTAACTCTGTCTGAGATAATGCAGGAAATCAGGAATCAGGACCAACTTGAAACCGAAAAAGGCCCCACGTTATGGTCTAATAACTGGGAAAAGGCAGAGAGAATTACGTGAGGAAGGTCTCCACAAATTACTGGATCTCGTCAATGCTTCATTCGGACTATAAGGTATGTGCTAAGGCAATGGAATGTCACCAAACCTGGCAAACCTAGTGATGACAAGACATCATACTCATCACTATTGTCAGTCATAGCTAAGCTATTGGAAAAGTTACTCCTCAGAAGGCTGAAACCTACTACAAAGGAAAGAATTCTATCCCCTACATCAATTTGGATTCAGAGAACAACACTCGACAATACACCAAGTTCACAGTATCACTAATCTAATTGAATGATCATTAGAAGAAAAGAAAATATGCTCTGCCGTTTTCCTAGATGTTATGCAAGCTTTCGACTAGGTTTCTCAAACTTCAAAAGGATCCCCGACTGATTTCTTCCAAATTCTGAAGTCCTGGCTCTCAGATGGATTATTCAGAGTAAAATATGGTGACGAATAGCCTCAGCTGAAGAAAATGAACGCAGGCGTTCCGCAAAGTAGTTTCCTTGCCCCCGTGCTGAATTTAGTCTACCCACGAGATTCACCTCAACCAGCAAATGGACTCACAGCAACTTTTGCTGATGATACTGCTATCCTAGCAGTTAGAAACTCAGCTGGGGATGCCCCTAGCAAACTACAAAAATAATGCTGTCAACGATGTCCTAAGCAGGGCAAAGCGGTGGAGGATTGATTTGAACGAAACGAAATCTATACACATAAACTTCACTAATTAGAAAACATTTATGTAATCCCAATAATGATTAACTCAAAAACCGTACCATATGAATATGAAGCAAAATACCTGGGCACGGCTCTCGACTTGAAGCTGGGATTGAAAGCTCATGTAATGCCAAAAAATAAGAACTTAACGTTAGGAAAATGTACTGGTTGGCAAAGAAGTACTCCTACAGTCCTACCTGTCAATCCACAACAGACTGGCTGCTATCTCACCAAATAATAGAACCAATCTGGGACTATGGGGTTGCACAAAGAAAATAAATATGAAACACATACAAACTTTCCAAAATAAAGTCCTTCTGTGCATAGTCGAGCCTTGGTACATACGAACGGCTGATCTCCATCGTAATTTAAATATGAAGACACTTGGCAAAACCATGTGACAAAAAAGAAAAAGAAAAAAAAGTGGGGGGGGGGGGGTCACGAAAGATGGTTATCAACGAAAAGTACAGAACCTACTAGACACCAGCGGCGAAGTACAAAGGCTGAAGAAGACCTGAAGAGGACCTCACCGAAGTGTGGTGTGATTTGTAGTGGATGTAGGTAGACCTCAAAACGCTATAAAGTACAAAAAAAAAAAATTATATAGATGTATTCATACAGTTGTAGCATTAATAAAAAAATAAAAAAATTTGATGAAAAATCTAGACTAGATCATTTCGAATCACGTTTGGCTATACAAATGTTACTCGAGTGCCAGATCTTTCCAGATTGAAATATTTGTCAAATAGTTCCAAACACCATCGATACTAGGTACAGATCGCATACAATCCCACGAGCGATACGCTGAACGGTAAACATTTTGAAGGTTGAAGGTGGTGGGTGCACTGTTGATTTCAACACACATCACGCAATCTCCCTCACTCCATCCAACTTTATGTTATGTGTCTTAGAAGCTGTTTCTAAGTCTAACCTTAATTTTTCAGGCTAACCAAGCACAAGACTGTTTCTGCCCAAATGGTTGTCAAATGACGGAAGAGGAGTACCGTTTTATGACATCAGTGTCAGGACCTGCTTTCGACACTGAAGCCAATAGTGAGAATGATGTACGTTTATTATAATATCACTTGCTTTTACGTTCTCCACCTCTGAGGGACGCGGACCTCCTGAACATGGGGGTTTCGAAAAATTCCTGTGAGGTTCCTTTAGTTACAAATTAGTTGAAGAAGACTTTTTTAAAGAAAGAACAGAGCTGAGGTACAAACTGTATTGAAACTCTCTTTTCAATTACCTACTACAGACATTTGATCTCAAACCGAAATGAAGAAGTGAATTGTTTGTGTGACAGGTGGAAAGGCAACACTGATATTATTTGTTCTGACAAAATGAACCATCGGCCAAGTTTGGGAAGAAAGTGAGATATCGGGAAAGAGAGGTGGCAAGTAACTGCAGTTGGAGGACTTCAATTTCACTCATACCCTACGCGAGCTATTTTCACTTAGTCGTTTGTACGTCTGAGAAATCGTTGGGGGAAATGATAACTCTTGGTTAGAAATGAATACTTCAAACCCTGATATATAATACTGTACCTTTTAAAATACAGCATTAAACACACTAAAAAATGTTGGAACAATCATACCTAACTGTTTTTGTTCTAGTCGAAAAATCAACATCAATAAACAAACCAAATGTTCTCAGGCTTACTCAGGTAGGGAGCTTTACCTTTGTGTGAAAAATCAAAAAAAAGGAAGCCCCCAAAACCAAAATTTCCACTCGAATTTTCCATTTCTTAGCTTTCCGAACAGATTTGGTTCCGTGTCTGTACGACGGTCTACGCTCTCTAGCAAAAATCTGGAACCATCCGTCAGAGTTCGTGCGGATTAGCCGCTATACGGTCCCTTATGAATTTCATCGCGACCAGTTGTAGGGACCACGAAAAAGCAAAACAGTCAACATAATTGGCAACAAAGGTTCAATAGTGTTGATGTTTATCAGATTAGAAAATTTTGAACTCGACCATGGATATCATCATACTGCTAATATCAATTATGAGTTCAATACTCTGGTAATTGTTTTTGAATACGTCCACGTTAGTATAACTGGGAAAGCTATACTGCCCACCAAACTTGGCACACTTTTTTATTAGGAGGACAAATAAATTATACTTCTATAGTACCTACCTGGATGATTTTAAATTGCATCTGCTGATGATGAATATTTGGAAATAAAACAATACAAGTTAATCAAATTGTCTCGTAATTGAAAACTATATTGATTTCTAATTATATTTCTATTTAATTTTAACCCAAGAGAACTCATAAAGTCATTTCCTCATTCGTGAAATGGGGAAAATCGAAATCAGTCTAACAAAGTACAACACTTCATTGAAACATTTTAAATAACCAGTTGAAAAGTTTCAAAAAACCCATAGGGGACCTTATTGAACTTTGAAAAAATCAATCGAAGATAGAAAAAAAGATTAGTGTCATTTTGGTAGTTCACAAAACTGCTATTCCGAAATACACTGGAATACAGGAAGCAGCTGGGTATGAAACATCATTTGGGTTACCTACCTTTTACAAATTATCAAAAACGTCAAGATGCAGCACTCGCACTGACAGCATATTGTAGACTCGGACTATCAGGATGTCTAGAGTTATTTACAGCATTTCGAATATCAGAATATGGGTGGTTACTTATTACTTACTACTCTGAGCCCTAGAGACTCAGGATCCAAATCATTCCTTCTCAGGAAGATTCATATCGCAATGTTGCGATTTCCAGTAACTCCTCCGATGGAAGCCAAAGTTTGGTATTTTGTTCACTGTTAGCATCCTTTGATAATAAATATAGATAGTATTTTTCCTGAACCGTTTCCCTGACATTTATTCAGAATTCCGTATGTACTGTTAGTGTCGGCTTATTTGTATTTTATAGACAAAGAATGCGGATCTGCTAGGCATTGCCGGTACTGATGTGCTGATCTCTGACATCAACAGTCTCACTCAGCCATACAAGGTATAGTATGTAATGAATAGTAATACGATTTGTTTAGGGGGCGAGTCTCCCCTTCAGATCATATATGTATGAAGGTATATGTATAAAGGTAGTGTTCCCCCATCTACCTGTTCTTCATTGATTCTTCTCATCCTTTTTTCGACGGCACGGGGTTTTCTCTTAAATTGCTCCTCACTAATAAATTCTTCTTTATGAATGTTTATTTCTCGTTGACAGATTGGAGCGAACGGATATGCCTTCGTTATCACCAATAATGGTTACATCTTGTTCCATCCAGACTTGCGACCCGTTGTAAGTTTTGATTTCAATTGTTGTCCAAATAGGATTTTTTTTTTATAATTTATCTTACTGCTCCCATCTACAATTTAATTATCTTCTAATTTTGTAACTGTATTTATGATGACTTATGGTGGTATTTACAGTATAAAACGTGCTTGAAAAGAAATTACAACAGTGTCGACCTGACAGAGATAGAGCATTTGGACGACGATACCGAAACTCCTAGAACTCCAAGCCCTGAAATCCTTGAGGTAGATAATGTTTACCAATCTTATTACCATAAGTATGCACTCGTTTTCTAACAATGTTTTACATAGACAACTCATTCCAAAACATCATTTATCTCAATTCCATGAAAGAACATGATGTTAATTTAATCAACATGAGCAGCGATTGGTCAGGACATCCAACAGTGACAGGTCAAAATGTTCTCGATCCAGGTCGGAACGGTTCAACACAATTTATTATGAGTGAGAAAATAACTATAATGAAAA
This sequence comes from Lygus lineolaris, assembly GCA_030264115.1. Classification (NCBI taxonomy): domain Eukaryota; kingdom Metazoa; phylum Arthropoda; class Insecta; order Hemiptera; family Miridae; genus Lygus; species Lygus lineolaris. The sequence continues at coordinate 55,637,294 of JAEMON010000001.1, forward strand.
TTCAGTTCAGACCATCCTGATGAATTCAAAACCGTGGAGGGAAAACTGGGGTTTGGGGTAGCTCAGGTAGTGTACCTTCTCTGGGCTGTGGCTGAAGACCAATCACATTGGTCTTTGTGATCTTTGGTTCGAGTGAAGGCCATAGCAGCCCCCCAGTATCATCATCAGTAGCGCAGTCCCAGGTGAAGTTGTATCAGAAAAAATGAAGGGGTCGGGATAACCAACTGGTGGCAGACAGGATGAATGAGCTCAAAGAGTGGTGATGGCATCATAATGAAGAGGGAAACCATCAATCCGTAAACTATGTTTTCTTAAGCTGCCGATGTTGAAAAGCGTAGGTAAGTACCAGTTCCGATTCAATCTTGTGAGCAGTATAGGTATACCTACTTTAATAGTGTGTTCCACTGCCCTGCAGACTCGGAAGCAAAAGAGCAGGAACACGAGTGTGAATCGAAAATATTGCTGAGTAGGCCAAATCCCCATTCAAAGAACAACTAGAAAAATGCATCGTTTTTTGTTTTCGTGGGATAAAGTTTCATGTTTAGTTTGATAAGCCTCCTTAGTTACAGAATTTCGTTATGAAGGTAAAACTCTCGGCGAATAATTGTCGTAAACGATGAACCTAACGAAGTGTACGCCCCCCTCCCTTGGAGGGGTGGGTCCAGATAGCGCTACTGGTCTACTGTGTGAAGCAAAGGGACTGAGGGGTAGAGTCAGTCAGTTCAGTCCTACCGACGGGATAATTTGTACCCGCGCGTGTTGTGTTTATTTACCCTTACTCGTTTCGTAGAAGCCGCCAGCCGTAAGTACCTACATTTCAGGTTTACCCTCACAGCCCCAGCTCATAGAATTTCAGTTATTCAAGAATGTCGATATTCCTCCATTCTTACTTCAGAGAAATTTAGATGCATTAGCTGTGGATACTCCTCCATGCTAAATTTACAGTACATAAATCAGTTGCAGTAGCTGTTGATATTCCTCCAGCTAGTTTCAGAGTAATTTAGATGCAGTAGCTGTGGATACTCCTCCATGCTACATTCACAGTAAACCAGTTGCAGTAGCTGTTGATATTCCTCCAGCTAATTTCAGAGTAATTTAGATGCAGTAGCTGTGGAAACTCCTCCATGCTAAATATATAGTAAATCAGTTGCACTAGCTGTCGATACTCCTCCAGCTAGTTTCAGAATAATGTAGATCCAGTAGCTGTGGATACTCCTCCATGCTAAAATTATAGTAAAT